>VWZO01013982.1:137824-166743 GCA_013396975.1 Bucco capensis | reverse complement strand
CCTGGGCCCACCTCTCCAGCTTGTCCAGGTCCTTCTGGATGACATCCTGCCCCTCCAACTTATGTTGTCTCTCCTCTGTGTACCACTGTTTCTGAAGCTCCCTAAGTTCAAATCATAACTGTAGTCCAGAGACCTCTAGCAGTGCTCTCAAGGTGCAATACCTCCACCTTTGCTATTCTAGCCCTCTGTCTCTGCCAGAGAATGTTGCTGATTGCCTAAAAACATGTTGTGCTTTGCTCTGATGCAGAGTAAACAACTTTTGCTACTGCAGCTGAAGGAAGAAGAAAACTACTTTACTAAGGGCAATAACTTGAAACTCACAAAGTGAATGTTCATGCCAAAATATACTCTTAGATTTCCTCTTCACCCAGATACAACATTCAGTAACTATCATTTTATTTAAAAATGAAAATGGAGAAATAAAACACACTTTGTTCCACTTGATCTGAAAGCAGCTGTCAAGAGCTGAAAAAAACAAACAACTTTTTTGGGGGAAAATGTTGAAGTGAAACATTTCAGCTTTACCAACCCTCCCTCTTAGATCTTCCTTTTATTCATTTTGGCTAAAGCAATCTGCAAATCCAACCTAAATTTGCAAACAGCTTGAAAAAATGCAGTTTTCAAACTGCATTTTTAGGTAGCAGATAACTCTTCATTTGAGAAATGCCTCTTATGGCTCAGGCTTTGTATAGAAAGGCTAAATTCATCTTTATTTCTGACAAAAGCATTTCCTTGGGAATCTTGGTGAGTATACTTCTCTAGGCCTTCTTTGCTCTTCTGCCTTGCTGGCTACTTCTGGATGAAAGGAAAAGGAAAAGAAAACTTGGATGCTTCTGTTGCACTTCTTATAGCACATTGGCTTTTATGTTGAAAGCCAGATTCTGTTCTTAGGGATCCCTCATGCTTCTGTTTTCACAGCCCATCAGTTTCTTCCACTGGTATCAGCATTAACAAAAATAAAAGAAAAATGGTGTTTGGTGCCCTTTCTTAAAGGATAAAAAGGAAACAAACCCTGAAGTCTCACAGTAAAAGAATGGTCATAAGACAAAAATGTTCAGTTTAAATATTACTTGCATTCAGTTGTTGTCTTGCTTTAACTTCCAACGTTAACCTCAGAGGCTCAGGTTTACAGAGTCCAAAAGATCACAAAAACAGAATCACAGAGGTTGGAAGAGATCTCTAAGCTCATCCAGTCCAACCATACCTATCATCCCCATGCCACTAACCCATGGCCCTAAGGAGAGCATCTCAATGTTTGTTAAACCCCTGCAGGGATGGTGACTCCAGCACCTCCCTGGGCAGCCTGGGACAAGACTTAACAACCCTTGCAGGGAAGAAATTTTTCCTAACATCCAATCTAAACCTCCCCTGCAGCAACTTGAGGCCATTTCCTCTTGTCCTATCAATAGTTACACAGTGGATTAAACCCATAAACCTTCTAATTTGCTGAGCTGCTTCTAATAATGACCTCAGAGAGATGTGTGGAGGTCTCTAGAGTAGGCAGAATACCTTCTTGGTATCAGCCTACTTTCAAACAACTACCAAAAGATTTAATGCTGGAGGATATGAGGCAGTTTGGACCTAGTGAATTAGGAGCTGAGTTGTCCCAGAATAACAGCCCTGCAGAACTGTTCCCATTTAATGGTTACAACATGGGAAGGAGGGTGGGAGGAGGAACCCACCCTCCATCTAGCATCTAAAGTTCTTTCTCTTCCTTTTCAGTGTCAGGAGAGCACATAATGAAGCATACATAAACCACACTGATTTCAGTTTTGCATCTCTAAAGCCTGATTTGTGAGGGTTTGTGAAACAGAAATATGACCTTTTCAACCCATCTCATGGCAGAATCAAATGAAAGCTTTCCAGAGCTATTGTCAAACCCAGAAGAGTCTGATTAACTGGCAAAGAGGTAGTAGAAATCCAGAGTAGACCAAACCATGCAAGAACAAAACTATGCTGTGGTGTAAGTGGGTGTTTAACTACAACCATTAGCCTTTGTTGTAACACTGATCCATTATCTGTTGTGGCACCCATTTAAGAGCTTGCAAAGCCTCTATGCTCATGTAATCTGCATAGCATATAGGTATGTGGGTTTTTTTCTTGATTACCAAATTGTTCAGTTTCCATGTCTAGGTCTAGAAGCAGTGCCTTGGTACAGCTGTTAAGTGTAAATCCAGAAGAATGGTGGAATACTAAGTCTCTCTACCTTAGCATAAACCCCACAAAGGGTAATGGGATAAGCTGTCAGTGCTGGTGCAGAACAGCTGGCACTGACAATTGTTTTACTGCTGAATTTTCCCTATCAACAAATGGGAGCTACCTCAGCTCATCTAACCCTTAGCATAATGCAGTGGTCACACAGCTTAATATTCATATTCATTCAAGGAATGCAAAGCTCAGGACTGAAAGATTCTGGCAATAATGTTTGTCTTTCTGTTGTGTGGCAGTACAAAGCAGCAGCAGCAGCCAAACTCCTGGAACAGGGCTGGGTTGCTAGGCATTGTGTCCATATAAATATTAAGCCCTAATGATATAGCAGCAATGTAAGTCACTGTGTGTTCAAACTGCATTTGCTTCAGCAGGTAGTGAAGTGTTCTGCTGACTGAAGCACTGAATGGTTAATCTCAATGGGAAAATGACAGAGGAGAGTAGTCTTAAAAGAAGGAAACCAAACTCTTCCTGAGAGTTTTGTACATAAACAAGCATGTACAAAATTGAGCCAAAAACCCAATTGTAATAACGTTGTGAGTGGAGGGCAGGTGAAGGATGGGAAGCTATAAGCACTAATGTGGCTCTGCCAGCTTCAGTGGATATGAATTTATTCTCAGTGAGGATTTACTTTGATCTGAGCCTTAGACTCCACTGGTAAGCATGATTCAGGACTCACAGGGCATCAGATACCCTACTGCTGAAAGCAACAACAGCAATCCCTTTCTAAGCTGAGTAGAGTATGCAGAGCTGCTGTGAGGGGAATCCAGCAGTTCAACACAAGCACAACAGAGAGGAAGCCCAGAGACATGAGCTTGGCTGTACATCTCATGGGTAAATAAATATTGGAAGGGAGGGAAATCCCTTTATCCCTTTCATTTACATTAAGGTTGCTCTCCCAAAATGTGGGTACAGAATGGGAGATGCAGAGTTGCTACTGGCCAGGATGTTAAAAGGAGGGAGCAGAAGGCAGCCCTGGATGAGATGGACACGCAGCAGGAAGGTCCTGACTGACATCACAGGCAAAGGCTTAGAAGGGATTGCCTAGGCCAAGCCACTCTTCCAAATTTGTGAGCAGAACAACTAAGTAATACTAAATTATAGATAGCACTTTATTGCTAAAGTGCATTTTAAACCAACTTTCCCTTCCATCTTTTCATCTCCTCCATGCTTCTCTATATTTTCCTCCATTTCATCAGGGCTAGAAACTCAAAGAGGAGTTGCTACTTCTGAAAATGGATCAGAATAGAAAGGAGAGCTGCTAGAAACAAAAAAGCCTCTTAACCCTTAGTACCTTCTGCAGTTCTAAGTTTCTTCATTGTTTCAGTCTGAAAATCAGCTGCAAAATTAAGCAGAAGCAAAATAAACTGATTGTAAAGATGCCAAAGAATAATCTCTAGAAAATGAGGTTTTGACAGTTGCCAAACATGAAAGCAAATGGAAAAGCTGAAAGACTCATAGCAAGTTGCTAACTACATCCTATTTACCATATAAGTGTCCATCACAAGCCCACTAAGAGATGGGAGAGGGGAAACAGATGCTTATTCTTTTAGATTAAATGCATAGAAAAAATAACAAACAGCTCATGTTTGTGCTTCCATTGGCCCAGGACAGGGATATATAGCAAAAGCAATGAATGCCTAACCAGATTGCAAATAACAGGCAAGGACTACTCTCTGTAGTAGATTGTTATCTTCACCTTATAGCATGGCCTGAAGAGTTCACACCCTGGACACTGCAGAATATGTTGCATTAAACTGTTCTTTGTCTAAATGGACAAACCATAGGCAAGAGAAGAAACACACTGACAATTGCAACAGGTCACAAGTCAGGGATATCTCCTAAGAATGTGACCAAAGTCTCAAGACCTACCTGTAAGCCCTGGCAGCCTGCTTGCCTGTTAGAGCCATGCTAAGAGGACAGACATCAGGCTTACTTGCCTCTGCATCTTACTCCTTTGTGGGTATGAAATTGTCAGTGTGGATGACATCCAGATGTTGAGGAGTGGAAATCCAGTGCCCAGAGCTGTATAGACTTTGATATTTTATCTCAATATAGAAAATTTGAGCCCATTCTGTCTCTCCACCTTTTCTTGTGAGTGCCTAACTCAGTTTTGTAGAAAGGCACTTGCAGAGCACTCCTGCAGTGGTTGTGGGACCCTGCTGTAAAAAGCAGCCACCATCATTAATGAAGGCCTGAATCCTCTTGCTGCAATTTCATCCTGCATCCTAGAGCATAACAGGCTATTTTCCTGTGTATACAATGATATTTCACTGGGTGCTTTTAGAACCTGCTCTTCTTCACAGACCATTCTTTGAGCACACCTACCTTACAGGAAAATGGAGGCAGTAATATATGCTTTGTTTTCTCTCCACACCACACAGGATTTTAGAGAGTTCTCTCCTACCACACCTCACTTTTCTCCTAACCAAATCAATGGCTCTGATTCTTTTACATTTTGTCCCTATTTGAAATATTCCCTTGTGATTCTAATCATTTTCTCTCGCCTTTCTGAACATCTCCTCCAGTTTCTTTCAGGCTGAGGTGACTAAAAGTAAATGCAAGAGTCAAAGTAAGGATATGCTGTACAGCAGCTTTTATGTAATAGTATCTCATTTTCCCCATGTTATTCACCATCTCCTGTCCTACACAGGCAAACATCTTCTTTGCTGCTTCTGCACTCAGAGCAAATGTCTTCACTGAATAATCCATAATGATGGCTAGAACTCTTTTCCTAAGAAATAATCACTAATTCTGAATCCATCAGCATGTATCAGTAGCTTAACTTGTTCCTTCCAGTGTTCATCCCCTTCCACTTGTCTCAAATGAACCTGGTCTGCCCTTGTGTTGCCAATTGTTCCAGTTTGATAGATCTTCTCAGAATTTCTCATGTCCTCTCCACTGCAAGATATTGTTCCACTAGACAATACTGCAGTTAGCATTGGTCATCCCTTCTTCCTAATATTTAATGTTAACACAGTGGAACTGATTCATTACTTATGTTTCTTGATCAACACTCAACAGGAAGGCCTGTTTAGAGGTGGTATGAGAAGTAAACCTCTCTTTTCTGCCACTCCAAAAGGTGAAGGAATGACTGTAATCATACAGCTGTTTCAGGAGGTTTAATTACAGTGCAGTACTCTAATTAATTTCCTTTTTAAATCAAGTTGCTCCTGCATTGTTGTTATGAAATTCAGAGCAGCACAGTCCTGGAGCAGCTCTGCTTCCCAGGAGCAGATGTCCCTCTGGGCTATAAGGGACCATGAGCAGTTGCAGTGGTCCTGGTCTTTCTCTGTTTTGCCATGACCTGATGGTGTTGCCTATCCAGGGTTTCTAATCTGCTTCTGCAATTTTTGACCCTCAGCAGGACTCTGTCCAACAGAAATTATGGTCTCATTATCTCATCTGAAGATAAAAACAGACCAACAAACCCATGTTGGGTTTCAACCCAAACATTAATTATCTCATTCTCTTACACTTAGTGTTAACAACAGAATCACAGCATTCTCAGGGTTGGCAGGGACCTTAAAGCTCCTCTAGCCCCAACCCCTGTGGCTGCCATGGGCAGGGACACCTGGCACTAGAGCACCTTGCTCCCAGCCCCAGCCAGCCTGGTCTGCAACACTGCCAGGGCTGGGGCTGCCACCACCTCTCTGGGCAACCTGGCACAGTGGCTCAGCACCCTCCTGGCCAACAACTTCTGCCTAAGGTCTAACCTACATCTCCCCTCCTCTAGTTTGGATCCATTCCCCCTAGTCCTAGCACTGCCTGACATCCTAACAAGTCCTTCCCCAGCTTTCTTGTAGCCCCTGCAGATCCTGGAAGGCCTCAATAAGGTCTCCTCAGAGCTTTCTCTTCTCCAGACTGAACAATCCCAAGGACAGGCATTCAAATGAGAGACAAAGCTGTATGTGGGAGTAGGTTCTGGTACTGTTACAGCCTATAAACACTTGAAGAGTACCCCCAGAGGATGTAAGTCTGTGCAGGATTGTAGATATTAGGGTTGTTAAGTGTTGTCCCAGGCTGCTCAGGGAGGTGCTGGAGTCACCATCCCTGCAGGAGTTTAAGATATATATAGATGCTCTCCTTAGGGCCATGGTTTAGTGGTATGGGAGTGCTAGGTATGGTTGGACTGGATGAGCTTAGAGGTCTCTTCCAACCTTAATGATCCTGTGATTCTGTGATATATGTAACGATGGAAAAGAAAAACAAAGCATTATGTTATAGCAGAGAAAGTTCCTGGTGCTGGCATCATTTATGCTGTGGAACAGTTAGAGCAGAGAGGAAGCCTTGATGACCTATCCCTTGGGACATTGGAAATTAAGCTGAACAAAACCTCAGCAAATGCACTGTGTGAAAGACTCCTGGGATAGACAAGTAATGCAGGGAAATGGAATGTTTTTCAGTCTCTTACTGCTATGAAATTGTAACTTGCTTTGCACAGCAAGAAAAAGTTGTACAGATTCATTGCAGACGATTGAAATCTTCCAGTTTTGTGACATACTCCAAGAAGAAATAAATTCCAACAGGATATCAGCATACTGTGCCTGTGCCATGCAGCTAAGCCTGTGTAAATGGCAAGCAGAGTCATGTTGGTGTTGGAGGATATGGTTTAGGGGTGTATTTGTAGAGTTGGGTTAATAGTTGGACTTTATGATCCCAAGGATCTTTTCCAACCTGAGTAATCCTATGATTCTGTGATTCTATGTTAATAAGGAGTAAAAGATAGAACACTAGCCTGTTTCTTTTGCTAACCTGGCCTTGCTGCCAGCCAGAATGAAATATTCCACTACTGCATTAGACATTTTTACTAGTTTATCCACAAGAGAAAAAGAAAGAAGTGAAAAAAAAAGAAGTGATGAACTATTAATTACAAATGGGTTTAAAATACTCTTTATCACTGAAAATATAGGGCAAAACCTTGCCCTGGGATCGGTGATTAGACTATTATTATTTGCTCAAAGAAATAAGCCAGGTAATAATGAAGAAGGACATTCTTAGTGGTTTCATCTGTAACACTGCAACCTCCAGCCAGAGAGCTTTTCAGATTTAACCTGAAATCTTTTACAGCATGCAATTAGCCTGAGAAAATGCTGTGGAAAGGCTCATTCATTAAGAGCTTCCTCAGGGTCTTGATATTTCCATCTTTTAGAAAATAATTATCATTGTTTCAGAGAATACAAAGCAACTTTTCAATTGAGAGCACATCCTGAAAAATGAGAGAGGAGAGAGGGGAGAGGAGAGGAGAAGGAGAAGGAGAAAGAAGGAGAGGCCCCAGATGTATCCATTGGAGTTTGTAGAGTTGAAATGACATCACTGTCATCATTTGCATCCATGAAATGCACTTTTGAAGTCATGTGTGTATTACACAGAGAAAGTGGAAGTTTCTTCTTTCTAGGATGGTCTCTTGGGTTCATTTTGGGGAAGAAGTATCCCACATCTGCTTGCAGACTTTGTGAACTATGCAATTTGAGGATTAGGCAACTTACTGAGGTGTTAAAATATTAATGTAAACCAGGCCTTTAACTTGAGTTATTGAGAGCTGGGAAATGCAAATGCTTTAAAATAGTTTCTAATCCCTGACTGAACAAGCCTAACTCTTGGAGACTGGGATTGTGTTTGCAGAAGTGAGTGGTGAATGTAAGGCATGCTAAAGCATTTCTGAGGAAGAGCTGATCACTGGTCATCTGAAAAATTGTGCTCTTTGAAACATATTGAATTGGACATAGAATATGATTTTGTAGCCTGAAAATTAACTCTTGAATTCCTGGTGCAGACATGCTTGAAGCTTGCACTGCTAAGAGTTTACTAAAGCCACTGAAGGTGTGTTCATTTTCAGAAACATTTCTTCTGGTACAGTTATTTATAGGGGATTTGCAAAAGATCCATGGTATATTCACAGGAGCACTGACAGTGATGCCAATGATGATGATGACAACAACAAGATTACCATTTAATTGTTTGGAAGTGGGCTTGGCCTTCCTGTGCAAGCTGCTCTAGGTTCTCCTGCTCTCGCAGTGGGGTTGGACTAGATGANAGGGGGAATGGTTATAAGCTGAAGGAGGGGAAATTTAGATTGGAGATGATGAGGAAGTTCTTTCCCCAGAGAGTGGTTAGGCACTGGCACAGGTTGCCCAGAGAGGTTGTGGCTGCTCCATCCCTGGCAGTGTTCAAGGCCAGGCTGGATGTGGCCCTGGGTGACCTGGGCTAGTGATTGGCATCCCTGCTCAGTGCAGGGAGGTTGGAACTAGATGATCTTTAAGGTCCCTTCCAACCTGCCCATTCTAGGATTCTATGATTCTATGATTCTATGATCTCCAGAGGTGCCTCCCAACTCCTAATATTCTGTGATTCTGTGACTTTTTTTGTGTTTTGCTCAGCTCTGCTGAACAAGGATGCAAGCAGGCTCTGGCTTGCTTTAGCCTCTGGCCCAGAGTCTATTAGAATTGGCTATAAAACTCCTCAACTCTTGACTTCAAGGAATGAGGAGACCATTTCCACAGTGCATGGAAATCTCTCTGACAACAATAGAAGCAGTCATTCCTTTTCTCATCTGGAAGACAAAATGATCTTCTGTGAAATACTGGGTAATTTAGGGATGTGGTTTAGTGGTATGGTAGTGATAGGTTTGGTTGGATTTGATGAGATTAGAGGTCTCTTCCAACCTTAATGATTCTGTGATTCCATAATGCAATGCAGCTTTTGACCTTCAGCAGGAAAATTCTCATTGCTGAGTCTTGATCTTGGGTACACATGCTCTATTTCCTTTGAGTTCTTGGAAGCTATCCCTCCAATGAACATGAGAGAGCTGCACTCCTGCTAATAGCTCTGCCCTGGGCTGGGACTGCTGCATTTCCTTCACATATGGGTTTGTCTATATGGAATTATTATCAGCAAGAAATTTGGCCTGGTTCTCTCTTGTGGATTGCATTAGCTTGTTCAGTTTTCACTGCCATCTTCCAATCTGAATTATTTTTTTTCCCATTATCTCCATGCTCTTTTGTGTTCAGAAGATTCTAATAGCAGTTGCAGGAAAGCCACAGTGGAATATTAGCTAATGACTAATTACTTTTAATGAAACATGTCTAAATTGCCACAAAATGTTTCTCCACAGTGCTACCTACTTAGGTTATAGTTCTGTGAGGATTTATGTATGTGCTAGTTTATGCTTGGTGGTTTCAAGTCCTGCAGCAAAAATAGCAAGCCCATCTTGAGCATTTTAAGAAGGGCACTGAGAAACAGAAGAGCTTACTTTAAATCATTATTATTCATCTTATTTTTTCCTTTTATAACATTAAAGGACCTGATTCCTGAGGGATCAGTTAAGTACTTGCTTAACTCCAGCTAAGTTTCTGACCTGGCCTTAGCATATGAAGCAAAGAAGCTAGAGGCAGCTGTGGTGTCACTATCAAGTGGCAATAGAAAGCAACTCAATACAAATACAAAATATATCCTATAGATGACAAAATAAAGCAGTATTTTCCTAATTCCCCTTGGAACTCCAAGCTTGACAAGAAAATACATCACGTAGGTGTTTGTAGGCAGAATGTGGAAAAAGAATCAGCACATAAAGAGTGGTGGAAACCTCCTGCAGCCTCTTCCTCTTCCTCACATCTGAGCATGTTTCCTTCTACAGAAACCATTTGTTACAAAGCTGATGCCAAACACTGCATGGTAGAAGCCATTTGCAGTACATATAAGTCTCAATGGACCTGCAAACCCTAGGGAAGATGTTACATCTTCTGTACTTCACTGCACTTGCCTTATACAAGAATCTGTTACATCTGAAAAGCCTTACCTGTGGCTTCACCAGCTCTTGGGTTTAGCTGTGGAACCCCCTGGCTCAGCCTGAGACACACTGGCTAGGGTAGCAGCCCTCACATGCACTCCTCTCCCAGTGCCAACATGTCCATGATGTGATGTGAAATGCTCCTGCTCCATTCTCCTGTGTCCTGCCCAGCTCAGAAGCCCTAAGTGAGTGTAAGCCTTGGAGAAGCAGGATCTGTAGGGCAGGCTTGTGGGATGGAGGGTAGAGGTGTTCCTTGTATCACTGTGGATAATCAGGTACAGCAAGACCTCTGCTCTGCCTTGAGTTCATTGCCTTTTCAGGGAAAAACACCATTTCCGCTCCTCCTGAGGACATGTTTCCATTTCCAGAGCAATAGGAAGAGCCTCAGGGCAATTGGTGATTCAGTTGTTGATCCATTTTTCACCTCTAGGTATATAGGATATCAGAAATGGAAAAAGGAGAAAAGAAGCCAAAATACGACACTTGGCAAATAACATGGAATTAACATGCCCATTATTAGCTTTGCAACAAAATTCTTCTGTTTCATTTTCTTCTCTTTTTGCTGTAATGCTTTGGAAAATTCACTGACTCTTCCACTGGCTTTTGATGTGCTCTTTTGGTCAACAAACCCCCCACCTTTCTTTTTATGAGTGTTTCAAGGCAGACCTAACACATACACAGGTCGAAATGAAGGATGAAAATATATGCCTAGGCATGATATGGAAAATCTTCAATAGGGACTAGCATTGTGTGACAGTTCAAACACTCTGTTATCTGAATAACCCTAGCCTGAGTTCTGGCTGGAGGCACCTCTCAGGCATGAGAGGTGAGAGCATGACTATAGTAAAGGAATTCAAATTTAAAGAGTATTGTGAATCTTGCAAATATTTAACTGTCTGAGTTAATTTGATCTCCTCATATCAGTTTCTTGTATTTTGCAATTAACTTGATTTCCCCCTGATCTTAGTGAACTAGGAGATAACGAAAAGGAAACTTCCCTCAGGCTGCTGCTGAGCTTACTTCTTCCCACCCCATATTCCTGCTGACGTGCTCATGAAGCTCATCCTCAACCACTGCAGTATATAGCCTGATTTTTGCTTTGCCATGAAATGCCAGGCTTTAGGCTGTGCCTGCAAAGGACAGGAGAAGCTCAGCTCTCCTTTGTGCCAAACCAAGAGCAGAAACCTCGGCAGCCCCTCAGTGTCACTTTTAGGGAGAGAAGCTGGAAAACATGTCAGTGCACCCCAAAGTCTCCAAGCATTTAAATCAACTCAGGAAGTGTAAAAGCAAATCAGGATTTATAGGGTAACCATGTCATTCTAGCTTGTATTTTTGTGATTTCCAGCACTGGCAGCTGGAGTTAGGCAGAGGCTGCATGTGAGGCTCCAAACTTCCCAGACACAGGAGAACACACTGTTTCTGCCTTGTGCTTGGTATGCACCTGCCAGGAGGCTGCCCAGCAGAGTCACTCTTTCCTTCAGCCAGGCAAGGAGTCCTGACACTTGCTGTTTTCCTGGAGCTCTGCTCACAAAGCAATGAGCAAGTTTGCAGTGCCTGATTTCTTGGCAGCCAGTGATTGTTCCCAAAGCAAAAGTGGAGGAGAAAGGAATTCATAAAAACAAGGTGCACTGTGTCTGAAGAAATCACACCAGGCTGGGATTTGAAGATCCAGGCTGGTGTGGTGGGGGTAATGCTGAATTTATGCCCCAAAAGGCACAATGGAACTGCTCAGAGACAAGTTTTAGCCTTTAAGCAGTGAGGAATTTATTTCAGTCAACGTTGAGGAACTTTCAACTAATGCCAGACAAAAAAGTTCCAAAGCAGTCAGTGAAAAGCTGGGCTATTTATACAATTTCTACAAGAGATAACGTCATCTTTACATGCATATTCATATTATTGCAACATCTAATTATAATATTCATAGCAGGCAGAGTTAGGACGGAGTCAGGGGCGGAATCATCATTTTGGGGAGATTCCTGGTGGGACTTCCTGTTACTTCAGTCTCAGAGGTTGTCTTTTTGCTCCTCCTCCTCAGGTAAACTTTTGAACTTTCCTTAATTCTGCTGACTCCAATGTATATTTGGCAAGAGTTTCTGGGCTCCTGCCTTTCTCTTTCCCCTTATCCATCAGTGTTCCTCTCTTATGTCTATTTACGTATGTGTGTTAGCATTTTTTTAGTGCTCAGTATTTTCCTGTGTTCTTTATGTTCTCTTTGTGTCAGTGTGTTAGCATTCTTTGGCAAAGTGCTATCTTCAGCTAGTCATTTCTTAGCCCAGAGCATGCATTCTGAGTTAACTCTTCAGGTTAACTCTTCAAGTTAACTCTTCTCCTCTGTTTCAGGGGAGAGGAGAAGGTTTTTCTTGCAAGCTCATTGAGTTGCCTCTGCTGCTTCCAAGCCACACTGGTGACCAAGGCTGAGCTAAAATACTGCATGCAGGCAAGCCTTTGGGTCTGTATGCAGGGTGAAGGGGCAGAGGAGTGTGAGGTTAGCTGTGTGCCATGCTCTTGAGGCTCCCACACACTGCGGGGTCCAGCACTTCTCCTGGGGAGGCACCAAGAACCATGAAGGAAACACCAAGGGACACTGCTGGTGACAAAGTGCTTGGGCTGATTTCCCTGCTGTCCCAATGGAGATGGTATAAGCTACTCTCACACTTTGTTTCTGGTTCAGATAGCCTTTGGTATCAGTGTGAGCACCCTCCAGGGTAGGGTGAGCTGCTGTGCCTCCCTCCTCACATGGATGCTAGCACGTGAAGAGGCAGTCAAGATAAAGAGTGACATGGATCTAGCTGTGTCTGTAGGAGAAGTCAGGTCCCCTTTCAGGGGACTGTCCCAGTGATTTCTTTATTTCAAGTGTGAGCACTAATGAATACATGGAAGTGGTGGGGATAAAAAAGCTAAAGATCAACACATGCTCTTGAATGTGAGAGAGGGAGCCATGGTGAACATGGCTAGTAGCCATGGCTGTATAACCTATGAGCCCAAAGGGAAAGCTGCTTTCTTTTTCTTTTTCTTCAGGTTTAGGAAAACAGTTTTGAAAGAAGTTAACAAGCCTGGACCATCACTGACATCAATCACATCTCTCCACAAAAGATACGTGCCAGCAGAAAGCTAGCCAACTCAAAGGCTAAAAGAGGTCATAAATCTTACATAGACTTGCAGCTGAAATATATAATGAATCTTGTCCACAGAATCATTAGCTATTAGGAAACATTTTTGAGATGCTTTTTTTGGCACCTTCATTTTTAAACTTTAGGGATCTTATGAACGTTCTTTGATGACCACAATGGCTCATTAAAGGCTTGGCTTTTTTAAGGAAATAAGAATGAAATCTGTGCCCATCAGTTTCTTTGCCAGCCTCACCCTCTTGAACAGGCTAGATGATCCTACCAGAGTCAGCAAAAGGGCAAAAGAGCTTGAAGTTACAAAGGTTTGACAAGATTCACAAAAATTGGCAGCTGTGAACAAAAGGAAGCCTCAGATTAATGCTGTCACTGAGGCAAAAGCTTCAGCACAAGCACAAGAATTATTATCAGCTTGGGCTGAACTAACTACAGTAGTGACAGAGAGTAGTTACAGCCCTGAAGTGAGAGGCCATGGAAGGGAGTTGGGGATGTGCAGAGGAGTAGCTGAGATAATTGAAGTAGGGACAGGCAGAAAGGGGAACAGATGTGGGATGTGAATAAGTAGAAAACAATAACTGGTTTTGTTTTAACTCAGATTAGATTCCCCAAATAGTCACAAATCTCCAGGAGCTGCAGAATGAAATCAGACACCAGGTTTCATGACACTTGTGATAAGTATCAAAAGATCTGCTAATATTGCAGCACTACATCTCATTCTTGCTTTCCCACAGGGTCAACCAAACGCTGAGTGGTAATACTTGACCCCATTAAAAGCATTATCCATAAGCAGCTTCTGTGCATGCTGTAAGGACCTCCTTAAAGAAAGCACAGCTTACTAGTAGGAGAGTTCACTGGAAGTCAGATTTGTCACCAAGTAGGCCACCTGCTTGTAAGTTGTGGCTTCAAACACATCTTTTGGAGGTGAGGGGAGGGACTCAAATGCAAGTGATGTGTATTATTGCATCTCAGATATACCCAAAATTGAGTTCCTTATATCCAAAATATTTAGGGTAGAATGTATGAGAATGAATCATAGACTTATAGAAACATTATGGTTGGAAAAGACTTGTGAGATCATCAAGTCCAACTGTCCACCCAACACTGCCATGCTCACCGCTAATCCATGTCCCTGAGCACCACCTGCACATGGGAAGTGTAGAGCCATAGTGCTGAGCTGCCCTTCTGCTGCACCCTGCAGAGGCAACTGAGTCCTGCAGCTGCTGCCTTGCAGTAACCAAGCTTCCAGGGGAGTAATGTTCCACCTAAGGCAAAGCCTGGTCTGCTGGACAAAACCTCTTCACTAGCACTGGTTTCCCCAGCCTGCACTCTTAGCCATGATTTCTGGCCTTGTGAAGCCTCCTCTTGTCACAAATGCCTGTTCCTCATCTTTGTCCTAGCCTTTGGCTGTCTTCTTGCCATCATCTTTAGCTTGGTCTGTCCTCATCTTCTTCCATCCCACACCCTGACACAGACATTTCTGACTATACTTCTGTCTAGACACTTCTTTGTCTCCTTCAGGCCACACATCAACTTGCTTGTATTTTGTTGCAGGATACCATGATCCTAACCTGTCCATCATCATCCTGCTTATGCCTTCCTGGGACTGAGGCTCATCACTATGTCTAAAAGGCAGGGATGTCCTGTGCATGTAAGCATAGCTGATCAAGCTATTACTTGCTCCATGCTTTTTCCTACTGTTTATTATTGAATTGATCATCTTCCAGGCATTGTTTGTCCCTCAGCCCCCTGAGCTCTGCCAATAGCCCCCACCACCTTCAGTAGCAACACAGGTTAACTAGCTGATTCTGTACTGAAGCAGACTATGAATGCTCACACAACCTCATAATGCATATGGGTTACAGAGACAGGAGATGGCCTGCAATGAAGAACTGGTAGGCAGAAAACTCTTAATCCACTGCAAGCCACTTCCAAGGGATTTGTGTGTCTATATCATCATATATATCTTAGACATAGCCAAAGAAACTAAGGCCAGATCTACAGAATATTTTCAAGGGAAGCAAATCTCCAAGCTATCTCTTCAATCTCAACCTGTGTGGCTTCCTTAGAGACACACAGAGAATTTGTGATGGAGTAGGAAATTGAATTAAGCTTCCCAGGTAGCAAGTCTAAATTGCATTTTTTTTCACTTCCAAGTTGGAAGCCAAGTTAGCAAAACAATTGGCAAGTAAGCACTGCACAGCAGTGGAATAGGAAAGGAAAGTTTCAGTTCATTTCAAAGTACAGAAACCTCTGTGAACTGTAGGTGTTAGAGATTAACACCTTAATGGGAGCCACAAGCATTGCATCCTTTACTTGTGACTCCAGCTTAGGCTGAGAGACACAATTATTTTGACATCCACGGAGGACATAATGTTCTTTCTGAATATAGATCAGGTTGTCTGTGACATGTAAATTAAACTCATCTGAGTCATTTTATTTTTATGAAGAAAGACGATCAAAAAGAAGAGGTAGGATTTTTTTTTTCCAGCTTTTGTGCTCTCCTGGGAGTTCAGTTCTAATTACAGTCTCTCTGCATAGACAATGGCAATGTTTTAATCTTGTTTTACTGATTCCACTCATTGATTCTGCCAGCCCTGTCTGGTCTAGTTTTTGGAAGCTGTTTACAGATATATTCACATCCCTTACCATTAGTGTATGTTATTTTTCCCTTGTCTGCTTAAATGTGTGACACAAACTTCCTGTACTTCTAATAAAATATTTCTTAACTGCCTTCATGCTGCTTCTGTGAATTTCAGTTTTTCTCTTTTACCTTTCAGTTTGTTTTCTCATTTACAGAAAAATCATTCTGTACTCTGAAGTTTTGTGCTGGAAACAGCTGTCCTAAACTCTGTAAGGANTGGCCACTGCAGGGGGGTTGGACTAGATGAGCTCCAGAGGTCCCTTCCAACCCAAACCAGTCTAGGATTCTAGGATTCTATGAAGCAGAAGACAACATGTCAGGCAAATAGACCCATAGCCCACCTTCCAACAAAAGGACACACCCTTAATCACAGAGTCACAGAATCACAAAGGTTGGAAGAGACCTCTAAGCTCATCAAGCCCAATCATACCTAGCACTGCCATACCACTGCACCATGGCCCTAATTAGAGCATATAAATGTTTCTTAAACCCCTCCAGGGACAGTGGCACTGTCACTTCTCAGGCTCTACAAACCTCTGCAGTGCTGTGCAATGTTCTGCCTCTGTGCACCCTCTTCTGTATTTTGCAGAGTAGAGGTTTGCTACCTTTAGCTTTTGTGTTAACATAGTTCTTTTTCTCAGTGTTTCAGGGAGCAGCCTGTTTGTCATTTGGTCTCACCACTGCTTCCTTCCACCCTATTGCAATGTTCAGTACCTGCACAGGAGACTTGGATTCAGATGGCTGCATATGTATTTGCACAGCATTCTCTCTTTGTCTTATCACACCCTACGTGTTAGGGATAGCCATCATCTCTAAGAATTCACCTCTTGTTCAAACAAATTCAATGTGAGGATTTGTCCCAATTCTAATTAGTCCACATCATAGATCAGTATATCTGGCAAGTTCTAAAAAGATCTGAGCAGGTGTTTCAGGAGGTTGAGCATCCCTGGTTATATTCAGTTAAATGCCAGCTGAGCATCCCTGGCACTTTGTAAGAATTGGTTCCCTGGATAAGATGAAGGCTGACTCTGACAGAGAAGTAGAAGTTGAGGATGGAGAGACATAAGCAGCTGAATCTCTTAAAATTTTGCTGAGCATCATTAAAAACAAGGGTGCCTGAGGAATGTAAATGTAAAAGACACCTAGGTCAAAACTTCAAGGGTGATTTTGCAGAGGTAAAAGTTAGTTTCTTGGTGCAGTATCTCTAGTTACATTATTTGGATGTACTCCTAGAGAAAAGAACTTGAAAAGTATTTGCAGCATTTCAAGGATATTTTAACATCCATTCACTTGGATGTTTTAGTTTTGCCCCTGAGGGGATGAGGGCACAGTAATTCCTGCTTGAACTTTCCTCCATTCAAAAGTCAAATCACTGCTTTTTCAAAAGAGGACAACTTTGAACAAGCCCTAGCCAAGTTCATGCCACGCTGAACTCTTCCACATGAAGAGATCTCATCTAGCAGAGATCACTTTGTACTGCATGCTCATATACTTCTTCCCAATTAACTTAAACTGGCATTCTGCCTCAAGAGCTGAAAAATATTAAACCTGACACTCTGCTTGCTTGTTCTCAGTTCAGAATGTGTACAGCTACCTCTTTTGTGACTTCTGGGTTTCCATTTAGATTGCTTACATATCCTTTCCCACTCTCCTGAAGATGTCTGCTGGCCTCCAAGTGATTTCTGCACTGTGACTCTTGGGCCTCTTTCATCAGGAGGCAAACTAATGGTCTCCTTTGACATATGCTGGATGCATTCTGCACAGCTCCAGGGTTTCTGCTGCTGTTAATGAGATTTTTCTGGAGGGTTGTGAAAGATCATTAAGAAGTAGTTTCTGAAAGCCCAATATTAGTTTTTCAGTGTCTAAGCAGGGGTGCCTCCTCACTGCTCAATGCTGATAATGGCAGGATGCTTGCTTTGCTGGCAAGGTGCTCAAGGATCAGCTCACTGGTGTCAATACACAGGTTTGTATGCTGCATTTGGTGTTTCTCAAGTTCTGGGGTGATGACAAAAGGAGTGATGCTTGCTGGCTTATATCAAGCTGAGTTGTGGAGCTGAAGTGAAAGACCTGCCAGAAGCTGATGGTGTAACCTGGCTGCATCTAGAGGGAATTCCTACCTTAGTTAGGTATCTGATCCAGTGCAGGAAACAGGGAGCATCACCTGAGAGAGGTGCTTCAAGAGAAAACCCTGCCCTGGATGGTACTAGGTGGTGGTGGACTGGGGAATATGGAAACTGTCCTTGGGAGACAGCCCTTGTTTGTGGGATTGGACAAGGAATGGGAAGCATGGCGAGGAGAACATCCATGCCTGAAACAGAACAGTGGAGAGTGCTAGAAGAGCTTTAGGGCAGAGGGTATATGGGGAAGAAAAAGCAAAAGCTCCATGAATTGCTACTTTTTACTTGAGTCAGAAAAGATTCAAGAAGATGGTAGATGAAAGGCCTGACCAAAGGAAAAGGTAGAATTAGTCCAGGGCAACAGAGAAATGCATGATGAAACATCCTTCTGTGGCTCTAGACAACATCCTGTCCTCTGCAGTCCAGAGCTGACAGGCCTTAGAGTTCCCTACTTGCTACTTTGGAAGATAGCATGAAAATCCTTAATTCAGGGATCTGGGAATGCTGAGACACATTGCTGTGTGAGCTGGTCTAGGTGATCCTGCTCTGGCAGGGGGGTTGCACTAGATGATCTTTCTAGGGCCCTGCCAACCCCTGGCATACTGGGATACTGTGATACTGTAAAGACTACTGAGCTAGCTGAAAAACAGAAGAAATTCAGTGGATGACTGTTTCCAGGACTTTCTTTTCTCTAGGAAGAAGAAGGACTGAAAGGCATCACTGATGGGAAATGCTTCATAGTTCTTGCAAGAACACGAGAAAAGATGACCCTGCTGAGGGCACTGTGCCTTTCAGAGAGAGGACCTTAGCAGGAAAAAAATGTATTTGAGTTTAGGAGGAAGCTTAAGTTCTGACATTCTGCTCTATTAGAGTTCAAAACTAGGCAGGCATTTCACAGAGCTTTCCCAGAAGAGCTGGAGAAGTGTCCAAAGGCTCAGTGTCAAGGGATTTCTGGATACCACATCTGAAACAACACAGAGATGTGTCCTTTTTTCCTTTGTGAACTGGAGCAGGTAAAATCACTACAGTGCTGAGACAGTGGGATCACAGATGAGAGGTACAACAAGTTTGAATTTTGCTTTTTTTTATGTAAAGTGATGGACAAAAGCTGATAAAAATTCCATGGTTGCTGTATTTTTGACAGTAGCCTGTTACCAAACATTTAACACTTCTAAACCTTAACTGAAGAGATGGCTAATTATGAGCCTGTAATACAGGCAGGCATAGTCTTATGTTAAGAGTAAAATGTATGAATAAAACTATTTTTACCTAAAAATACAAAAAGCAGGTGAAAGATCTCAAGAGGATCCAGGGTCAGAAAGCTATTTTTACAGTTTTCAGGAATTAATGATGTTCCTGTTAAGATACCAGATGGTGATTATCTAACAACAGGGATAAATGTGTGAATGATCCCACTGGCAAGGGCAGGAGGCCAGAATGGGCACACATGAGGATGTCTTTCAGGGCACAGAGAAGCTCTGGGTTAGAGAGGAAGGATCCCAAATGCCTCATCATTATTGCTCTTGAGATGTTTTCTCTCCTCCTGTAATGCCAAAAGGTCCTGGAGGGGTTTTAAACTCAGGTTAGCAGAAATGGAAAGAAATCTTTGGGATGTACATCTGCACATAACCCAAGTTTCCATTAAAATGGGAATACTTCCCATCACTTAGACATCTTTGCACCACATATTTTCTTGTCTGCTTGCTGTCTCAGTTCTGCTTCTAGCCTGAGTTTCTCAGGGCACTTACATTTGCCTCCATTTAATTCTTGCCTTAGGGTATGGTTTTGGCAAACTGACAGTTGGCATGTGTAGGGCACCCAGGGCATTTCCCTGGGAAACAGTCTCTCCAATAAAATCTGTTCCACACTGATAACATTTAGATCTGAGGGGAAAAAAAAGCAGAAAAGTATGGCCAGGAGCCTTTGGCAACTTTGGAGAAAGCCAGAGCTCCAGGCTACAGCTGCTCAAAAGAGCCTAAATTAACCTGAAAAGAGGGAGACTTTCTGCAAGCCTTTAGCTTTGGAGGAAAGCTAAAGCAGTGAGATGTACAGGTCGTTTGAAATCATCACCTGCAAGCCTGCAAGGACAGAAGAGGTAAAAAGAGCCTCGGGTGAGGCAATTGCCTTGAGGAAACTCATTTTCAGCCTTGCTATGTGAATCAGCAATTTGAGGATGCTGCTGTGCACAGTATGCACAATAAACTAGGAATGCAGATGTAAGGGGTGACGAGGGGGACTGAAGCAGCTGAATTTTTGGGGGATCCTATCCTGTAGCTCCATGAGGGGGGAAAGCCAAGTCTGCCCTCCACAAGCCTTTCTGTGAGCAGCAGATCGAAGGCAATCTGGTAGCTCATGCAGATTTGTGGATCAATTCCAGTATTGTTCTCTGCTTCAGGACTATCAACAGCAGTTTAGATGAGCTTGAAATGGTTCAGATGAGTGATTCTCTGTTAATTCAGCTGAAATCAGCCAGAGAGTTCAAAAGTTAGGGGTGCTAGATGCATGGAGAGAATAAACAAGTCTACAAGCAGAGTGTGATTCCCTAAGTGTGGTTGTTTTATAGACATCAGAAAGCAGCCTAAAATCTGCTTGGTGGTACAGGAAAGGCAAATTGTGATTGCTGTCACTGCTGCTCAGGATGAAATCCTGAAAACAGGATGGCTATTAGAAGTCTAGGACAAGATATATCCTGCTTCTTTCACCAGTGTAGGAGGCAGCTTGCAGAGGTGGGATGCACATACCAAGCTGATGACTCCTAAGGTCATACAGAAAGCCAACATGACTACAAGGAGTTAGGCACATTGTTTACCAGTAGAAAACTCAAGAAAGCTGCTAAAGATGTCTTTATACAGGGCTCAAAATCAGTGACACTGAAGAAGCAAAGACTTGTCATGCAAATGAGAAATAGCTGTCAATTTAAAGACTCAGCCTATGCTGAGTGCCTGCAAAAAAGGGAAGTGTTCCCTGGAGTAAAGTCAGCATAGTTCTGTGTGGGCTACAAAAACTATATTCCCCTTGTTTACTGTATTATTCTCAGCTAGCTGTAAGATGTTAAAGAGAGAAACCAAAAATATCTGTGCAATCAGACACTGGTAGAGAGCTAGCAGAGGGAAAGGGAAAAATAAAACCCAGTTCTGAGCTGGATCCCAAGCTCCAGTACCACTTCATAACTGTGATATTGCACATCTCCTGAAGGGAAACAGTCACAGCAAGGACATTGTAGGAGCAGCCTTGCAGTTGTGTAAATCATCTGCCCCATCATTTGGCCACATATAAATGTAGGTGGTACCTTTCTCTGCACCACAGAATCACAAAAGTTGGAAGAGACCTCTAAGATCAGCAAGTCCAACCATACCTAGCACTCCCATGCCACTAAACCATGGCCCTAATGATTGCTTCTACATGTTTCTTAAACCCCTCCAGGGATGGTGACTCCAGCACCTCCCTGGGCAGCCTATTCCAACAACCCTTGCAGGGAAGAAATTACTCCTTATATCTAATCTAAACTTCCTCTGGGGCAACCTGAGGCCATTTCCTCTTGTCCTCTCCCTGTTAACCCTGGAGAAGAGACCTACCCCCAGCTCACTGCAACCTCCTGTCAGGGAGCTGTAGAGAGAGATAAGGTCTGCCCTGAGCCTCCTCTTCTCCACACTAACTAACCCCAGTTCCCTCAAACCAGAATCAAGTGAGCTA
Source organism: Bucco capensis (assembly GCA_013396975.1). NCBI lineage: Eukaryota > Metazoa > Chordata > Aves > Piciformes > Bucconidae > Bucco > Bucco capensis. The sequence goes on along the minus strand of VWZO01013982.1, from coordinate 145,170 downwards.
AGCAGCCTTATGTCTGTTTCACCCTAAAAGGCCTAAAGGCAACAAGAAAGATGGAAGTTTGGGAAGCTGTGTGCCTGCTGTGGATGAGGACAGGGGTGAGTTCCCTCCCTTTCTGACAAGCCATGTGCTCAGGCTGGGCCTCTCTGTGCCCTTCCTCCCAGAGCTCCATCAGTGTTCCTGGTCTCAGACATAAACCACAACTGATGGTTTTATTGTGTTTTCACCTCTGAAGCAGCCTTCCTTTGACTCCCTGGCCTTTCCTCAGCAGTTCAGCTGTATTTCTCTGCTGCCTTTCTTGAGCTATTGCAAATCATGGAGAATTTGATGAAGTTTTCTGGTGATCAATTATCTGTAAGGAGCTCAGCTGAAGATATCACACACTAATGATTTCTTTCCTCAGATTAGGGTATTTAATCTCAGTCTCTTAAAACAAGGGAAAGGCTGTGTGCATTTCCAGGCCAAACTGCCTGTCAGCCTGATAGTTAAGGATATATTTTAGGCCTTTGGCAGTTAATGTGTAAAACTCATTGGAAGTAGAATTTGGCTCATGGCAAAATGGCAATAGGAGTAAGGAATACGTGCCTGAAAAATCAGGACCTTCATGCTGCTGATAAACATACAAATCAGTTAGAGTTCCTCTTGAAAGCCAATGTCTACTCACCCTGTAGCTTTATGTTAATTACTTTGGAGAAAATAAGACCTTCCTTCCTCATACTCTTACCTTTCCTTTAAAGGTACAGATAGTTGGAAAATAAGAGAAATTCCTGGCTTTATAATGCCTGTTGGTTTTGATAGATTCAGCTGAACCTTTAGCTACATGTGGATGCTGCTTATCAAGTTATTTCTGAATACATTTTGGAAGTTGTAGCTAAAATGGTTTTGGTAAGAGTATGATTGAAAATGACATGCAATTTGAAAGGCTGAAAAGTTCAACAAGCTAAGCTGGTGAAGTCTTCTTTCCAGGGAGAAGAAAATGAATAATGGCTAATAAGTCTGAATCATCTCTTCCAGTCAGAAGCTGGTCCCCACAATGCAATGGTGGAAGTCTCTTCTTGGGACCAAAGATCTGGATTTAAACATTTCAAAAGGTCTGTTGTAAAGGCAGTGGAAAATGTGAGGTACACATAATTTTCCTATGAGAGAGGGAAAGCAAAGCAAAATTAGTATATTAAATACACATAATGAGAAAAAGTTGACTTGGTAAGGAAACACTGCAGCTGGCAACTATCTAGTCATTGCCATTTAATGACTAGATTTGTTCACCCTATGTTTCCAGCTCTCTTCTCCCATGCTGACAGGTTGAAGGGTCCAGTGGCATCTAAATCATAGGCACTAGTGGGTAGCCACTATTAAGGAAAGGCAGAGGGTCCCTGAAACCACCAGGGGAAGTTCTCTTATACAATCATTATGCTTGGAAAAGACCTCTGAGATTGAGTCCAACCCAGCACTGCCATCTCACCACTAAACCATGGCCCCAAGCAGCACATCTACATGTTTTTTAAACCCTTCCAGGGATGGGGATTCCACCATCTCCCTGGGCCAATGCCTGATAATGCTCTCAGGGAAGAAATTCTTCCTGATATCCAATCTGAACTTCCCCTGGTGCAACTTGAAGCCATTTCCTCCTGTCTCTCATGACAACTGCCTCCTCATTCACCACACTGCACCAGAGCATCACTGGTGCATCCCCTAAGAGGTGCATAAGTGAAGAGTACATTTGTCTATACCATGATCAGCCAGTTTCTGCAGGAGAATGCTGTGGGAGACTGTGTCAAAGGCCTTACCAAAATCCAAGTAGACAACATCCACAGCCTTCTCCCTATCCAAAAGGCTAGTCACATGGTCATAGAAAGAGATCAGGTTGGTTAAGCAAGAGCTCCCTTTCATAAACCTATGCTGGCTCCCCTGATGCCTTGGCTGCCCTGCAATTGCTGTGATTCAAAATACATTCAAAATAGAGTGATTAAAAATAGAGTGAAAAATACAGGTGGTAAGAAAATTCCACACTTCCAGTCTGTCTGTACCACTTGCTGACAGCCAGGTACAAATCCATGCTCTTTGCCTTGCTGCTAAAAGAAATGCAACCCAAAGATGACTTCCACATTTCTCTTTAGTTCACCTCATTAAACTCTATGGTTCTTAACAGGGTTAAATTTAGCCCTGAGAACTGATTTGTCCTGAGAAGTCTGCTGTAACTAATAATGAATTTATATTCACATTACTTGCTTTAAAATGTAAATGGGATTACTGGGTTTTCTTTATGAAGCTTTTTCTGATGAAAAGTGATTTTTGGAGCACAACAAGGAGTTTTATTTCTGAATAAATTCCCCCATTAAAAAGAAGAAATAGAAAGAAAATAATGCCTCATGAGATTGCAAAAGGGAGATAACCTTCTGGCAATAAAAGATCTGTTTCTTTTTAAATACTTTTGATCTTAATTTTGAAAATTGAATGTATATGTCCTTTCTGTAGAGATCTTCAGTAATAGTATTTTGTTTCTAAAGCATGCCCATATGAAAACTTTACAAGTCCCATTAAATGGATATTATTCCTTTGAGCAGAATACAATTGTTTCATTAATTCCCCATACAAATATACATTCTACTCAGTTTAGGCTCATGAAAGACACAGGGATTAGGAACCTATTTAGGCTGACTAAATCCTCTGGAAATTTAAAATGGAAAAGATTATCACAGGTTGGGTGTTACATCTACCAAATTTTTGTTATAAATAATTATTTGCTTGAGAAGATCCCTAAACCTTCCCATGAAAGTAGGGAGTTTTGGCAGTGATTGCAATCTTCAAACAAGAACCTCATCCAGAGTGGGAGAAATGCAAAGCAGCTGAGGAATTCTCAGTTCTTTTTGTTGGAAAGGCTTTCCTGAGAGGACAGGGAGACAAGTGCAGAATTAGGAGGAAAGGCTCTAGAAGAGAGAGCTCAGGAAAACTCCTGGGAAGTGATTGAGCACAATCACTTGGTCAAAAGAAGATGTCTACAGAAGAAGGGAAGGGAAGGAGGGAGGGAGAAGGCACACAGCTGAATGGTTCCAGTGCAGGGAGCAAATCAACTCTGAGCTTTTGCCTCCTCCTGCCTCTACAGCAGCAGGGCTGTGATGCACCCACTGCAGGGAGCAGAGACTGTTCAAAGGTGTAGCTCAGAGGGCTGGGGAACCTATCCTATGAGAACAGGCTGAGAGAGTTGGCATTATTCAGTCTGGAGAAGAGAAGGCTCCAAGCAGACCTTCTTGTGGCCTTCTAGGATCTGCAGGGGCTACAAGAAAGCTGGGGAAGGACTTGTTAGGCTGTCAGGTAGTGCTAGGACTAGGGGGAATGGATCCAAACTAGAGGAGGGGAGATTTAGATTAGACATTAGGCAGAAGTTGTTGGCCAGGAGGGTGCTGAGCCACTGTGCAAGGTTGCCCAGAGAGGTGGTGGCAGTCCCAGCCCTGGCAGTGTTGCAGGCCAGGCTGGCTGGGGCTGGGAGCAAGCTGCTCTAGTGCCAGGTGTCCCTGCCCATGGCAGCCACAGGGCTTGGGGCTAGAGGAGCTTTAAGGTCCCTTCCAACCCTGACAATTCTGTGATCTTGTCTCTATCATCCAAATGTTTCTTCTGGTGACAACAATAACCTGCAAGACCCTGATGTTTTGGACTGGCTGCTGAGGTTGGGAAGTGATGTTATTTTGTAAGAGAAGTATTAAACTCCATGAGGAGGTGGTGACTTTGCAGGAGGTTGGGAAAGGATAGATTCTTTTCATAACTAGAAATCTGTGCTGCCAGATGTAAAGAGGATGGATGAGTTTTCTGATCAGCAAGAGACATCTGGCTTTGGGATATGCTTTCTATGACTCCTCAGTCAGCAAAACCCCTACATCTAAAAATGTTGTAGCCCAGCATCTCGGGAAGCTCAGGCTGCAGAAGTGACCACTGAAATGTTCTTAAAGGGACTAAAGTCTGGCAGTTGTTTTAAGTCACTGTGGCTCCTTAGACCCATCCAGCATCAAGGGTAGGTCAAATAGACTCTAAAGAAAGGGTCTTCTTTGGACAGTCAGTTAAGTGCATGAGTGTGAAAGCCAAAAGATAGAAGAAAGAGCAGGAGAACACATGATCACTTAGAATAAGATACTGGGGAGGAGGTGTGGGGGCATCTTTTCAGTTATGCATCTATCTATCACAGCAGACCTCCCAGTCATCTCTGCAGGACACACAACATCTAATATCTGAAGGAAAAGTAATTATCCCATGTCAGTGGTTCCATTTTTTGATGTAAGTCAGTTAGTTTGGAGCATTTTCTGTTCAAAATGAAATTAGAAGCAGGCTTTTCAAAGCAGCTGAACTCCTGAATGCCTCAGTGTGATGCATCCACATGCCTATGTGTGGTTTTGGCATGCAGCTGGCATTATTCCCAGCCTTCCTGAAACCAGTGGCTTACTTCTGGGCATTCTTTTCCTTCAAAATCCCACCTTGAGTATCTCTGTAGTGTTTTGAATTTGTAAACTAATTTTCCTTCTTTTTTTTTCTTCTTCATTTTTTCCCCCTTCTTTGAGGTGAGAATGCAAGGAGATGCATTTTTTCTTCATTTTTTTTCCCTTCTTTTTGTTGTTGTTGTTGTTGAGGTGAGAATGTAAGGAGATGCAATGGTGAGAATGCTGAATGCAATGATAGACTGAGTCAGCATGGGGTATTATTCCTGAAATTAGAGGATGACAAAACAACACAGCAAACTTTGATAGGGGTATGATCCTCCTTCCATACCTCTTTGCATCAGAATGAGATATATGACTAGCAGGAGACATGTGTAAGGAAGTGAGGGGGTAGAAAACAAAGGAATACATCACCCTTTTCTCTGTGTGTGCTTTCCAGCTTTATGTATTATGTAGTTCTGTGTCTATTTAACTATCAATCTGCAAGCTTAGGCTTGGATTGACACAAATATGCATCCTTCAACTCTTCCCTCTCTACTTCTGGGATGTTGGAAGGATTTTTTGGTGTGAAAAGGTCTCCTTGAGAAAGCAAAACAAAGTGCCAGCCTTTTTGAAATGGAAATGTACTCAGCAGCAGGTAGAAAGCCAAACTCCACTACTCTGCAGTTTCCTGTTTCACAGGAAAACAGAGCTCTGCAGTGAGGATGTCCTTGTGTGCTGGCATAGCAGAGGGCTGATGTGTTTCAAGCCTCCACAGGTGTCTTTAAGGTGGTTTTTTTATTCCTATATCCCCTTTCCCTCTCTGTTGGCCTGATAATACCTCTTTCAAGGTGTGATCACTTGGCTCCCCTGAACCAAACTAACAGTAGTTTGGTTCAGGCTCCAAAGGAGGTACTGAACAGAAACACTTCATGTTTTAACTTTGGTCACGTTGACCAAAGAGACTATTAAACATGTCTCACTTGACAACACATTTCAAATAAAACCCCAGTGGATGACAATCTTCCACAGGTTTCTGTACGATTTCTGAAAGTTCAGCAAAAAACATGTGGGGAAAATACTGTATATTCCTCTTTTTAACCTGCTGGGACTGAACCAGAAAGGCAGGGAGAGGACAGGGAAGGGAGGATTCTTGGTCTTTCTTCACTTGTTTTTATTCCATAAGTCACTACTGATTGGGATTTCAGTATCTGCAGGGGCTACAAGAAAGCTGGGGAAGGAATTGTTAGGCTGTCAGGGAGTGCTAGGACTAAGGGGAATGGATCCAAACTAGAGGAGGGGAGATTTAGATTAGATGTTAGGCAGAAGTTGTTGGCCAGGAGGGTGCTGAGCCACTGTGCCAGGTTGCCCAGAGAGGTGGTGGCAGCCCCAGCCCTGGCAGTGTTGCAGGCCAGGCTGGCTGGGGCTGGGAGCAAGCTGCTCTAGTGCCAGGTGTCCCTGCCCATGGCAGGCACAGGGGTTGGGACTAGAGGAGCTTTAAGGTCCCTTCCAACCCTGACAAGTCTGTGATTCTGTGGGATAGTCACTGGGAGAGGTTTTTCTGCCATCTCCATAAGTAAAGGTAGTAAAATCAGGCACCAGTCCTTGAGGGAATGGTGGAGCTGAATGAAAGCTGACATTTGGATTGAAGTCTCTGTAAAAGGCTGTTTGTCATTACATGCTGTGCACTGTTTCAGGGTTTGCCTATGTCCCTAGAGGCTGCAAGGATCTGCCATTTCTTGTTGCAGTAAGTGAGCTTTCCAAGCTGGACTCTAGGAAATATAACATTGCAGGTTAATTCTGAGCACTGCCTTTCCTTTGGAAGGTTGCAAGCTTTTCCAATCTACTCTAAAATGGTTAAACTAGAGTTGTCTGATGAAGCCTTGTAGGCTTTCTGGAGCAGAATTACAAGAGAAATTGCTTTCACAAAAAGTCAACACAAATGTTTTGCCCTGCACAGTGTAGAAATATTTACTTACTGCAGAAGCAGGGAACAAAACTAGCTTGGTAATTCAGATAGCACACATGTAGGTGTTTGTTCCTCACCACTTTCTTTCAGAAGGGCTCATCCCAGGGAATCAGTGTTGCTTTCCAAGTGAGAGCCCTAGGAATACAGAGGATTTCTGGTTGCAGTGTTATGCTGCCTGCCCTGACTGATAGCCTAGCCAGTCACTAAACCAGATGAAGGCACTGGGACTGCTGAATGTCCTTGGCAGCTCAGAAGAACTGTTTCATTTCCAGATTGTATAACTCTTTCTTTCTATTTCTTTTCCTCCACTCTTTCCATCAATAAAGGTGTCAAGGGTTAGGTCTGGGCTGGCCACTAATCCAGTGATATACATTCTCTATTATCTCCTCTTCCCTCCAGGAAGAAAAGGAATGAGAGAGAGAGAGAAACTTGTGGATTAGAAAAGAGAACTAAAACTAATTTAATGAGAATAATAACAATAAAATGAAATATATATATACACAAACCCAATACTGAATCCAACCTCCCTGATAGAAACTACATCCTCACCTTCACCACTGATGCTGTGGTAGGAGTTCCAGACTGGACTCAGCAGCAGACAGGAATCAGATTCAAAAGCTGGATCCTGGAACTGGGTTCAGGAACTCATGGATTGGGATCTAAGGCAGAATGGACAGAGTCCTCTCAGATGCCAGCCATCAAAGAAGAGAGCTTGAGCCTCGTGATCCCTCGGCTTTCTAGTGAATATGACACATATGGAATGGAATCCCTAGCTGGTCAGTTTAGGGTCACCTGAAGTGTCCTCTCCTCCCTGCAGGTGCAGCCTTTTCCTCTGCACTCCCCAACATGGGACACAGGATTTACCTTGGGCTGCAGACCAATCCTTGGTAACAACTCTAGACATGAGATCCTCTCCCAGCTAGCAGCAGACACTGCCTCTGCAAACATGCTGCTAGGTTCAGTGCAGCTACTGAGAA
>VWZO01013982.1:96530-127695 GCA_013396975.1 Bucco capensis | reverse complement strand
TAGAGCTTTTTACCATTCTTAACTCCTAACGCAAGACATAATTCTCAGTTAGGTAACTAATATCTTGAATCATTCCAGGATAAAGATGTGATGCAGAGCAGACATTTTAGTAAACTAGATCTACTCCTGTGAGTTCATTTTCAGGCTCCTAGCCTGAAGCATGAGATACAACACTATTTAAATCAGAAAATATCCTAAGTAAATGATTTGTATGATGGTATTCCCAGCCATCTTTTCAAAATCTCTGTTCCAAGATGGAGTGTTTGGACACAGAATGATAGAAAGGTTGGAGTTGGAAGAGACCTAGAGGTCATTCATCTATTCCAACCCTCCTGCTGTGAGCAGGGACACCTATAGCTAGGTCAGGTTGCTCAGAGCCCTGTCCAACCTGACCTGGAATGCTTCCGGGCCTGGAGAACCCACTCTCTATCTGGGCAACCTGTTCCAGTTCCTCACCACCCTCATGGTGAAAAATGTCATCCTTATGTCCATAAAACCTCTCCCATNTCCCTGCTCCTGCTGCCAACACTGTTCCTGCTCCAGGCCAGTGTGCCTGTCTCAAAGCTCCTTCCTATTCTTACAGCAACACAGTTATTTCCACCTCTGTTCCTGCCCTGGCCCTTTGTAGCTTTGGGGCATGGCTTTTTGACAGAAGAACATGAAAGAGAGTCAGCCTTGAACCTTTGGAGGTGGGTAGAAGTAGTGGAGAGGGCTGGTCTTGTCCCAGTGCCTCAGGAGGAGGTAGAGAGCTGACAAGATGTGTGGGAGCAATGTTTTCTGGAATGGATCACACAGGGAACTGTGGGTACCTTTTCCTCATGGGCTCCACAGAAAGACCTCTAAAGATTATGACCAGTTCTTGCTGGAGAAGAAGGATAGTTGCTGGGCTATCATCATGGGCTGCAAGGAAGTTGTGCTCCTTTTTTCTTTCCCCATGACTGCACACCAAACATTGTCTCTCTAATTCTGGCTGCTTCTGGTTTTCACAGCTGCTTTGTTTGTGTGTGTTTGCTTTATTTTCTTTTTCCTTTTCCAGTTTCTAAATAAGCCTCACTTCCCAGTGCCATGAATGCCCCTGATTCTGGGTGGAGAGCAGAGAATGGAGCACTCATCCAGGCACTGCACATTCTCTCTGTGTGGCTATAACCCCTCAGACAGGGAGGATAATAATCACCTGTGAGGGCAGGCACAGAAAGTGAGCAGTGAAACTGAGGACAGTGCTGCCTAAAAAGAAAGGAAGGAAGGAAGTGTGGAGTGGTGGATCATGCTTGAGTGAGCAGTGATGGGATAGGGCAGCTGACTGCACTCCTCCCTTCCTGCAGGCAACATCTCCAAGTGATGCTCGGAACACTGCTTCTGTTACCCACACAGTGATTTCCACTTGACAATGAAATCAGGCAGCAGAGTTTAAATGAAATGGAGTCCTGCTGTTTCCATGGAAATTCTCCATCCCTATCAGATTAATGGAGAGCATGTTGTGCTTTGCATAAAAGTAAACAAAATAAGGCTGCCACAAAGGCAATGGGTTCCCTTTTCCATTCAGACTAAAAATTCTAGATGCTATCATCACAGACTCTCTCCCTCCCTCCTCTCTACTTCAGCAGACAGACCTCTTGTTTCAATTCACTTGGCCCTGTGGAAAGTCTTCCCCCTGGACTACTAGAATAAAATACATGACAGACAAATTACAGACTAATTACAGAACTAATGGCTTAATCCTGAATAACAAACTATATGTTCCTTTGATGTATCCAGCTTTTCTATACCAGTTTTTGGTTTATTCCATGACCTAGTATTGATCTTCTCCTCTGGTTAAAGATACCTTGTGTGGCTTGGTTAAGACAATATTCTGACACTACACGTCTCACCCTTCCACCTTTCCAAGAAAATCAGTCTACTGCTGAAGAGGAAACCTTTGGATGTGAAAAAGGAGCAGCAAAGGAGCAGCTTAGCAGCTAACAGCCTAACAGTGGAAGTTGAAAGATTAATCTCCATTGGGCTACATGGGCAGGGAGATCTTTGGGTTTAAGATAATTTTTTGCACTAACACCAGCTATTTAGGCTGACAAAACACCAGGCTGTTCATCAGCCCCTACCAGACCACACCAGAGCAATTGATTGCTTGCTGCCCAGGCACTGCAAACAGTTTGCATCCATATTTGTGTAATCAGGTTTACCATGGCATGTTAGTTCCTGTCTCAAGCATACAGACAACATACAGCATGCATTAGCCTGGCTGGAGCAATGTGTTGCCATAGCTGGACCACTTCCAGCCCTGAAATAGCTTGGATATGTCTATGTTCCTCCAGACTGTACAGGGTAGGTATTCTCAGCTAAGATCTAAAGCTGCAGCTGCTTCGTGTTTGTCCTTCCAGCCATAAAGCAAAATCTCTTTGCCCAGAAACAGAACCCTGGCTTTGCTCTAGCACTGACAGCAGCCTTTGGATGCTCTTCCTTCCTTCTGGCCTGGTGTCAAGGGTTAGGGCTGGGCTGGCCACTAACCCAGTGACAGATGCTCTCTATTAACCCCTCTCCCCATCCTGGGAAGGGAAAGGGAATAAGAGAGACTTATGGATTGGAAAAGAAAACTGAAACAACATGTGTACAAAAATACACAAACCCAGCACCTAATCCAACTCTCCTGATGGCAACTACATCACTGTCACCACTGATGCTGTGGTAGGAGTTCCAGACTGGACTCAGCACCAGACAGGAATCAGATTCAGGAGCTGGACCCTGGAAGAGGATTCAGAAACTCATGGATTGGGATCTAAGGCAGAATGGACAGAGTCCTCTCAGATGCCAGCCATCAAAGAAGAGAGCTTGAGCCTCGTGATCCCTCAGCTTTCTAGTCAATATGACACATATGGAATGGAATCCCTAGCTGGTCAGTTTAGGGTCACCTGAAGTGTCCTCTCCTCCCTGCAGGTGCAGCCTTTTCCTCTGCACTCCCCAACATGGGACACAAGATTTACCTTGGGCTGCAGACCAATCCTTGGTAACAACTCTAGACATGAGATCCTCTCCCAGCTAGCAGCAGACACTGCCTCTGCAAACATGCTGCTAGGTTCAGTGCAGCTACTGAGAACTGAAAACTAAAATCACTGAGCAGAACTAGTTGTGTTCTAACTCAAACTAGGACAACTGGAACATAAGCAGGGATCACTTTTGTGGTGTTAGGCTCAATTAAAAGCTACAGAAGAAGAAAAATGCACATTTACTCCTTTTTAAGCCTGTGCACATAAGGGAGCTACAAACCTAGTTGTTTCTTTGCCAGCCTTTTTTATCACTTCAGTAGCATCAAGTTGGCTTGCAACCAAACACCGTGATTTTACCACTGTGGTCATAGATTTCAGCAAATTTGTTTTCCCCAGACAAAGAGAGACAGGCTAATAAATGCATATGAGAGATAAAATAGAGCAGAAAGTGAAGGGATAGGCAAAAAGAATGAGTAGTGTTGTCAGGGTGTGGTAATGAATGAGTAGCTATTACTTTCAGTCTCAGGCATGAACTGAGAATTGTCTTTGGAGAAGCTGAACTTGCAGGTCAAGGTCAATACCTGAATCAGGATGAATACTCCATGTCTGGATCATGTTTCTTCCTCACTATCCCCATCTGATGCCCCAAAAAGGAGGGGCAGCAGGGCAACATTAAACATTAATATTTCAACTTAGAAACTAGGGCTAATTTTTTTTAGTGACTAATACCTATTAAATCGTCAAGAAACAAAGTGAGATTACATCTCTTAATGACTTAGAGGGTGCCCAAACTTGGTGGGTTTACCTTGGTAAACCTTGCTTTACCCACCAAGGGTTTACCAGGTCTTGATCCTTAACATCCTAGCTGTTAGAGCTGGAAAAGAGAGAAAGCTCAAAGCAACAATGAGGAAAACAGAAAGAAAAACAAAACACTATGTTGCTTGTGACTCATAAGTATTGCAGCATTGCTGCATAAGCACCAAGGCTGGGGAACAACTGCTGTAAGGCTGAACACACAAACCCCTGGGCTTATGGTTCAGCTTTTCAACCCAATGGCAACTCAGACCAAACTCTGCATGCTAACTTCCAGCCATGGAGATGAAACAGCTAGCTTGAAAGAAAACAAGCCAAGGAAATAATTGACCCAATCTGAACAAAATCTAAGGTGAGCCATCCTTTACTGTCTCCTGACTTAGCCTGCTTTATGCATTTTATCACACTGGGAAAAAAAGCATTGGTTATTTATACAGTCCTCTACAGCTTGAGTTGAGGTCACTAACAAGCAGTGTTCAGCAAGCAACACACTGTCCTTAGCATCTTAGAGTTTCATGGTAGCAATCCACAGTTCTAAATGCCAGTTTCATAGAATCATCCTAGAATCCTAGAATGGTTTGGGTTGGAAGGGACCTCTGGAGCTCATCTAGTCCAACCCCCCTGCACTGGACAGGGACATCCCCAACTAGAGCAGCTTACCCAGAGCCCTGGCAAGCCTCACCTGGAATGCCTCCAGGGATGGGAACTCAACCACCTCCCTGGGCAACCTGGGCCAGTGTTCCACCACCCTTGTGGGGAGGAACTTCTTTCTAATATCCAGTTGAAATCTACTCTTCTTCAGTTTAAAACCATTGCCCCTTGTCCTTTCCCTGCAGGCCTTTGCAAACAGGCCCTCTGCAGCCTTCTTGGAAGTTCCCTTTAGGTCCTGGAAGGTCACTAGTAGTTCCCCTGAAGCCTTCTCTTGTCCAGGCTGAATAATCCCAGCTCCCTCAGCCTGTCCTCAGAGCAGAGNTGATCTCCAGCTGGACTTGGAGCCATTGACAACTACCCTCTGGATGTGACCATCCAGCCAGTTCCTTATCCACTGAACAGTCCACCCATTCAATCCATAGCTCTCTAACTTAGCCAGTAGAATGTTTCAGTTAACTTGGTGTATCTACATGAATAATCCTGCTATCACAAGAATTATCTGGACTTGTATCCATTGGGGAAAAGAAAAAGGAAGAAGAAAACAAAAGTATCACTCACAAGCTTTCACCTTCTATTGAAATGAAGGGCACTGAAGATTCCTCTGTGCTCACACAGGAGAGGTCAAGCTGCTCAGAGTTTTTAAGCCAATTTTCAAAGGAGCAAAGGAAATGTTGTATGTATTTGTGAAATGAGAAAAAAGACTCAATGAAAGCCTAATAAATGTCCAAAGGGAACAGGAAAAGAAAAGATGTTAATGCAATTACTGCTGATAACATTTGGAGAGAGTGAGTGTGTGTCTGAGAGAGAGAAATTAGTACATCATCCTTAATTACTGGCATGTTAATTAAACAACAAAGTTATGCTCTTCTAATGAAAGAAACAAACAAATATCAGAAGTGTTATTCCATTTAATCCAGAAAATGAAAGCTGAGATGCAAAGTTGCAGGATTTAAAACTGGAAGAACTCCAAAGAAGTTAAGAGAGTTCTGCAGTCTCCAGCAGAGATGCAATGCAGTAAGGAAACCCACCAAGTTCTCCCTGAGCTCTCTCCTGACTGAATGGTGATTAACATGTGGTTTAGCTGTCAAGGTTCCCTTGCATGGATCATTGGCCCCTTCCTGATGGGGTGTTGAGTGAGAGACCCTTGTTCCCATGCCATTCCATACAGAGGTTGTTACTCTTCTGTTAAATGGGAATCAGGAGTAATTAGGGAGGATTTGATCACTTCAGTGTTACAGAATCACAAAATCACAGAAAGTTAGGGGTTGGAAGTGACCTTTGGAGATCATCTAGTCCAAACCCCCTGGCAGAGCAGGAGAACCTAGAGCAGCTTGCACAGGATGTGTCCAGCTGGGTTTGGAATCTCTCCAGAGATGGAGACTCCACTACCTCTCTGGGCATTATGGGCCAGTGCTCTATCACCCTTAGAGCCAAGAAATTCCTCTTTATGTTTAGATGGAACTTCCTATGCTCAAGACTGTGCCCATTACCTCTGGTGCTGTCACTGGGCACCACTGAAAGAAGACTGCCACTGTCCTCCTGACACCCACTCATTAAGTATTGATAAGAATTGATAAGATTCAGTCTTCTCTAGGCTGAACAGCCCCAGCTCTCTCAGCCTCTGCCCATCAGTGAGATGCTCAAGTCCCCTCATCATTTTAGCAGCCCTTTTCTGCCTCTCCAGAAGTTCCCTGTCTCTCTTAAACATGGGAGCCCAGAACTGAACACAGGACCCCAGCTGTGGCCTCACCAGGGCAGAGTAGAGTGGAAGGAGAACTTCCCTCTCCCTGCTGGCTACATTCTTCTTGATAAATCCCAGGATGCCTTTGGCCTTCTTGGCCACAAGGGCACATTGCTGGCTCATGGGCATCCTATGTTCAGTTAGTAATATACATAAGTCAAGAAAGTGCATGTTTCCCTCAGACACAAATTAGGCTGTTAGTTAGGATGCTGTTGCCTGCATAAGTCTGACCATGTTTAACCAGGTGCAGGGCACAGAACTTAGACTTGGTCTTCCATAGGGGAAAAACAGGATTTTTCCTTTTGTAGAAATGACAAATATAATGAAAAGAGAGCTTTCTTGTCTCTTAGGATTGAAGGCTGAGTGCTTCCTCCTTGGGTAATTTCTCCTCATTGTTTTGAAACTGAAAGGCCTATTTTTCTTATGTAGGAGCCTTTAAGCAAAAAATTTGCTAAGGTAGGCATTCTTTAGATACAAAGTAATTCAGGTATAAGTTATAAAGTAGGTAGAAGAAGATATAAAGCTTGTTTCCTTTCTTTTTGTGAAAGACAGGGGAAAAAATAGAGAACCATCCTGTCCTGAAGCACTCTTCCCTCCTCTTCACATGTTTGTGCTGCTGCAGACCCCTTTTTGGTGCTGTCAGATGACTGGAGGGAGCTCAAGGGTTCAGAGCGTGCTTTGACACCTCAACTTCAAGTTCCAGAATCATTTTGGTGATGCAAAATAATTCCTGGACACATAAGCAGTGCCAGTTTGCTATCTCACAGAATCATACATAATTTAGATTGCAAAAGACCTGTAAGATCATCAACTGTAAACCTAACAGTGCCAAGTCCACCACTAAACCATGGCTACATCCACACAGCCTATAAATACCTCCAGACATAGTGACTCTACCACTGTTCCAATAAGTGACAATTCCTTTGGGTGAAGGTATTTCCAATCTAAATCTCCCCTGGTGCATTTCCTATTGTTCTATCACTTGTTACTTGGGAAAAGAGACTGACTCAACACAGAAAGGACATGGAGCTGATGGAGCAGCNCCACTGCAGGGGGGTTGGACTAGATGAGCTCCAGAGGTCCCTTCCAACCCAAACCATTCTAGGATTCTATGACTTCCACCTTGCTACCACCTCCTTTCAGGTAGTTACAGAGAGCAAGAAGATCTCCCCTGAGTCTCCTTTTCTCCAGGATAAACAATCCCAGTTCCCTCAGCCACTTCTAATGAGACTTGTGCTCTATACTCTTCACCCGCTTTGTAGCTCTTCTCTGGACACACCCCAACACCTCAATATCTTTCTTGTAGTGAGGGGATTAAAACTGAACACAGCATTTGAGGAGTGGCCTCACCGGTTCCTATTACAGGGTGACAGTCTCCTCCTGCTGGCCACACTATTGCTGATCCAAGGCAGGATGCTGTTGGCCTTCTTGGGCACCTGGGCACACTGCTGGCTCATGTTCAGCTAGTTGCCAACCAGTACCCCCAGGACCTTTTCTGCTGGGTAGCTTTTCAGATACATTTCCCCAAGCCTGTAGCTTTGCATTGGGGTTGTTGTGACCTGAGTGCAAGACACAGCACTTGGCCTTGTTAAACCTGAGCCCATTGACCTCAGCCCATTGATCCAGCCTGTCCAGATCCCTCTGGAGAGACTTCCTACCTTCAAGCACACCAACACTCCCACTCAGATCAACTTGATGTTTTCTGCAAACTTGCTGAGCATGCACTCCATATATTCATTTTAAGCAGCTTTTTCCCATTCCAAAATGAATGACAAGTTTCAATGGGCTATTCTTTTGACTGTATACATATTTCTCCATAAGTGCAATGCTGACTTGTTTCATAATCTTCTGTGACCTGACCTCCTCCAGATGTTGGACTCAAAGCAGAAAAAGGCCACAGCCTCTCACTTGTTGCCTTGGTGGGAGGGGGACACTTTATTCTGGCTATAGCAGAGGGGAAATAACTGTCTAGGGGAAGGAAAACAGAGCCTAGCACACAGAAAGCCTATTAGAGTAACCATAGGAACAGGTAGGTCTGCAGGGTGGCTCAGATGAAAAGTTCAACTCTTATTTACATTTGTTAATAAACCAAAACCCCAAGAAAGGGATGAAGTGCATCTTTGACACCCTCTGCAGTGTTCAGCAGGAGAAGGCTAGGTCTGCCATGTTGCTCAGTGCTGCTCATAAGCAAGCCTGATCTGAAGTTTTCATCACATACAGAACCAACAGATAAACCCAGACATTTCTGTACTTCAGAACAGTTCTTGGGCAAATATACCGTCATTTTCTTTAGATCTCACTGCTTGGAATTCATGCAGAGCCCTAGCAGGAGGTGGCTGGATTTCATCAAAGGTTACTTTCCCTTAAGGGTTCATTCCTTCCCTGATGTGCTCTTATGACTCCCCCAGACACTAATGGGAGAGGTGCCTGCCTGGAGGACACCTCTGGGCCCCCTCAGTCACAAAAGAGACAGTGGGGTTACCAGGGATGGGAACTGAACAGAAGGCAAAACAAGGCTTTGAAAGGCATCTCATTGTAGAGCTGGTGGGATAACTGCTCCACCAGCCTGTGTGCAGTACTGAGCAATTGGCACAGGACAAAAGCACAGCTTTGTTTTTCCTGACTGGAGAGGAACATTTGAAAGAGTGGGGAACAGAGCAGAGAAAAAAGCTCACCCCACTGCTGAAAAGGAGCTGTGGCTGCTGAAGGGATTCCAGCAGACTGTTAGCAGCAATGAAGCCAATGCTGCAGCTCTTTCTGGGGCTGGCTGTGCATCACTTGCCCAGGCAGCACTCTTGACTTGCATTAGACTGAGTGAGCATACAACTACAAGAGTGTCCATAAAGAAGCCTGAGCAATTGGGTCCCAAGGCAGTAAGTGTTAGCACACAGGGGAGGTCTTTACCTTTCTCCACAGGTCACCTAACCAGGAGATTAACATTAACCCCAGAGGCACACTGACTCCTATTCAGTAATAGATCCACTCATGATTTCTATTATGGGAGATCCCAATTCAGTCAATTTCCAGGAGCCCTTTAGACCAACAAATAATATTGCAGCCATAAGCCCCCTGGCAGAGTGCAGAATCAGAAAAATGAACAATCTGCAGCTATGTGTCTTTTCTTGCATGTAAGTCTGTAAATCATTCCCCTCCCTTCTTCTCCTGCTGTATAACTTGATAACCAATTTCAACCATTCAACCATTCTATGATTCTATGATTCTATGAACTTGACTAAAATGCACATCACTTCAAAGAATAGCAGCTTAAAACCAACATCTTAAAGTAGATCTAATTTTCCCTTCAGTCCTGGTGATAGGCATCCATCCTGGCCTCTGCCTCAGTCCCAGACAGAGCTGGTCACCTTTCTGGTGATCTGTTGAACCTCTTCACTGTCAAACAAAATTGCACAGTGACCTTCCAAGAGGTTGTCCTGGCTACTTGTTCACTCCATGCAGAAAAGATCCAAAACTGGCCACCAGGGAAGAAAAGGGTAAAGGAGCCATGTATATGATTGCATCTACTTGTCAACTCAATGCTCTCCTTGCAAAGATCCAGGAGGAAAAAGAAAGAACTCCTGAATCTGATGATATGGCTGTCTGAGCCTCTTTGGCCACAAGCCCAGTGGGAATTGTTAATGGTGCATAAGTAGAGATAGAAGAAGAAGAACAAGAAATGTGTATATTGCAGTAAATGTTGCATCTGAGCTCTCACTTGAGATTGTTGAGTTCACATACTTGACCTGTCAGGGTTTGTGTATCTGAACTTGCACAGTAAGAACTGGAAAAGACACTGAATCCTAGGAGAGGTGTCTCATGGTGCATCAAGGTTCAGCTCCAGATTGAAGTCCTCATGCCTCAGAGAGCTAAAACAACCTAAACCCACAGTTACTGTACATTTTGTAGCATGGATTTTAAAAGTTTTGGAGTACAAGGTTGGTTTACTCCCATGTTAGACTGAGGAGAGCCAAAGGCTTGAGGAACACGTGCAGGCTGCTGAGAGGAACCTGTGAGGCATTCCCCATCCTATACCTATGTCAGCACTGCAGGGCTTCTGGCTTCTGCTGC
The DNA here is from genome assembly GCA_013396975.1 of Bucco capensis. Taxonomy (NCBI): domain Eukaryota; kingdom Metazoa; phylum Chordata; class Aves; order Piciformes; family Bucconidae; genus Bucco; species Bucco capensis. Next base: position 117,447 of record VWZO01013982.1, on the reverse strand, counting down.
CCCTCAGGTGGGCATCTCAGGCATGAAACTCCTCAAGGGTTACTGCCAGACCTTCCCCTAGCACACCACACTGTCCAAATCATTCAAACTGCTCTGATCCATGGCAGTGTCAGGGTTACCTTTGCACCCAATGACCTTAAAGGTCTTTTCCAAGCTTAATGCTTCTCTGATTCTATGATGCAGGGCAATGGCAGTGTGCCTGAGGGTATTGCTCTCTCAGAAGTGCTGGGAGTGTGTTCAGAGCTAGAGATATTGGGGAAGGCTGGGCTGGGATGGCAGCTTGGCTGAATATGGCCCTTCTTTGGAAAATACAGTTGCAGTTATTTCCTATGCCTATAGACAACTACAAAAAGGCTATAAAAACCCCAAACTTTATGAACTTGTGCACTTGCTTCCAGTGAAAAGTGATGTCTTCACAGCCCTGGAGAATTATTTGTCTACAGAGAATTGTAAAAACTCCTGTCTTGCCCATCAGAGAGTAAGTGGGAAATGAAATCCCTAGAGCCCATGCAATCTCTGACCTCTCTGTTAAAGTAAACACATTAAGCAGATTTTCTCATTGCATTTAAGAAGCCTCAAACCAGTGGAATCAATTCTGTAGAGAGATAGAATAGGTTTCTTTTAGTCATTCTGATGATCTGGAGGAGATAAAGGTGTGGATGGGAGAAGACAGGACCCTGAGCTGAGAGTCTTCTGCATTACTTTGGCAATTTGCTCTTGTTTGATGCTGTCTGCATGTTTTCTTTGCTGGCTGTGTGATCCCCATGGAAAATCCCAACAGGCTTCAGCTCCATAAAGGTGGGGATTGCTGTGGTGCATATCATCTTTGCTCTTCTAAAGTGCTGGACAAAGAGCCACCAATATTTTTTTTGCAAGCTGTGATGCAGTTCAGGAAATATCTGCTAGTTCTCCACTTTCATGGCTGGCTCAAAGAATTTCAAGCCTTCTGCTTTGTTGCAAAATACTGTAAACTCAATTTCCACTCTGCACTAAAGGGATGTGCAGGTACTACATGTAAATAGCAGGTGCCAGCATGAAGACAGCTCTCCTTTGAAATGGCAAACAGGCTCTTTTGTGGCTTTAAGGAGGTTTGGAAACCTTCTCAAATGCTGTTTGTTTTTTTTTTTTTCCAACAGGGAGAGCTATTTCTGCTTCCTCCCATTTATTTCCCCTTCCTTTTGCTTTCTGGAGGAGAAGGTAATGCTAACTGAGTTGGTAAGTGTGAACTCAAAGTATACCTTGCTGCTTACTGATGGTGTAGCTCTCCAGGCACTCTCTGAGGCTTTCTGGGGTCAGTTTGTACTGTCTGCAGCTTGTCTTTTCCCAGCAAGGCTTTAGAGTAAGACAAGTTCACTAGAGAAACCTGGGGAATTTGGGGAGTTACTAGAACAGATGTCAGAAGAGTTTTTCTGCATAAGGGATGTGTCTTCAAGACTTGAAATAGTCCTTTAAGAATGCTTGTAGACTCTCCTTTTTTCAGTTTCTCATTGAAACTGTGTGTCAAGAAAGCTATATTCCTAAATCATGTAAATTCAGTGCTACCCAAGGATCTGATAGACTTGAACCATTCTCAGGGGTAAACCCAGGGAACTGCTGTAGCCAGAGCAGCTGAGCACTCTGTCCTCACATCTACCTCTGGTGGCACAGAAAACATGCCCTGCAGAGCCTTGCTTCCTCTGCATCTCTGTCTGAAACCTCCACATCCTTGCCTCACTGTTGAGCATCACCCTTATTTCCACTAGGGCTTCAAAGAAATCAAGTGGACAGGTGGAGAAGAGCTACTGGGTTGTAATTAAAGATAATGGACTGACTTCTCCCACCATTCTGTCACCTACAGCTCCCAATATGCCTGAGAGAAGCATCTTGCTGTGCATCTGCCACACACATGGGTCTGAGAGTCTCTTTGCTCCCTCTCTGTCTTCACCTGTGCCAGAATGGGATTCTGCTAATATTCCACTCTTGATTTTTGCCCTGGAAGTTGTACCAGTCTGATTTAATTGTGCATATGCAGACTTGTTTCTCATTCTTGCTCTTTGCCAAGGTGAAAGCAGCACATGAACCTAACCTATGCATAATAAAAAATACTTTTGGAAAGGAAAACTGACTTGGATTTTTTTTGTTTGTTTGTTTGGTTTGGTTTAAGGTAAGAAGTCCTTTTCCAAAGCAGTCGTGGGCCTATCCAGATGGCAAAAATTGGCCTAATTTCACTGCAGTCAATAATACTACAACAGTTTAAAAGAGGTGGAGAGGTGGTTCTGTAGAGTCAAGAGGTTAAACAACAAACACATCTAAAAGACAGATGTAAGAGACTTAAATAATTACTCAGTACTTCACCTTAATGTAGGATTTTCCTTGGTTCATTTCCTAATGCTTTATTCAATTAGTTCCAAATGACAGGCTTTCTGCACTTTTCCTCATCATTTCCTCACAATTAAGAAAAAGTTCATAATATTTAGTCCCTGGTCTTCAGTACAGGTGCAATTTGTTACCAGTTTCTCTTTACTAATGGTAAAGAGATCTTGAGGTTTTTTGTGTGATTGTCCATCTCTTCTACAGATTCCACCCACACCCTCCTGTCCCTTCGAAGCTTTGGCTTATATAATAATCATTTGGCATTATGTTTTCCCTGTTATTTTTTTATCTCCAGTATTTTTCCAACATCCTAGATGTTTCCCTGCTCTGCCAGGTCCTACACCTGGGTCAGAACAACCCCCACTATCAATACAGGCTAGGGGATGAGATGATGGAGAGCAGCCCTGCAGAAAAGGACTTGGGCGTGCTGGTGGACAAGAAGCTGGCCATGAGCAAACAGTGCACGCTGGCAGCCCAGAAGCACAATGGCATCCTGGGCTGCAGCAAGAGAAGCGTGGCCAGCAGAGCCAGAGAGGTGATTTTGCCACTGCACTCTGCTCTGCTCACACCTCCTCTGCAATACTNGATTCTATGATCATCACCTGAGTTTCCCAACTTAGCTATAGTCATTTTGCTATTTTATTACTATTCTTCTCATTCTTCCTTGGCAAATACCAAGGCTCCTAATCCCACAGCAATAAGAAAACAACCCAATCCACCTTCAATGTAGAATCTTTAAGGAAGTTTCTTTCCCAAAGCTTAGTGATGTACTTGGAGACGACTCAGTTCCTATTTCCAGCTTTCTAAACTGTTAGACATAATCTATCAGCTCAGAGCTAAATCTGCTGTGAAGCTACAGAAATTACTTTTACAGTTTGCCCTGGCTGTGCTCCACTGCCTCCCTTCATCTCCTGACCCTTCACATCCACCAGGAGCTGAAGAAGGAGGTGATGATTGGTGCTGAGCATTGGGAAAACTATCACTGACTCTTTGGCAGCTGCTATGCAAGAAAGCACTGCCAGCTCCTGCCACCAGCCCTTCTGTCATTGCTTGTCCTCTCTGATGTTTACAACACAGGCATTGATGTCAAGTGTCAATGTCACAGGTGTGTCCTCTTTAGTTCCTTTGCACATTTGAGGCTGCTGTGAAACAAAACCTGGGAACAGAGGGAAACTCAGAAACCTGAGAAATGGCACAGAATGACAGAANCCAATGCCTCTGGGTCCTTCTTGGCCTGAGGAGCCCAACCCTGACCCCAGGACTCTAGCTGTGTCCTCCCCAGTGCTGAGGACAGGAGGATGATCACTTCTCTGCTCTACTGCTCACACCATTTCTGACAGAGGCCAGGGTGCTGGTTATTTTCTCTGCCCACTGAAGAGCAAGTGGCAATAAAAATGGATGAACTGAGGTGAAGAACAAAGTTTTTATGGGAACTGGAGGTCTCTCTTCACTTTACTCATTTCCTATAGGGTCTTTCCCACTCATGTCTGGCTTTGGAAATTAAGGTGAGGGCTTATGTACCATAGGGCTGTCTTTAGTGAGAGACTGAGTAAAGGTGAGCTGGGGACCCAATCCACCAAAGTTCCTGTTTCCTGCAGTCCTGATTGTATTTGCTGCACTCTTGAATGTGAGTGAAAGACAAAAAGTGAGACTGTTGCAGTCCTCATTTCTTTTCTGATGCTGGTTGTAAATGTTTATCCTGTAGCTCAATGCACCCTGTTGAACCAGAAGAGAAAAGTAAATAAACCAAAGGGAGGTAGCTTTATTGATGTCTCTCTGATCAGAATAGAGAATGGGATTGGACCTTGCTTGGGCTAAAAATTAAACTCTCATGTAAGACAGTTAAGAGGAATATTTATATCAATGGAAGTGAAAGGGAGGAAAGAGGGAGGGAAGGATTTTCTCTTGATCAGGAATGTAAAGGAGAAGACACAAACAGTGACTCTGGGAAAAACAAGCCTTCTGGGAAAGTTAATTATTAGTTGGTATAGGAAGGTTAGTCTCTTCTAGGCTTTGAAGCATTTATTTTCTTATTTATTAATTTAGTTGTTTATTTATTTATTTTTGTGGTCAAGATGGAGTATGTGGCCATTGGACTTGAGCCCATCTTCCCAGTTCAAACAAGGCAAATACTTTTTGTGTATTGAGATGCTGTGGTTTGGCAAATCCAGCTGAGACTCAGAAGATCACACCTTTGCTTTCTTCTCTGTCACTGACCTGTAGAGTGACCTGGGCCAAGCCATGTCATCAATCTTTGCCTCATTTATCTGCCCTGAAGTGGAGCAAGTAGGAATAACCTACCTTTTATTTATTTTTTTTTAGTCTATATTGAGTATTCCTGCAAAAATACTGGATTCAAGCTTGGATGGAAAGGGCTAGTGATGCCTTGTCACATATACTGAACTCCTTATTCCAGTGTAGCTAAGAACATAGACACTGAGTGGCTGCTTTTGTCCTGAGCACTTGAAGGAATTCTTATAACACCCAGTGCTGGGAGTCCTATAGGCTATAGGATGTCTGGAACAGGACTATTCCTACAGTACCCTCAGGGGGTCTCATTCTTTGCTGCCCTGCTCTCTTGAGGTTTGGTGGGCTGCTAGAAGGAGGCAGCAAACCATCGACTCCACTGGGTAGCACAGCATAATGTAGTTCCAAAGTGCCTAGAGTGGCTTCAACACTCATTCCAGCAGGAGCTCTACTTGACCTAATTTTCCATGCCTTTTCAGCATAAGCACAGCTAATGCCCCTGAAATGTTTTCAACACTTGCACTCAGAGATTTTGTGTGCTGTGCAGCGCAGTGCCATTGGCATTTCCCAAGCAAACCTGTGACTATGCCTGAATAAAGTTGGACAATTGTTTGCATCAAACGAGTCTCCGTCTCGCACTGCGACACAAACCCAGATGCTCAGTAGCTCTGGATGGTTATATTTGCACTGTATTTACATCCTGGGCTTGAGCACTGGGGCTTTGGCTCCACACACACTGCTATTTTGCCCAAGCTAGTCTCAGCTGCTGGGTAACAATTCAGAGCAACCTGCCTGAGTGTGACAGGAGCCTGGCCTTGCTGCCCTCTCTTCCTTCTCCCTCCCCACACACTCCATCATTTGCTGAAGCAGGGCTGGTCTGAGAGATTTAGGCTGCTTGTGCTTTTGCCTTAGTCCAGGGCACTAAAGCCTGGACTAAGATTGGGAGTGCAAATAAAATAGGAGTACTGACCTATGCAATGTGGGAATGACAGAATGTTTGGGGTTGGAAGGGTCCTCTGGAGATCATCTAGTTCAACCCCCCTGCCTGAGCAGTTGAACCTAGAGCACAAAACAACACTGCATGGCTTTTTTTTGGCAGCTGCTACACAGAAAGGGCTGGTCAAGAATAGGGCCTGACCTGCTCCCCTATGCATATGGATCCCCAAAACACAAGGCATGGCTTGGGGCTTGGGATGATGTTTTCCTTTCCTTGCACCATGTACCTCCACTTCTGTCTCTCAGGTGACTGATACTTCTCTTTGCAATGCCTTGCGAGAGGAGCCCACATGCTGAGCATCAAAATGGAGATTACATGAAATCACATCTCAGCAACTTATCCTTTGCTGGCTTGTTTGAGACTCAAAGTAGCAATCTGGCTTTTAATGCCTTAGGTACTACTAAATTTGAAGTGACTCTGAGGGATAGCTACTCAGATTCATAAAGCTTTGTACCTAGCCTCAGCTTCAGTATAGATGGCTGTCTGTCTGTCTTTATTCCTCCCTGTAAAGATCTTAGAGATGTAGTTGGACAGCTAATCAGCCTTTTGGGTTGTCTGGGTGGGATCTGTCACACTCCTCAGAAGCTTGGCACTTGCAGTATGGATTTTGTACACAGTCTTAAAACTATTGGACAAACAAAAATAAATTCAGGACTCCACATTACTAAGCTTGAGTTTCATTTCAGCTGTTGTTATCTTGAGAAGCCCAGAGCTAAACAATCCAGCTTCAACACCAGAAGCATCATTTAATCATCCTATTTGTGCAATCACCAAGCAAATACCTATTCCCTGCCTTAAAAACTGCTGGAAAGGGGAGAGGGGTGGTGATGGTGTGATTGGCTGGAGACACCAGCAAAAAGTATGGAATGAAACTCAACTTTAGAGCTGGTGTGAGATGGTGATGTAGAAACTATGTTCATTTGGTGTCTGAATCACCTCTCTAGCTATGGACAGAAAGTGCTTGTGTAGGTGGCTGCCTCCCACTGCTGCAAGAGAGGACTGAGCAGGGGAAGCTAAAATTGCACTCCCTTTGCTTGACAGTCTCTAGTGGATGGCTTTAAACAGTCCTAAACCCTGTCATATAAAAATACTCTTTAAAGTGTGCTTGAGAGTGTAAGGAAACTAAAACTTTGTGGGTTTGTTGGTTTTTTTCCCTCTTCCTGGCTCTTTCCCAGCAATAGTTATAGGCACTGAGAGTACAGGCAGGCACACAGCCACATGCTCTCCCCTCAAAATGAGGGAATAAAAAGTATGGAAAGGTCTCCTAGCACATAAAAACTGGAAAAGTCAAATAAAATAAAAAAAGAAAAAAAGAAAGAAAACAAAAAAAAAACTAACCCAGAAAAATAAAATGCTTACAGAACAGCAAGACTTCTCTCTCCTTTGCTTGCAACCTGCACTCCAGAGAAACAGGGACTGGAACAACTGCTAAGGGATCAGGCACAGCTCTCTTTTGCTACTAGGGAATTTTGAGGTGCAGGTAGATGGGACAAAGGGTGGCTTGGCCTGCACCCAGATCCCTGGATTTCCTCTGCTGAAAGTGATAAGTGTCCAGTCCTGAGATGCTGTCTGGACACTGAAGGTGAGGGAGGTGATTCTCTCTCTCTACTCCACTCTCATGAGACCCAACCTGCAGTACTGCATCCAGTTCTGGAGCCTCCAGCACTAGAAAGATCTGGAGGTGCTGGAATGTGTCCAGAGCAGGGCCGTGAGGATGATCAGAGGCTGGAGCACCTCTCCTATGAGAACAGGCTGAGACAGTTGGGGTTATTCAGTCTGGAGAAGAGAAGACTCCCAGGAGACCTTCTTGTGGCCTTCCAGGATCTGCAGGGGCTACAAGAGAGCTGGGGAAGGACTTGTTAGGCTGTCAGGTAGTGCTAGGACTAAGGGGAATGGATCCAAACTAGAGGAGGGGAGATTTAGATTAGACATTAGGCAGAAGTTGTTGCCCAGGAGGGTGCTGAGCCACTGTGCCAGGTTGCCCAGAGAGGTGGTGGCAGCCCCAGCCCTGGCAGTGTTGCAGGCCAGGCTGGCTGGGGCTGGGAGCAAGCTGCTCTAGTGCCAGGTGTCCCTGCCCATGGCAGCCACAGGGGTTGGGGCTAGAGGAGCTTTAAGGTCCATTCCAAGCCTGACAATTGTGTGATTCTGTATGAAGAATGTCTCCCTTAATATTACCAGTCTGGCTTTGCTTGTTGTGCCTCTTCCCAAAGAGACAGCCCTTCAGTGTTGGGAAATAGACTGAAGCCTGACATAGAGAAGGATGAATTTAGTAATGTGCTTTGTGCTTTCCCTAGTTAGAGCTAGAACAACTAGCAGATCCTACTTCACAAAGCAATAATTCCCCCCCAAAACTACTCCCTAGATTCTTAATTATTGATGTTCCACTGGGAACCTCTCTATTTCTTCTGGCTGAGTTGGCTGACCCTCAGAAACATAACTAATTAGCAGATATCTATCAGCAATTAGACTCTCTGGAACACTTTTCTTTCCATAGGTGGGCTGTGTCCATTGCTAGTTCAGGGAAGACTTTCCAGGTTCACCCCATGGCCACAGCCAGGTGTTAAATGGCCTTAGCTGCACAGCTGCTTCACTACAGTGAAGCTGTCCCAACTTGAGGCACTTAACTGGGCCACCAAAGCTGCCCAAGGCTTCTTTCATTGCCAAGGGATAGAGCTAGGCATCTGCAGCCCATGGTTTTGATGTGAGTGGGCTGGAGGTCAAGCACTGACCTCACAGAGCTCAATGAGTGCAAACAAAACACAGCAGCTCTGCTTCCGCACCTGCTGATAGAGCAATTTTGGGGAGAGCAAATGCAGCCTCAGCAGTAGATGAGCTGAGGCTCTTGAGGCTTCATTGCAGGAGGAGGTGTTGCTGTAGAGGTGTGAGCACAATCCTGGCAGCTACCAGGGGATGGAGTGCACCCTTAGTAAGTTTGCAGATGACACCAAGCTGGGTGGCAGTGTGGATCTGCTTGAGGGCAGGGAGGCTTTCCAGAGGGATCTGGATAGGCTGGATCACNGCATCATTTAGCAGGTTGCTAGGGCTAGGGCAAAGGCTGCACTGATGATCTTCAAGGTCTCTTCCAGCTGGAACTGTTCTAGGATTCTACCCGTAGTCAGGCTGATTAGTTATCATTTCTTAGGCATTTTTCATTAGGATCCAAGTCCTTGTGTTAAGCTCATCTCCTGTGTTTGAAAATTCATATCAAGGTCTGTGGGATTCCCTACATGGGTAGAAGATAAAGGGATTTGGGATCCCTTCTCCAAATTTCAGTTTGAAACTTGAAAATTGTACCTGTGCTACTTTTCTGGAGAGGTTTCATATTTCTGATTTATGTATCTGTTCTTTCCTGACATCAAGGCTGAAATGTTCTCATCTTAATTTTAGCACACTAAAGGAATCTGTTGGCTAGCAGTGTTACCAGGAATCAATTTCATTCACTAAAAGAGAGGAAATGCTCCAAATAGCTTAGTGTATTTACCCTTCATAACTGAAAGCAAACAGATACCAGGATATTTCAATGACCAGTTGCTGTCATACTCTCATATACCAGTAGCAGTAGGAACAAATGCTGCATGGTGTTAATAACACAAAATAATGTTTAAAACCTACATAAATACAGAAATATTTCTGCAAACATGGTAAGAAATACTGGAAGGTTAAAAAAAATCCAAATAAATTCTTCTTCAAAGTCCTGTTTTTTCCTCTTTTGGCTGGAAATCTACTTCCATATTTGAAACTGGGACTGCAGGTGATTAACCTCCAATAAATCAGGCTGTAATGGTTTAACACTGTGGTGCCTCAGCTGTCTTCTTTCTGTTGGTGGAGATAACCTTCCTCAGAGCAATTGAACCAATTTAGCTTCACCTCCTTATTCCTTTCCCCAACACACTTCACAGAGAGCTGTAACTAAAGGTGCCAGACTTGGACAAGAAGGAGCTGGAGCAGGGTCTCCCATTGCACCCTGTCATTCAGTCTGCTGCTGCAGGAGAAGACAGCAAATAGCTGGAGGCAAAGCATCTTAGCTGGGCCTGGATGCCTGGCAGTCTGCATCCCAGCAGCAGCAGCAGCTGCAGGCAGATCTCATCTCACCTTTGTCTTAATTTTCCTTCTTGTAGAGAGTGTAAGTAATAATGCAGCTGCCTACCTCAGAGGAGAACAGGAATTAATTAATGTTAGTAAAGTGCTTTGAAGATAGGATCTAAGTATTATTATTAATAATTTACCTGCAATTTGCTCTGTGCCTTAGAAGACAGAAATAATTTACCATTAAATTATGTGATACTACCTAGGGCTATATTAAGGTCTTGAATGGATGTGAAGGGCTTACATTACTGTTAATGTAAACTACTGTGTAGAGGTGCCAAAAGGCAAGATGGGCTTTATGTAAATAGCTAGCCAGGACTTCATTATATCACACAGAATTAGTATTTATAGGCTACAAAGATCTTATGAATTATAAGTTACTCTTTTGCTGGAATATATACAGAGGTGCAGACTTTCAAAGGACAGCCTCTCTGAGAAAGGTAAAAATAAATTCATAATATGCCTTTAAATATAATAACAGAAAAGACTTGAAGATTTATTAGTCTGAAAGGCAACACACTTGAGGTTTTCTTTGGTTTCCTCAGGCTGACACAACGACTCCCTTTGCATAACTTATCTCCTACTGTTCCCCTCATTCATTATTCTAAGACACTAAGTGTAATCATCATCAAAAATACTTGTTTTACCCCAGAAGTGAAGGCTCAAGCTTCAAGGCAACTAGATGCAGTGCTGAAAAGCCAAGAGACCCATGAACAGAACTAGAGACCCAGAGACCCATGACAGCTTCTCCTGTCAGAAGACAGGGAGGTCCATGGCTTCAGGTTGCACCAGGGGAAGTTTAGATTGGATGTAAGGAGAAATTTCTTTACTGAAAGGGTTGTTAGGTGTTGGAATAGCCTGCCCAGGGAGGTGCTGGAGTCACCATCCCTGCAGGGGTTGAAGAAACATTTAGATGTGGTCCTTAGGGCCATGGGTTAGTGGCATGGGAGTGCTAGGGATGGTTGGACTTGATGATCTTAGAGGTCTCTTCCAACCTTTGGGATTCTGTGAAGAACCAGAGAGAGGAAAGCCACATGCTCACCTGGCATCCTTCATTTTTTAGGAGAGAAAGTGAGGCAGCTCCTGCAGCATCCTGGTCCTTCCTGAACTTGGAGAGCAGAGGAATGCTCCCAGGAAGAGATGTGCGTGGCTCACTTCTGCTCAGCTACAGCTCATGCTGCAATAGCTTGCCATGGAGTCAACCTTGCTTTGTGTGATAAAGGAAGCTAAGCCACCACCAACACTTCATGTAGCTCTCCTTCAAACCTTTTCCAGGGATTGAGACACATTTTGCTTCTACAGTTTATGAAGATGGCACAGCCTGGAGGTATCAAAGAGGAGAGGTACCTGTCTGAATAAAGGATTCTTGGCAGACACCTCAGCTATGAGATGGAACAGGTTGACTCTGATGTCACTAGAGAATATCTTCACTCCCAGTCTGAGAGCCAAGCTCTGAGTTATTTTATGCACAAAACATAGCAAGCAGCATGAGGAAGACTTCATATTTTTAATCGCTAATAAGCTTTGTCCAAGTTTTGATCATGTCTATGACATAGCATCTTCCTGAAGCCTTAACAGATTTATATTTCCAAGGTTAATAAAAGGTAATACTAATGAGGATGAAATGGCAAGGCTGATGAACTCTTGCTGCTGAGGAAAAGGTGAGAAGGTAAATCATTTGTCTGTGAGCAAGTCTCCACAGAGGGAAGTGTCAGTATTGGTGTAACAGATTAGACAATCCTCAGAGAACCACACCAAGGGACTGGAATGAACACCTTAAGGTACCAGGATGTGAACCAAGGCTCTCCAGTCCTTGGTGACAAGAAGGACCTGATTTTTTGCCTGCCTGGAGACAGAGATATAGTTATTCTCTCTCATTCTTCATTTTGCAAGCCAAACCTTCTGTTTGTAGTCTGCAGACTTGTGTATCTGAGCAAATGATTCATGACTGAGAATTTAGGTCAAGCTAAGCAGATTTAGCTAAAGAACTTGACCACAGGTCTTAAACTGTATCTGCTCCAGCATTTGGATGTGAGTGGTGAACTTCAGTCCCTCACAGCAGAACAGCTTATGTGAGAACAGAGAAGGATCATGTCCTCTCTTAAAATAAGAATAGTATTACAGTTCTTTCACAGAGTCATTAGCTAACCTTTACAAGGATTATGAAGGAAGTTTTCTATTAAGGAATTCAAAATTGTCATTCCATCATGCTTCTCAGAGCCTTCTTAGCTCACCTTTGGGATGTGTGCAAATCAAAGTGCTCAGGAGAAAGTTAATTTGCAATTAGTAATCCTATGTTTGTAAATGTTGCTTGTGCAGTTCCAGTTCCCTCCAGGAGAAAGAGGTGGTGCTCAAAGCAGTCTAGGACTTCTTTGGCTGCTCCTCAGAAAATATGCTGAGAAGTAGAGTTTCCCCCAGACACCAAGAACTAGAACTCCAACAGGCAAGTCCTCAGCTTCCAATCCATTCAGAATAAGGAGGTGAAACTGGACTAGCCCTGCACTATATCCACTTACTGACAGTATGAAGCCAGTTTCTGTCTTGTCTGTGTTTCACTTCTCAAAAATTCATTAGGAAAAGTGAGTTGGAAACTTGGCCATAAAAATTCATCAAATACAATGACAGACATTCTGTTTCCTCTTCTGCATCAGGGCTTTTGGCTCCATCTCCATCTCTGGCTGTGATCTAAAATGCTACACTAAACTTTGGAAACCCTCCTGATAAAAACTTCCACTGATGTTTTTAAAAAGGAAACTTCTGATTCAGCAGATAAATCTTTTCCTGCAAATCCTTGCTTTTCTGCAAAATGGTTTGTGACATCTCCAGTTATAGAACTTGCTTTCAGCCTCATCTCTTTGGTCCAGCAGTCCTCATCTTTATTCCATGGTTACTCCTTTTTGATGGCTGTAGTACCACAAGATTTTGCCAAGATGGTGCTTCTCTCCATTCCTAGATCCACACTCAGTGGTTAGAGACATCACAGGGGTCAATTGTGTCTGTTGCTTCTCAGATTCACACGTGAGAACATGCCATTTGTTGGTCATGCAAGGCAGACTCAGGTGCCACCAAGATGCAGGTGTTTCTTCAGCTATTAACCCTTCTGACTACACTACCTCCCATTGCCCAGGTCAAGTGTTAACTGCATGTTCAAACAGATCTTTAGATGAGGTTGGATCAGGTAGATAGGCACTAGTCAAGAAAAGAGGTCATTTTACTGAGTTAGTGGTAGATGTCACTGGAGTTGAGAGTGCACACTCATGAGTGACCAGCTCAGATGACAATTTAGGCATATTTTCAGGTGTCTCTTGTGGTTCTCAGCTGTCCTATACTGACATTTGTGATTTGTTTTCAATAATCTCTGCCTGGGTAGGGGAATCTGTCAGGTTGTCATGGTCAGTGAGCCAGCCTCAGTCACTCAAACTTCATTACACTGCAGCTGGATCTTGGCCATCTCATAAGTGAAGCTTTTAGCTACAGAGGCTGTTGTCAGCCTCTCAGATTGGTCTCCACCCTTTCCAGCAAATTCTCAGAGTTAACTGAATCAACTGTCTTCTGATATTACCTTCAAACTCGTGGCCCCAAGATGCATAACATCTGTCAGACAGTGGAGCACAGGGTGGAAATGTCTGTCTTTGCAGAGGGCAGGAAGTCCTCATGTGGCAGCACGTGGCCTCATTTTTCTTCTTAAATGATGAAGCTGATGTGGCAGTGAAAACCAAGGCTTAGACAGAGATGAGGAAAAGAAGAATGAAGGGATCAGAATGATAAATCTGTTACTCTGGCCCACTCTACAAGAGGAAGTGACTATGAAGGTGAAATTGTGCTCAGACCCAGAAGGACTTTTTGAGGCTTCTCTGTTCTTACTGTGCTAGTATTTCTGAAGTATTGAATCTGATTTACAATTGACCTGCATTATAAACTTTTACTGTCAGCCCTGTGTTCCAACTTGGTCTTCTCAAATGCTTCATTATGTCTCAGTCTTTGCTATATTGAAGCATTTTTGTGTCAGAGTTGTAACTCAGGTTGTCACTACATGACTGGAATTCATGGCAGCTGTCTCTAAAGATATCTGGAGCAATCAACCTCAGCCAAGCCAGGATATTGGCTGGGCTGGGATTCTTGAGTTGTCCATGGATCCAGCTGTCTTAGGAGCTACTGGCATGGAATGTCTCTGCACAGACAATCTGTACTTCAGCATGAATTTCTAAACCTATCTTCTTCTTTCAAATCAATCTTTCCTTGCCAGTTCTCCTCAATATACTGTCATTGTTATCCTTGTCCTCATAATTCTTGGGAAAAGCAGGATGGAGATTGCACACAGGCCTGTAATACAGAGGTTAGAGACAGTACCACAGTATCCCAGTATGTCAGGGGTTGGAAGGGCCCTAGAAAGATCATCTAGTGCAACCCCCCTGCCAGAGCAGGAGCACCTAGACCAGCTCACACAGCAATGTTCTATGTTCATATGTCTGAGTCCTGTCTGTGGATTCTCTTTGTTGACTCTGGTGGAATTACTCTGTTGGAAAAGGTAGATGAAGGGCACACATAAGTGCTCTCTTATTGCAGTCTGCTGCCAGCAATGAGACATATGTTCCTAGGAAAGCAACAGGCTTTCTCGAAGACCATTGACACAGGAAACACATAGGTTATAGAATTTTTCTTGTTAGGCTCATTTTCTAGGGCACAGACAATTTAGTGTGCCTCAGCTCAGATTCAGCTTCCCACCACCAGCATAAATCTTGAGTAAACCTGAGTTATTGGCTGACTGAGAGTAAACCTTATTATTTTGTTCTTTTCTTTTTATGTCTGACCATAAGACTTGAATATGTCATCAGTGACACCAGCATACAGCTGCAAAACATTTTGTTTGTTAGGTGATTCTCTCTCCAAGAGCTGTTTCATTGACTTTGGGGCTGTAGCTAATAGATCCTGCACTGCATGACTGTTTAGGTGGTAGTAGGTTTTTTCACTAGTAGTAACTGTATTTGCACAAAAGGGGCAGAGAAATGAGAGTTTTAAAAAAACTATGAACAAAAATTATGTTCTTACTGTAGCTGGAGCACTGCTCTGGACAAAGATTCTGCCCTGGCACAAATGTACCCACAAGAGTATTTAGTAGTTTTAAATACATAGGACTGTTATACACTTTTAGCCTCTGGAGCATGAGCCTTGTCTGAAGAAAGGATGCCTGAGGAAGGAGGCCCTGTGTGGTACCACTCAATACAGCTTGGAAAAACAGAAGGGAGTCACAGAATCACAAACTGGGAGAGATTGGAAGGGATGACCTCTGGAGGTCATCTGGTCCAACTCTGCTGCTCAAGCTTGGCTGCCCAGGACTGAGTCGAGATGACTTTTGAATATCTCCAAGAATGGAGATTTCCCAACCTCCCTGGACATCCTAGAAGATGTTCCTGTACTTAGCCATCTTTGTGGCCATTCCCTGGCCTCTCTCCAGTATGCCCATGTGTTTCTTGTACTGGACAACTCAGTACTGGCCTCAGCACTCCAGGTGTGGCCTCAGCAGTGCTGAGTAGAGAGGAAGATCATCTCCCTCAGTCTGTTGTCAAAGCTTGTCATATGCCATGGTGTCTGCCAAGAATCCTTTATTCAGACAGGTATTTCTCCTCTTTGATACCTCCAGGCTGTGCTACCTTCACAAACTGTAGAAGCAAAATGTGTCTCAATCCCTGGAAAAGGTTTGAAGGAGAGCTACATGAAGTGTTGTTGGTGGCTTAGCTTCCTTTATCACACAAAGAAAGGTTGACTCCATGGCAAGCTATTGCAGGATGAGCTATAGCTGAAGCAGAAGCGAGTGAGCCATGCACATCTCTTCCTGGGAGCATTCCTCTGCTCTCCAAGTACAGGAAGGACCAGGATGCTGCAGGAGCTGCCTCACTTTCTCTCCTAAAAAATGAAGGATGCCAGGTGAGCATGTGGCTTTCCTCTCTCTGGTTCTTCACAGAATCATTAAGGTTGGAAGAGACCTCTAAGATCAGCAAGTCCAACCATACCTAGCACTCCCATGCTACTAAACCATGGCCCTAAGGACCACAGCTAAATGTTTCTTAACCCCCTGCAGGGATGGTGACTCCAGCACCTCCCTGAGCAGCCTATTCCAACACCTAACCACCCTTTCAGTAAAGAAATTTCTCCTTACATCCAATATAAACCTCCCCTGGTGCAACTTGAAGCCATAAAACCTGCTGATTTTAATCAAACCCTAGCTCCTTGGACCATCCCTGGAGGAGTTTAAGAAACATTTAGATGCTCTCCTTAGGGCCATGGTTTACTGGTATGGCAGTGCTAGGTATGGTTGGACTTGATGAGCTTAGAGCTCCCTTCCAGCCTTTGTGATTCTGATTCCGTGACTGTTATGTTATGTGTGAACCCCAGCTACAATACAAAAAACTGTCACATATGCTGAGGTAAACCCTGAAGACCTCAAGAACTAGACAGTAAAAATCAAGAAACAAAAATATCAAATCATTTTTCTCTTTAAAAACCCCAGGGCATTTTTAATCCAATCCATGATTTTAGGGTTTCCAGAGGTTACTTGAATTTGGCAATATCAACTTCAAAACAATGCAGCAAATGTGTTTCTTGAAGGTGTAACAAATAATACCTGGAGTCTCACTCTCACTCTAATTCCTTCCTAAAAGGATTTTCAGCATAGTAGGAATATTATGACTCCAAGCATCAGGACAGAAAAGTTGGTTTTCTTCACCAGACACTTCACCAAGAACACATGGTCTCCACTTTAGAAAGTTTTAGTAACTATTTGTTTGGAGTCAGCAAGTGAATTTTTAGACTAATTCCTGAAATCTCAGTTGAACAGTGAATTTTATGCTAAATTTATTCATAGACTAGATGTACCCTTTTATAAAGTGCATAATAATTCTGATTGGTATGTTCAGATAATACCATCTGCTCAGACTTGCAAAGGAAAAGGCAGCCTCTAACTCCTATATCTCTAGGGAGGACCTGTGTCTCCTGCATTTAATTTTATTGAATTCATTTTTGGGGTGATATGGGAAAAAAAAGAGGTTATCAATTTGTGTAGCAGTTCTAAAAACATAGAGGGGGAAAAAAAATCAGCCAACTCTTACTCTATGCAGCTATAAGGCTATTCAGTTAAAAAACCCCATCATATCCAAAAGGAAAAAAATAAACTCAGAACAGATAAGAAACATACATCTCCTGGGCAGACTGTGAAATCTACTGTAAAAATAAATAAATAATAATTATTAATATTGTTGGTGTTATTATTGCTGTTATTGTTGTTATTAAATTACCAAAGGCATTCCCAAGCTTTAGCAGTGACAGAGGCCATTTGGCAGTGACAAGACAGATAATCTTGTCCCAGCATCCCAGATTCCTGCCCTGTTTCTCAAGCTGAATCACCCATGGAATCAAAGAGCATTTCATGTCCTGAAACAGTGTCTTCTGCTGTGGTCTGGAAGTATGACAACATCTAAAAGCACCTTGCATCTCTACATTTTAAGACGCTGTGTTTTAGGGTCAGGGTTTAAATGGCAAATACATGGGAGGGCTCATTAGTGGAATCACAGACTTGTCAGGGTTGGAAGGGACTTAAAGCTCCTCTAGCCCCAACCCCTGTGCCTGCCATGGGCAGGGACACCTGGCACTAGAGCAGCTTGCTCCCAGCCCCAGCCAGCCTGGCCTGCAACACTGCCAGGGCTGGGGCTGCCACCACCTCTCTGGGCAACCTGGCACAGTGGCTCAGCACCCTCCTGGGCAACAACTTCTGCCTAACAGCCAACCTAAATCTCCCCTCCTCTAGTTTGGATCCATTCCCCCTAGTCCTAACACTACCTGACAGCCTAACAAGTCCTTCCCCAGCTTTCTTGTAGCCCCTGCAGATCCTGGAAGGCCACAAGAAGATCTCCTGGGAGCCTTCTCTTCTCCAGACTGAACGATCCCAACTCTCTCATAGTACCCCATGCTCTTCCTGCCCCTCACCTCCTTGTATTGCAAAAAGTGGCTAGAAGTGATTTCCTTCTATTAGAACTTTGAGGACAGAGGAAACATAGTCTGAGTGAGATTTCATTCAGATAGAAATAACTGCAAGGCAAAAAGTCCTGCCCCAGCACATCTATAGCCTCAGGCTCCAACCATGCAACATTTTCAGCATGCACTGCACTTTGTGCTCTGTGAGCAGTTCAGCTGACTTCAGTGCTGCCTAAAGTGTGCCTAAAGTTAAATAAGTCTTTGACAAGTCATGGGTCAAGTGCTGCAGGCTGGTGAAATTTCTTCTGCTGTGGATGGAGCTCCCTTAAACCAAACCAAACCCAACCAAACCAAACCCAACCAAACCAAACCAAACCAAACCAAACCCAACCAAACCAAACCAAACCAAACCAAACCAAACCAAACCAAACCAGTTCTGATGCCAGGTTCTACCTAATGACAAGAAGGCAGAGAAGAACAGAAAATACACAAAGGAGAGAGAAGGCAGGAGTGAAGCACATGGGAACATCTCAGGTGGTGGCAGGAGAGGAAGGGTTGCTAATACTCTATGTAGACATCACTGGGCACATCTGGGCCCACAGCTGTGGAGAGGCTGAGCTAGCTATGCCCAAAGATGTGGGTGCAGGCTAGCTCCAGCTTGGAAACTACATGGCTATAGTTAACAAGGCTTTAGACTAGACCTGATAGAGTCTTGAATACACATAGAATCCTAGAATCCTAGAATGGTTTGGGTTGGAAGGGACCTCTGGAGCTCATCTAGTCCAACCCCACTGCAATGGCCAGGGACATCCCCAGCTAGATCAGCTTGCCCAGAGCCCTGGCAAGCCTCACCTGGAATGCCTGCAGGGATGGGAACTCAAGCACCTCCCTGGGCAACCTGTGCCAGTGTTCCACCACCCTCATGGGGAGCAACTTCTTTCTAATGTCCAGTTTAAATCTACTCTTCTCCAATTTAAAACCATTGCCCCTTGTCCTTTCCCTGCAGGCCTTTGCAAACAGGCCCTCTGCAGCCTTCTTGGAAGTTCCCTTTAGGTACTGGAAGGTCACTAGTAGTTCCCCCTGAAGCGTGCACTGTTTGCTCATGTACATCTACATCTACCTCTGCAGATCTAGCCTGCACACAACTCTTAGCTGAGACATTGGGGAATCAGTGTGAGTGATTTGCCTTCCAAGCCCAAAGATGCTTAGTGTGATTTGGGCTGCTTTAGGTACAAGACTTGGCATATGCTGCTAATATCTCCCTGCAGCATGGAAAATGTGCACTCAGAGCAGCAGGAGCACTCCTGGCATGGCAACAAGGGAAGATCCTCACCAGCAAAGTCAGAACACTTCTGATGAGCTTTTCCACCATTTTGTCACTAGATACCAGCAGATATGGAAAAGAGTTGTCATGGGAGAGGGAAAAGAAACAGAACTAGGTGGTGGAAGAATGAAGAGGAGAAATAGGAGTCAAATGAGAAGAAAAAGGGGGACCTATGAAACACAGAGACCCAAAGAGTCTTTCAACTGTGTTTTGCAAAATCTCTGTTTTCTGCAGTGTTTCACAGGCATTGGAAGAAAGATGATGGAGGAAATGCATATTCATTTGATATCTAAAGCAATTTGTACATCTTCTGGGGAGCTGCTAGGGATCCATAGGCCAAATAGCTGTAAAACTGCTGCTCTAGATATTGGGCATGGAAATATTTCTCTTGCTGGCCATGCAGCTGGAGAAGTGATAAATGAGAAATGGAAAGAAACAGGCAGTTCCATAAGAATGTAGATTATCTCTGACAGGGAAGAGACAATGTACTGGCAACTCATTAGGAGCTGAAGGAGATGACAGACAGAAACAAAGAGAGAAAATGGGTCTTAAAGGAGGGAAAAATAGCTCAGCACAATAATTTTTCTTGATCTGTGGCTTTTATAATGGAGCAAGTAGGCAACTTGACCATCTCTGAGCACCTAGAGACTGAGTTCATTAAGGAGACATCCCCAGCACCAGCAGCAGTCAGCAGCTAGCACCTGGGACTGGCAGAGAGATCATTTGTTGGCACCTGAAACCCAGATCAATGCTTGCCACAGAGGGTAAACAACAGAGTGATGGAGGGATGGGAAGCTTAATTGGAGCCCAGAACAGGGCGAAATACCCTGGATAGATTGATGACTTTTTCCCATTACTGTTCAAAGTTTGAACAGTAAAAAAATCATGTTCCCTCCTCTGTCTGTACCTTTGGGAGAAGAGGAAGCACCCACAGAAAGTCCTCTCTGGGGCATCTCTCAGCCCATCCTGTTGCTTCCTGAGCTCAAGCTCTTAGCACATGTCTCCAGCAGTGCAGTTAAGTGTCTGCTGAGTATTTCTTTCTGCTGCTGTTTAGTTGTAAGTTAAATACAAATCTTAACTCCTTTTCAGGCTCCTGAACTGCCACACTTCTCTCTTACCCTCAGACCTGAAGGAGCAATTTAACAGCCTTAACTAGATATTATCATCATTTTTGTTTTGATGTGTTATTGCTAATTTGCATCTTGATGCCCTTACCTTCAAATTTAATAGAAGACAAGAGCTGTTCCCTTTTAGCTGCTACACGTTTTTCCTCCCTTTTTTTTTTTTAATAGGGAGAAAAGACATAAAGAAAATGAAGAAATAAATATAAATCCTGAAACAGCTCCAGCTGAAAGGCAGCAAGAAGCCTGCCTGCTGCTCCCTCTTGAACTGACTGGCAGGAGCTCTGAGCTCCTCCTGCCACCCTGCAGGATTGGCTGCTGTTGCTAATGTGAGACTCTTGTCTCTGCTCTGCTGGATCCTTTTAACTCCTCCTGGGCTGCCCAGGAGATGTGGCTGCAGCTCTAGCAAGTTTCTCAGGAGCTTTGGAGACTGAACAAGATGACACAGGCTTGTCCCTTGAACTTTCCCTGGAGCATTGTGAGCACAATCTAGCTCCTGTCTCACCCTCCCTGACTTGAAAGGGCTGTAGCTGCCATGCAAAGGCTGAAGGAGTCTTATCAGTTTTGTCCCTGTCACCTTCCTCATGCTTTCCTTTAAACCTTTTCCAGGACAAATAAGCCAGAACCAGGTGGCCCTTGCAAGGTCACACCAAGGAAACACAGCAGTGGAATTAAGAACAGAATGGAATTGTGACATTTTACATCTCCTGAAGTGCCTTGAGCCACCTAGTGCCCCCTGGAAGTGCTTGTGTCTGGAGTCTTGCTAAAGGATATGGTGTGTGAGCTGTGAGCTAAGAGACCCTGACTGCATCCAGAGGGGAG
>VWZO01013982.1:61947-92103 GCA_013396975.1 Bucco capensis | reverse complement strand
CCCTTCCAACCCCTAACATTCTGTGATTCTGTGGGATTCTGTGATTCTTTCCTTTCCATATGGCCACACATACACAAGGGTGAAGCATGCAGTGTTAAGCTCCCCTTGGTTGTGGAGCACTACTGCAGCTTAGAGCCAGGCTAAAGGGGAACCAGAGGGGATCCATGCAGTGACTTGGCCACAAACTTGTTGGTCATGTTAACAGGGATACTCTGTTTTTCTCCTGAGCTAAACAAAAGAAAAGTTGCTGCTATTCTAGCCCAACCACTAGAGTAGAAGAAGAACAGCTGGACTATTTCTCATCCCATAAAAACAGAGTTGGAGGTCAACTATCCAGACTTCCCATCACCTCCTTGTAATAGGATAATCTTATGTCTAGGTTCAATAAGGAGCAAACAAACAACAACAACAAAAGTCTGTTTGTATAAAATGCAGACATCATTTTACATATTTAGAAGAAATAAAATAAATTAAGGATCAATAATCCTCAAGGGAAAGAAATCAAGAGAGAAAGGGAGCTAAGAATCTACATGTAGCTCCAGGGAAACCTGAAGGGAATAATTAGATATAAAACCTAACATACTCTTGTAGCTCAAAGATATCTCCTATAAATGTAAGTTAAGATGTAGATTGTCCCCCAAGGACTGATTCCTTAACCACGTGGGTTAAATAAGTGTCTAAGAGCTTGTCAGCTAGATACAAGGGAAGAGACCAACCTTTAGATTTAATCTTGGGATAAGTAGATTAAATGCAGGGTTGTTTTTTTTTTTCCATTTTGTCTTTATAAATCTTTGTAATTGGAGTGTGTATTTTGGAATTTTAAAATATTCTTTTTTTTTTTCATTTGCTTTTGCTTTCAAGATCTGCCTTGAGCTGAGGATGACTTCAAGGTAACTGCACAGTATCAGTGTGGTCTGCTCCAAGAGATGCTCTGAGCCTTGTAGCTGATTCCTTGCTCAATCTCAGAGTACCCAGTACCCCAGTGGAAAACCTTGCACACCAGAGGTCCTTAGTCAGGTCATAGTCACTATGAGTGTCCCCAGAGTGAGTAGTGGAGCAAAGCCAATACTTATTGGCTAAGTATCAGCTAGAGAGCCTTACATTGCCATTGCAAGTGGAGCCAGCATACAGTCTGTACTGTCCCCATTGCAGCAGTCATTATGTGTGCCCCACACATACCCAGAGGCAGCTGCATTCCCAAAGCTAGAGCTGTGAGAGTTAACACTGTGAAAAGTAAATGGATACTGTCCCTCTCCCTGACAGGTATTCACAGAATAACAAAGGTTGGAAAAGACCTCTAAGATCATTAAGTCCAACCATACCACTAGACCAACTATACCATACCACTACACCATACCTAGCACTCCCATACCACTGAACCATGGCCCTAAGGAGAGCATCTACATGTTTCTATTCCCCACAGCGTGGTGGGTGACAAAAAAAAAGACTAGAAATGGTGGGGCCAGAATCTCTCTCCTTGTGTTTTCCATGTCTGTGAGCCATTATTCACACCTTTGAAATCATACACAAATGTTTCCTAATCACAGTTTATAACCTGCAGAGTTAAGTTTATTGCCAGACAAGGTCATGAAGCCAAGTGCAGTGAGAAGACTTGAAACAGGAATGAATGCTTTTAGGGCCACTGACAACATTTATAGTTTTGTTAACCCAATAAAAGGGAGGTTGAATCTCCTCAGCACAGGGGCAGGAAGGGTCCTGGCCTTTCAAACACAGCACAATGCAGCTGGCCAAATGTTTCCTAACTGCTCCAAGACTGTGTGACAGAAGCTACTGGGTCACTGGGAAATTTAGTGCAGTTCCATAACATTACACAGTGCTGGGTTTTTTAGTGAGAAAAACAAGATAAATTCCTTCTTCTGTTTCACATAGATGAGCAGAATGGAAAAGAACTGGCTCCTGGTTTTCCTATGGTGCCAAAAGGTCAGTGGCTGTAAGGCTGCAGAGTCTCCCTCTCTGGAGACGTTCCAGAGCTGCCTGGATGCATTGCTGTGTGACCTCGTCTAGGTGATCTTGCTCTGGCAGGGGCTGGGCCAGATGATCCCCCCAGGTCCCCTCCAACCCCTAACATTTCATAATTCTATGAGTCTAAGGTTGAGGAGGGGAAGGTTTATCCTCTCTTTTCTGGGTGATAAAAACATGGGTGGAGTCATCAACGGCAACCACCATCTCGTCCACCTTTCTTCTCCGTCGTCTTCATCTTCTCCTATCAGCTAGTCGTCATCACNCCCCCCCCCCAACATCTCTATGGGCTCCTCCTCCTCTTGTCCTTCCACAATGGAATCTTAGAATCTTAGAATCCTAGAATCTTAGAATCTTAGAACAACCCAAGCTGGGAAGGGCCCACAAGGCTCAGCTGTCACTCAGCACCCCTAGGTCCCTGTGTGCCTGGCAGCTCTGCAGCCACTGCTCCCCAAGCCTAGAGCACTGCTGGGGGTTGCTATGGCCAAGGGGCAGCACCTGGCATTTGGCCTTAGTGGACTTTATTTGGCCTTATTTAGTTTAAATCCATTACCCCTTGTCCTATTGCAGTAGGCCTTCCTAAAGAGTCCATCTCCATCTTCCTTGAGGGCTCCCTTTAAGTACTGAAAGGCTGTAATAAGGTCTCCCCAGAGCCTTCTCTTCTCCAGGCTCTCACAACAGAGATGTTCCAGCCTTCTGATCATTTTTGTGGCCCTTCTCTGGACCAACAGGTCCATGTCCTTCTTATGCTGTGGAGTGCAGAACTGCCCAGCACTGCAGGTGAGGTGTCAGTAGAGTGGAGCAGAGAGGCAGAATCACCTCTCTTAACCTGCTGGCCACACTTCTCTTGAAGCAGCCCAGGATTTAGTTAGTCTTCTGGACTGTGAGCACACATTGTCAGGCTTTCCATGCAAGGATATCGTGGAGAGAAAAACCCAACATGTCTCACCTCCCCCATCCCAATCTTTGCATTAGAATAGAAATATTGAATCTGAACTCATGGAGTGAAACCTACTCTGTAAAATAACAGCAACAGACACAGATTAGTGGGGAAAAATGAGATTCCTCTTAGAGCTGGATTTTCAGGCACATGATCAACTTCTGCTGGCTTCCTGAGCTGTCAGTCATCTGTAACTCTGTGTGTGTACAAATAAAATGCAACACCATCATGCAGCTCAGGTTCCTTTTGTTGCATTAACCATAGCCTTAACTGTGCAAGCATGGACCTTTATGGCATCTGCCATGCCACAGTGTGTTGATACTGCAGAAATGGTTTGGTTTGCATGAGCTGGGAAAGAAATGCACTGCATTTCTCCATGAAGAAGTTGGATGTGTGTTTACCCCTGGAAGAAAGGTGAGCTGAAGGTCTGGCTGTTTCTCTCTACAGTTAGTGATGCATTGCACACTTTCCTTCAGAACTCTGTTCCAGATAACACTATTTCACATCCTCCTAATGCTCCCTGGTTTGAATTTAATTTGTATGCAGTTTGCATCACTTAGGAACAAGGGGAAAGAAATCACACAGTTGTAGTACATGATAATAATGTCTTTCTCCCACTTTTTTTCTGTCTTGAGGAAGTGAAGTAGAAATTCTCTGGGATAAGGAATGATTCTTACCATGTCTATTCAGAATGGCCAATACCCCTCATGACAGAGGCTTCTGGGACTCCAGGAAAACATCCTGTAGAAAAGTGGGGAGAGAAAGAATTGCTATCTAATCTTCACTAGCTGTACTGACTAGGTCTTGATTAGCTACAAAGGGGAACCAAGGGCATTAAGTTAGATATATCCAACTGCACTCACTGCTCTTTAGTCAAATGGAAGCTAGGTGAGATTAATCCCTCCAGAATGTCTTCTTCCATGGCATTTAGCTACCAGGGAAAGACTATTAGATTTTGTGCTTGGCTGGCCTTCCAGCCAAGTTTTTCCATCCGAAGCTGTTCAGAGTGTCTTGTAGTGGAAACTGACAACTCATCTTGATCCTGGGTGGAATTAGAAGTAGCCTGACATTCCCCAAGGTTATAACAAAGCCACTCTGAAAACAAAAACACATCATCAGGGCTGGCACAAAAACAAAGGCCCTATTTGATCCTTTTGAGTAATTTCTGCTTTGTCTGTGAATCTAGCTATTTTTGGACAGCCACAAAATATCAGACAGAGGATATAGAGACCTTGGCCATCATTTCCAGGGTTAACAGTGAGAGGACAAGAGGAAATGGCTTCAAGTTGCAACAGGAGAGGTTTAGATTGGATACAAGGAGAAATTTCTTCCCTGCAAGGGTTGTTAAGTCTTGTCCCAGGCTGCCCAGGGAGGTGCTGGAGTCACCATCCCTGGAGGGGTTTAAGAAACATTTAGATGTGGTACTTAGGGCCATGGTTTAGTGGCATGGGAGTGCTAGGGATGGTTTGGCTTGCTGATCTTAGAGGTCTCTTCCAACCCTAATGATTCTGTGATTGTGATTCTGTCATAATGAGGGGCAAGATATTAAACCACTAGACCCACTGATGTTAGTGTTCCTCAGAAACACTGCTTTTCTCTCTAAACACGCAGTTAAAATAGGTGATACTTTTTCCTCTCACCTGAATTCCTATTAAATACCCTTCCCTCCAGTCTGTATGGATACAATCTTCTGCCTTTTCCTAATGAGGTGGTCAGCTTTGTGTGGAAGTGAAAGGACTAAACTGGCCAAGAGCTGCTCATGAGAGAACTTCCCTTTTCCTCTTCACTTTAAAACTTGTCCTGTTTGCCTTGTTGAATATTTTATCATGTTACCAATCTCTATTCTAAACAGGGAGTTGCTGCTGTGTTTATTGGCATGCAGCTGATCAGTACTCTGGTTTGTAAAACAGCTAATCCAAAAAGCAGACCCTTGCTGCAGTGTGGGCCCTTGATGCTCTGGTATTTCACAGAATAACAGTATGCCAGGGGTTGGAAGGGCCCTAGAAAGATCATCTAGTGCAACCCCCCTGCCAGAGCAGGAGCACCTAGACCAGCTCACACAGCAATGTGTCCAGGCAGCTCTGCAATGGCTCCAGACAAGGAGACTCCACAGCCTCCTGGGCAGCCTGGTCCAGTGCTCTGGCACCTGCACTGCAAACAAGTTCTTCCTCAGGTTAATACTAAACCTCCTGTGGTCCAGCTTGCTCCCATTCCCTCTTGTCCTACCATTGGATGCCATTGAGCAGAGCCTGGCTCTCTCCTCCTCACACTCACCCTTCACATATTTCTAAGCATTGCTGAGGTCTCCTCTCAGTCTCCTCTTGTCCAGGCTGAAGAGACCCAGCTCTCTCAGCCTGTCCTCCTAGGGCACATGCTCCACTCCTTTCAGGATCTTGCTGGCCCTGTGCTGGACTCTCTCCAGCAGCTCCCTATCCCAAGATACTTGACTTTAAAGCTCCTCTGCCTCTCATTATGTCAGACTGTCCTAAACACTGTTTGTGCCCATCACAGAACTAAAGGACTTGAAACAAAACAGAGAGATCCTCTCTGTTCAGAAGTGCAGCTCTGCACTAGTGAGTGATCAGCTGTGAGTTGTATTGTACACACATATATGGGTGAGAGGCTGGCCACCGATACTAAGTCCACTTCAAGTGTCAAAGAGACAACAGCAGTAAATTTACAGAGGTTGCCTGGGTGCTCCCTCTCAGTACTGAGGGCATCCTCTCCACCTGCAGTCTTGAGCAGATAAATCTGTTCTATCAACTTCCACTCTGAGCTTTACCCATGGACCATATTCTTCTGATGAATAAGGGGATGTGGAATGTATTAGGAGGAAAGTCTACCTTATGGCATGATTTTCCTTTCACTTTTCCTCTCCACTGCAAGTTAAAGAACTTTCAAAGAAGATTAAGATGAGCAAAAATGCTTCTGTGAACAAGTTGCCTCAATATTTCACTTGTGACTGTACAAGAATTATGGCTTTGACTAGAAATACCAATAAAATAAAGACTAGCAAAGAGCACTGCAGGTGTTCCTCTATAGTCAGATTGCCAAAAGAAGGAAAGGCAAGGTCTGGACACCTGCAAGCAAACTGTGAACAAGCAACTGTGCCCATAATCTGGCAGTGACCAGCACATTTTTTCCCTTTTCCATGTCTACAATACCTCAAGGCTGTGATGATCTATCCCATTTCTGACCTGGGAAAGCCTTTGCAATTAGACCAGCTTAGATTTGTTTCAAACCCAGCTTAGGTCTGTTTCAAACCCATCTTTCTCCATACAGCACCTGCAGTACTCTTTGCTAGTCTTTATTTTA
Organism: Bucco capensis; assembly: GCA_013396975.1. Lineage (NCBI taxonomy): Eukaryota > Metazoa > Chordata > Aves > Piciformes > Bucconidae > Bucco > Bucco capensis. The sequence continues at coordinate 85,868 of VWZO01013982.1, read as the reverse complement.
TTGGTATTTCTAGTCAAAGCCATAATTCTTGTACAGTCACAAGTGAAATATTGAGGTAACTTGTCTCCACCTACTTCATGTTTCCAGACCAGAGATGAAGATGAACACAGGAAAAGGTTTGCTTAAGTAAAACCCATTTCTTGAGGCAAATACAGTCAAACATCACCTGGCACAGTCTGCCAGACAAGCAGATACTGTGTTTCCTTCTCAATAGAGTAAGAAGAGAGCTAAAAAAACCCCAAACAGTGCTTTCACTTGATAATTGATTAACCTCTCTGACTCACTGGGCTAAGTTAGCAAGGTCTGGCAACTGAGATCCCTCTGCAATTTCCACTGCAATAGCTAGGGCTTTGTAGATATCAGATCAGCAATTCCAGGACAGAGGCTTTAGACTCTCAGGATCTGTCCATGGAAAAAGTGATGCACAGCCAGCCAAGCAGGGTATAAACTTAGAGCAGGTGATGTAGCTTGTGGTAACACTTACAGGAATGTTGTCCATACAGACACCTTCAGAAAAGAAACCAAGCAATCAATCAATAAATCCACCTTTGGTGTTAAAGCCTTTTTGACTGCATTCAGACCTGCTGATAGATGCTTCTTCAGAACAAATGTAGCCTTTATTCAGTTCCATTTACTCACTTCCATTTTCCAGAGGCTGTGCAAGGATTTAATGCAGTTTCACTAATACATTATAAATGCACTTCTTGGTTGTTAAAAGCTGGAGTTAACCTTCCTCAATGTCAACATGTCAACAAATGCTGTAGTCATCGAGGTATTCCCAAGAATAATGCTAAAATGGGACTGGCCAGCTTCACTTGACAGTCTGTGGAGAGGGAATGTTTATAGCTAACATTAAATGCCCTGAGCTGGACTGCTTAGAAGAGCTCTCTCCCTTCACTGACTATGGAAAAGGCTGAGAGGACTGATTTCCTTGATTTTTACCTAAATTAGCCTTTAGGAGTACCCTGCAGCCTGCATGCTAATAGCTTAATGTACACATGTAAGTAACTGCATTTGGAAAGTAAATAGTCTCTCTATGGATCTGTTTGCACTACTATAATGATATAAAACAACTCACAACTGCATTGAATGAAAGAGTATAACTACTGAAAAGATAAACAAATTATTCTGTGCTCTCTGGAAATGTAATAACTCTCAGGACTCTGGATGAAAACCTTTTAAGATGTTTGGCAACAGTATTTTGTGCTCCTATTTGTCTTTACCCTAGGCCCATCAGCTGCATTAATAATGAAACAGGAGAAAATAGCAACTAAGCCAATCTTTGTCTTCCTGAAGACATTGATTGCAATTCTGTTACAGCTGATTTGTGACCTTATAAAAGCTTTTCCTCTCCTGATAGCTGGAATGTGAAGATTAGAGAAGTTTGACATTTAAAATAAGTTTAATGAGAGTTTTAATTAAAAAAAAACAAAACAAACAAAAAACCACACTGAAAAAAATACATGCAGAAAAGGGAGCCAGCAGAAATTTGATCATCGTTCTAATCAGCTGTGAAGTTATTGGAAATGCATCCCATTTCTATACCAAATTGCAGCTGGTTCACTCCTGATCTGGAGAAGAAAGGATGATCTGATTCCCATCCCCTGGGCACTGAGGGGCTGTCAGAGACAGAACACATCTTCTTTAGCTCACCAAGTGTGTCTACTTTCACTTCACAGTTACATATATACACCTGGGACTGCTTAGCAGCTTGTGATCCACCACATGTGGACTTCAGTGGATTTTTTGCCCAGAATTCCAGTGAAAAGCCATTTCTAGCACTGGTATCCCCATAGATCCTGAGTTAAGAAGTTCATGCTTATTATAACCATGAGGATAGCATTGAGCTCATTACTGCAGGGACTCATCCTTTGACATCCTTTATTCCTAAGGTTTAGCTCCTATCCAAAAAAAAGCAACTAGAAAACAGCTATAAGCACAATCTTGAGATTCTGAGTTCCAAGGCGAAAATAAAGCTAACCATTTGATAATGGAAGGAAACTTTATTCCAGGCACAGGAGTTTTTCCTTCATGCACACCTCTGAGCATAAAGTGTAGTAGTTCATAAACTGAACAATACCAAGAAGTCCTTGGATTGTTGGACCTTAGACATTTGTCTGATATACTAATTTCTAGTTCCTCGAGGAGTCCAGCTTAATGGCCTCTGTTTTCCCCTCTTAGCTTGCATCTGTCAGACTTTCCTGTCTAGCATGCAAAAGAGCTCTCAGACTGTGCCAGACAATCCTAGACTGGTTTGGGTTGGAAGGGACCTCTGGAGCTCATCTAGTCCAACCCCCCTGCAGTGGCCAGGGACATCCCCAACTAGAGCAGCTTGCCCAGAGCCCTGGCAAGCCTCACCTGCAATGCCTCCAGGGATGGGAACTCAACCACCTCCCTGGGCAACCTGTGCCAGTGTTCCACCACCCTCGTGGGGAGGAACTTCTTCCTAATGTCCAATTTAAATCTACTCCTCTCCAATTTCAAACCATTGCCCCTTGTCCTTTCCCTGCAGGCCTTTGCAAACAGGTCCTCTGCAGCCTTCTTGGAAGTTCCCTTTAGGTACTGGAAAGTCAGTAATGTTTGGCCAGGTCTCACATCATGGTTTTGGAAAGGCACACCTCTCCCAGCTCACAGAATGAGATTGCCTAGCCCAGCACAAGCTCTTATCATCTTGCACTTTGCTCATCTTTCAGCCTGTAGTCACTTTCTACACACTGATAGAGCCTTCTGAGGAGTGAGGCACAATGGACTTGATGATCACAGCAAGACCTTGAAGACTTTGTTTCCTTGAAAACAGAAACTCTTTGGATCTGTCTTGAATGATCATGCTTTGTTTGAGGTGTTTGACGTACTGATGCCATGAGGGCTTTGGGATGTTAAAGGTGATGTCCTTGGGAGCTGAGAGTAGCAGGTCCTAGGTGCACCTCTCTTGGCCTGGGAGATGGGAGTGCTGAGAGAATAGTGAGGATGGAAAGCAAGCCAGATCCCTGGTGCCATGGGGAGGGACCCAGCACCACATTTCCAGAGAGCTTCCCCACGGGGCCTTTGATGATGGCTGTGAGGATATATCAGAAAGATCTCTGATAGCAAATGCCTGCTTGGTGACTGGTGCCTTCTCCTGCCCCCTCAGGACCTTGATAGTGCCTTGTGTGCCCAGTCTCCAATGGCTGACATGTGCTGTCATTCCAGTGTGCCCCTGGGACAGGCCAGCACAGCCAAGTGCCTCTGCTCAGGGGACACATGTTCTGGTTGCTTTCTCACTCTGTAAGAGTGCCTAAGATGCATCATGCTGCCCTGAGACCCTAGTGACTCTGAGAGCTAGACCCTCAGAGGATAAACATGTCTAGCTCAGAGGTTTTGTGGCCCATTCCTGTCTGCTGGCCTTGTAGCTATTGGGTGATGGGTTTGGTGCCATCCATGGCTCTTTGGCTGCCTGCTCTCCTAGCTCTCCTCAGTTGGCAAAGTGTGCACTCTGCAGTGGGTTACTCAGAGCACAGTGTGATTAACATGGCTGGGAACTCTCTGGCACAATGTCCCGAGAGAATTGAAGTGCCAGGAAGTCTAATACCTGCAAATATATTTATCTTCCTTTGAATATTTCATCAAGTTGGACTTCATGAACTGTATCTTTTACACAGAAGCTTTATGAATTATGTACCAGAATCGATGAGTTCCTACTTTGCCCATATTTTACCTTGTCTCAAAGCCACAGTGGGGATCATAGCCCATCAAAGCTGCTGCAGCAATTAGATATCAAATGGCACTGAAAGAGGCAGGCATACAAGACCTACAATATTCCCCCTGTTCAAGGAGCAGGAAAAAATCTTTGCCTAGTTGTACATTGTAGTCTTACTTCTCATTTTGCTCAATTTCAGCCTCACTCCCCTTGCTGCCTCCCTGCCATGAGGAACATGGGAGCTCTGGGAGCAGATTCACCACTGCCACTCATCACCTCTCACCTAGCACACCAACAGTGTTGCCAGCTTTTCTTGCAGCACTGTTAGGAAATGGCTCCTGGATCTTCCCTGCCAGCTGGGAACTGTGTGTTCACATAGCATCATCCATCACATTTTAGGGGCTTGGATTAAATAGTAGTATAGGACTAGAGGAAAATAATGTGCTATGGGGACATGCTGTGCATGTATTTGCCCATGTGACAGAACAGCACAACAGGGGCTACCAGCAGAGTAGTCTCAAGCAGAGACCCCAGACTAAAGGAAGAAAATCTATACAGACTATGCTTCTTGCTTACAGTATATATATATATATATATATATATATAAAATTTACTTATTTTTTTCAAAGAAGAAATAAGTGTTGCATGTGAAGATGTTTCATGTTGCCAGATTGCTTCTAGCTTAGCCACTAGCAACCCACCCTCTTCAGTAGCAGGGCCTGAAAATCTATAAACTTCTAGTTCTGCATCTGAAGTACTCAGTTCAAAACAAAATCCCCCTGTGCATTGGGAGGTGGGAGGAAGAGGCACAGTTACCAGATGCTAATTGTGCAGCTCGTGGTGCTAGCGGAAGGCATCCTGCTCCTGTGCTGATGAGAGCAGGACAAAAATAACCTAGCTTGAAGGGAGGCTTCCACCACTCTCCTCACCTCTCTGCTCAATCACCTCTGCAGGCTGCTGCATTGCCTTCCCGTGAGGACCACTGAGACTGAGTTTTGAGCAGAGTTTAATTAAAACTGGGATCAGAAGCGTGAGAGACAGGCTCTTTCAGGCTGCAATGGAAAGAAGATTGTGCCAAGTGATTCGTAGCAAAGCAAAAGAATGCCTTGCTCCTAAATGTTTTCTGCTTCCCACGTTTTGCTGCTGGGAACTCAAATATTCCTTCCATGCTTCCCCCAAATATCCAAGTCAAGGAAACTGAAATCCAGATTGCAGTAAAAATGGAAGTGAAGTTTTTTTGTCTTCTTGCTCCCCAGAGCTCTGCCAAACTTGTTGAATCCAAACCAGCTCAAAGGGAGATTGCCAGCTTCTTCAGCTATCTGCACAAGTCTGCTCTTTCTATCCTGACAATCCCTATTCCCCCAAATCCTAAGGCAGGTCTCTGACTTCCTAAGGCCCTGGACCAGTTCTCATAGGAAGGCAATTTCCTTGCACCTTCAGTCTGAAAGGTTTTGCAAGGAAGCAGACTCCTGTGTTTGTGCCTCTGCACTCCTTGGGTTGTGGCACAGTGCACCACTGGGGCATTTCCCCAGCTCTTCTGCTACCACAGCAAGATTGTGATCCAGGACCTGTCTGGACACCACAATGCTTCACAAGTCAGAAAAGCAGCTTGAACAACAGGTTATATACCTGGAGTCTCTAGTGCTGAGCTGTAATTTCCAACCAAGGCTGCAGACAATCAGCAGAGACTTGCCTTGTAGCAGTGGCAGCGATGTGGGAGTCAGCAGGGACTTCATATTTGTGCAAAAGCCATTCCCTTACTAGCATAGCCTGACAACCTAACTTCTGTTTTCTAGCTTCTGACTTGGCTGGAGTAAAGGAGAGAGGATGATCCACGGAAGTAGGTTGCTTTTTTTCCCCCTCCTTCCCAGCACAAACCTTTCAGCAAAGAAGAACAAAGGTGCAATCTGTCTGCAGTTATAATGCTAATGAGGCTTGTATGGATTGGTTCTTACATGGCCAAAGTCAAGCCACCTCTGAGAAATAATTGAGTGTAGAGAGACAAAACTGCCTCTTAAGTTGAGTCCAACAGTAATAATATGGCATTGGATCTCTCCCCTAGGAGATGATGCAGCAAACAGATAGCTTAAGCCTCCAAGTTCCTGCCTAGCTACTGCAATCAACACTCACACTGACAACTCTATCAGAAACCCATGGCAGGGCATGTTACTTTGCCAGCTTTTCAGACAAGTCTTAGGTCAGAGAGTGGTTCAGGTGAGATGGACTTGGCAGTCTCACCCCAGTCCTTGAGACAGCTCTTTGTAAATGTAACCCTTGAATTACTTCTGTGGCACTGACTGTGTTGCAAGAATTCCCTCTGACTATTCTATATGGATTTTCTTTCTTTAGTTTAGGGTCTCTGCTTGGCTGGTAGCCCCTGTTGTGTTGTTCTGTGACACGGGCAAATATGTGCACAGCATGCAGCCATAGCACATTATTTTCCTCTAGTTTTATACTATCATCCAACCCAAGCCCCTAAAATGTGATGGATGATGCTGTGTGAACACACAGTTCCCAGCTCTCCCATCCTTCCAGAGACATCTTTATGCCACAGTTCATGCATGTCTTGTGCTGCAGAATGCCCTAAGCAGCAAGATGGACAGCAGCTTTAACTGCACATGAGCAATACAAGGGAAATCAGAAAATAATGGCATAAAACATTGCCTTAATAAAAAGCAACCAGGCAATTGAAAACAAGCTAGTCAGCAAGATGAGGAATGTAAAGTCTTTGTCACTGTAGGACAAATGCCATTTTCTGCCTCAAATCTGATGATTCCAGAACTCTATCAACACCACTGCCAAAGAGACCTTCCAAGCTGCTAATAAATGTGCAAGACACACAGCATAATAAGATATCTTCCCTCCTTTTTATTATTATGATGAGAGGGCAGTGAATATAAATTCCATTGAATGTTGTGTATAATAATGGAAGCTGAGAGCCAACACTGAGAAACAAGGGATGAAAACAGCCAGGAATAAATAACTATAAGGATAAAGCCATCCAGAAGGCCAAAAGCCACCACATTAAAAGGCTGGAGCTCACAATTCTTTGTCTATGCCATCTCATCCACAGAAGAACAGAGTTATGGACAGAAGAAGGGGAGAAAAACTCATAATAATATATGACCAGATTGTGGGATAATGTGAAGCAAGGTGAGAGAACTGCTAATGGGAACTTTGTGAGCAGGCAAATGGCAAGTGTGCAAAAGGGAAGAAGAAAGGAAAGCATAATGAATCCTGAAAAGCAGTAGTGTGAAGAAAAGCAATAGCTCTGGGGATTGTTAGCAATGAGTTATCACAAGGTTTCTTGCAGACTCAGCCTTGTGTCTCTGTCTGCAGCTCTGCATGTGGTCAGAGCCTGCACAGCAAACATTTCTTGTCTCTTCACCAATTAAGAGATCATAAAACTACACTTATGACTAAATAATAAACTGCACTTCCTTTCTTTCTACCTAAGGGAAATGCTGAATGTGGTAAACAGCTGGTAACACACGAGAAGATGGTTTGAGAGGCAAGCATCCAGAACAGAGGCAAAGTCAGAGAATCACTGAATAATTAAGGTTGGAAGAGACCTCTGAAATCACCAAGTCCAAAAGTTAACCTATCACCCCCATGCCACTAAACCATGGCCCTAAGTACCACAGCTAGATGTTTTCTGAACTCTTCCAGGGATGGTAGCTCCACCACTGCCTGGGCAGCCTGGGCCAATGCCTAACAGCTCTTGCTGTGAAGAATTTTTTGCTAATACCCAATCTAAACCTCCCCTGGTGCAACTTGAGACCATTTCCTCTTGTCCTCTCCCTGGTAACCCAGGAGAAGAGACTGACCCCCATTTCTACAGTCTCCTTTCAGGAGCTTCTTGTTTGCTGGGAGCACAGAATGCTGTTTACTCCCTTCCAGAGGGTCCCTCCTGCAGAGCACAGCAGCTCTGAGAAGCCTTCCCAGCCACACAGTTGCTGCTGGATCAGTAATNTCTCGTGGCCTCCTCTGCACCTGCTCCATCAGCTCCATGTCCTTTCTGTGTTGAGGGCTACAGAGCTGGACCCAGTATTCCAGAAGAGGTCTCACCAGAGCAAAGTCTCCTATTGCAGGTGGGGAAGATTGAAGTCATCCCAGAGCTGGACCTGTTCTTTAAACTTTGCAAGAGCACAGCCTTTGCCTACCTGCCACACCACATAGTGCTCCAGCAGCCTCCAGGTTTAGCATTGGCCAATGTACCCAGGAGGACATGGCTAACCCAGAGGAGATAACACCAGCAGCTCTTTGAGATCCTGAACTGCAGAAGCATGCTGCGTCCTAAAAGGGTGGAATTTGCTAAATGCCATCACAAGAGGGGCAAGCAAACAGGCAGAAAGATTTCCCCACAGATTGAGCTCCAGCTTTGTTTATCCTTTTCAGGGATTGTGCCCTGTCTGGATCTTTGCAAGGAACAAAGGGACATCTAATGGTTTGTTAATACATTGCAAGTGAGCCCAGTGCTAGACTTGATGACATGTGATGAATTCTCCCAGGCCTCTGTTTACCAGGAACTTATGGGATTTTTTTTCTGCAGGGTTTTCAGTCAATTAGCTCATTTCTTTTGGTTTGCCATTCCTGGGAAGAAAAGAAAATTGTACCTTAGTCTTTGAGGTGTCTAACCATTTCTCAAAACAGAGCTATGAAGTGAGAGACACTGAGCTTTGTTGCTGCTGTGATAAACACAAATCAACTGGCTCTTTGTTCCTCACCCAGAAGGATCAGACCACTCCACCTTCAAGTCCTGAGCTTCTACTTTCCTCACTAAGGATACTGGAGTCAGCTAGACTTGGGTTTGTTTGCCATCCTTTTAGTCCTGGCAAAGGAAGCAGTAACGAAATGGTTCTGAGCCATATAAAAACTCCTGTTGGGAAAACCTGATGTATTGCCAATAGTATGTGTCTTCTCACACCAGTGAGAAGTAGAGCACATGTACAGGGCTTTGTGTTGTGTGAGGAATAGCTATCAAAGGAACTCCAGCATTGGTGGGCTCCTGTGGCCAGGCTTGCTTTTCTCATTTCTGTTTGTATCAAAAATAACTTTCTTCCCCTTCTCAGCATGGTAAATAGGATTAGTGTCAACTCAGTGTGGATTCACTCAGCAGACAGTCTCTCAGCTTCTTCCCACCAGCTTTGTTCCTAGTGGGGTATTCCCACAAATCACAGTGTGTTTTGTGGGTCATCTCATGACAGTGCAAAACTCTTTTGAAACTGGACTCCAAGGAGAGGATCCAACTGAGTGACGACCTGGAAAGGCATGTAGTCATCTCACTTGTGTTCTCCAGCTTCCTTCCTCTACTGACAAGTAGGATGTGTTGGAGAAAATCCAAATCTCCAATCAGGCAGCCTTATAAGAAAAACAGTTTTCTCCACACAGTTTTGGAGCTATTTCCCACATTTTCAGATTGAACCATCTTCTTGGAAGCACTTTGCCTCCAGCAACACAATGGGAACCCTCATGTTCAAGAGATAGTTATGCCCTAAGAGTGATTGTCTCAGTGCCCATTCCAGCAGTAGAGCTAGTGGGGTGGTTTTAAAAAGAAAAATGGCATTGAATGTAATAGCTTTTTGAAATTAATGTCTTTACTAAGAGGATAAGTATTGGTATTTTCAGTAAGGAAAATATTTTTCACTTTTTTACCATTTATTCATGTGAAAGCTTTCTCTAAACCACTCAGATTTTATTGAATGGCTTGAAAACCTTTTGCCTCATTAAAAATGGTTGAAGGCAGGTTTCCTGTAAACCAAAACATTAAAACTCTAGATTTTTCGTTCAAGAGTGATTAAAAGGCATTCTATGAGGACAAAATATCCTTTTGTTAGTCCCTGGAGATGAAGAATCTGCTCATTGGTATTGTATGACATGCAGAATATTGCACTCAAAACAGTTGTGGGAAGAGACAGCACATACCTGGCAATGAGATTGATCACTTGGTGGTAGAAAGAGGCTAGGGAGGGCTCTGGAGCACAAGTGTGCTGAGGAGCAGCTGAGGGCACTGGGGTTGGGTAGTGTGGAGAAGAGGAGGCTCAGGGGAGACCTTAGCTCTCTCTATGACTCCCAGCAAGGAGGTTGGAGTGAGCTGGGGGTAGGTCTCTTCTGCAGGGTTAGCAGGGGAGGACAAGAGGAAATGGCCTCAAGTTGTAGCAGGGGAGGTTTAGATTAGATATAAGGAGAGATTTCGTTACTGTAAGGGTTGTTAAGCCTTGGCCCAGGCTGCCCAGGGAGGTGCTGGAGTCACCATCCCTGCAGGGGTTTAAGAAACATTTAGATGTGGTACTCAGGGCCATGGTTTAGTGGTATGGGAGTGCTAGGGATGGTTGGACTTGATGATCTTAGAGGTCTCTTCCAACCTTTGTGATTCTGTGACCCTGTGTAGAGCTGTCCCATAGGCAAAGGGAACTGTGGGCATTTCAGCTCCTACTGGAGCAATGCACAGCTATCAGTGCTCAGCACCTCTTTACACATGGCCTTTGCTCCCAATTCGAACACAACTTCCACAAAGGGTCTTCCAATTCTCATTAGTCTTTATATCCATCCTGCTCCTGTGATGCGAGTTGTGGATTCACACACTAGATGAAAGAGATGGATCAGCTGCTAGAGAGCAGCAGCTTTATCGGGCATCCAGCGGGAGTTTGCACCTCCTGGGAAAGAGAAGGCATTGGCTGAAAGAGCTGGATAACGTGTGTTTGATTCGTCCTTTGTCAAGGTCACACCTGGCTAACTGCCTCTGCACGAATCCTGGCTATCAGTCATTTACAACATCCCCCTCTTCTCCACAGATGAGGTTTTGTTCCTCCTTTGAAAGTTCTCTCGTCGGCTCCGTACTCTACGGAGAGAAAGGGAGTGAAGGGGGACTCATTATTTTAAATGGGGCTTGACAGAACCTAACAAAAAGCATAAAACAGAGCAATTTTCACAGGCGATCACACCAAGGCACTTAAAGCAAGGCTGAGGACTCAATTACAGCCCATTACTGTTGGAGCTGTCTCCTGCTCTCTTGCTCTCTCCCTGTCCATTGGTTTCTACCTGACCAACTCGCTATTGGCAAAGGTCATTCACTTCAGCTGGAGCATTCGGGCTGCTGGTTGCCATCAGACACAGAGCACTGAGGAGTTCCTTGTCTTCTCATAAATAGGAGGGGGAAAACAATTGAAGAAAAATGTGTTTTCCCTTTGGCTAATATTGCAAAATACAAAGAGCTGGTCAACTGCAAGGTGAAAAGAAGCAGCAGGTTCTTAGGCAGTGCTGTAGAAAAGCCTGTGGTACATGGTACATACACAAACAATGCTTGCACATGTCCAGGTTGCACTTCTTTCAGATCAAACTGTTTATCCAAGGTCTGAGATGGACAATAAAGATGTTATGATGACATAGGTTTCCTAATACTTCCAGCCAGCAACAGAGTCAGAATCACAGAACCACAGAATCACAAAGGTTGGAAGAGACCTCTAAGATCATCAAGTCCAACCATACCTAGAACTACCGTGGCACTAAACCATAGCCCTAAGTACTATATCTAAATGTTTCAGCATCTTTTTCATTCTGTTCATTCAAAGGAGGCTGCATGGGTTTGACTTATTAGGAAAGGATTCTTCACCCAGAGGGTGTTGGAGCACTGAAACAGGCTCCCCAGGGATGCTGTCAAGGCACCAACTCCCACTGAATTCAAGCATCTGGACAATGCTCATAGACACATGGANGTGAGCAGAGCAGAGTGCAGTGGCAGAATCACCTCTCTGGCTCTGCTGGCCACGCTTCTCTTGCTGCAGCCCAGGATGCCATTGTGCTTCTGGGCTGCCAGCGTGCACTGTTTGCTCATGGCCAGCTTCTCAGCCACCAGCACCCCAAGGCCTTTTCTGCAGGGCTGCTCTCCATCATCTCATCCCCTAGCCTGGATTGATAGTGGAGAAATCCTTGTGGGTCTTTTCCAGCTTAGGCCATTCTGTGATTCTGTTGGCTGGTATATCCTGCAATGGTCAAACAGCTCCCCTAGGCTACTCCAGTTTCTTCTCTCTTAGGTAGTTGCTGATGCCTTCAAATATTTTACAGTTCCTCAATCAGGTTTTGGCATGTTGGGTCCAAGCCACTAGAAGACTTTTTGTGCCATCAAGCATGTTGAAGGTTCTTTTCAGTCAGGATAACTTTTCTCCCTGGCTTTTGATGGGGTTGAAAGATATCTTGCAGAACTTGGATGTCATTGAAATCTGAGTAAAAAACCATATATTATTGCTAAGAGCATTTTCAGAGCTCTGATAGTAAATCTGATTCTCCTGTTTGTTGCAGGATTTGTTTATTTTTACACTCCTGGAGCAATGGCTATATTTCTGTGATGTTGGAAACAAAGGCTAGCAGAAAGGGTTCTGTGCTTTCCAGCTCTGTGCAGAGTGGCACTATTCTTTATTAGACAAGCTGACAAGCTTCATTAAGTTTTTCATTGAGTTTTAGCTGGATGTGAAGCCTCTCTTAAGACAGTACAATTCCAGACAAACATTCTGCCCTGGAATTCACAAAGCTTTTCTGTACCACTTCATGGAGTCTCACAGGGGTGAGCAGGTCCATAACCTGTTAATTAAAAATAGTGTAGAACAAAGGGACCCAAAAGACTGCAATAGTACCTGACAGACAATTAAAACAAAGAGCTCATAGCTTTTTGTTGCTTGCCTGTAGTGAGAAAATAGAACAATCAGAACAGTCAATAGAATTCTCTCAGTCTATGTGGAAAGACACATGTTTTGAGCAAGGCTGGGAAATGCTAATGGATTTGTGAGCAGTGTTGCAAATATGCTTTTTCACATCACCAATCCTTTGTTGGCAGAGCCAGTTGAAGTGATTTACATCCTGCCAAGAGTTACTCCTTCACTTCCATCCATTCTGCTGTTTCTGTGGGTTTGGTCAGAATACGTGGAAAATAATCTATTTAACACACACAGAGAAAGAAAGACAAAAACCTCTATGTTTTTACCCCAAAACTCCCCATAAGAGGTTATTTTTAGCAAGATTATACCCACAGGTACAGCTTAGAGTAGAACACTGATAAGGGGCTTAGAAGCACCAGGAGAGCAATAGGGATTAGGAAGGAAAAAAAGCAGATCCAGGGCAGAAAGATCTTAAACAACCTCTCATGCTGAAGGCTGCCACATGGAATATTACTCTGAGTATTTCCAGGACATTTTCTTTTACTAACTGAAGCAAAAGTAATTACTGGAAACACCTAGATCCTTTGTACCTCTCTAGAAAAAAAGATTTGATTTAGTAAACCTTATCAAAGTGAATTGCCAATGTGTAATACTGTCCACTAGCAAACAGGCCCTAGCTTGGCACATAATTCAGCCAAAATCAACCTAAATTGAAGTTTTAATTGCATGGAATTGAAAAACAAACAAACAAGCAAATAAACAAACAGTTTTTTTACATTCTTTTGTCCTCTTTGTTTTAATTGTGATCATAAGTGCATGCCCCCATTTGAAGAGAAAGCTTAGGATGAGTTATTTTGGTTTTCACTAAAACCAGGCCCTGTTTTCATTCCAAGATTGGTAAGTCTCATTGCTGTAGCTAACCACTGTAGCTTTTAACTGATCAGTCTAAACATCTTTTAACTGTGAGGCTGTCAGGTCTGATTGTGCAATCAGACCCTGACCCTGATCAAGGCAGACTTGAGCCATTCTGCTGACTCCCCAGAAGACACATTGATTTTGCATCCAGTTTTTTTCTTATAGCATCCATGTCAGATCTTCTGCTTGTGTTTCCATCAACTGTGGGGACATTGTGTACAAATTATTTCATGTTTCTTCTTTCTTACTTCTGGCAGAATTTTTTTAATGTGAATAAAGCAAGCAATTAAGTCTACTTTGTCTTTGGATGTTTTGTCATAGAACTGTGGAGCTGGGGATACATTTCTAATTGCCTGCCTAGGTCATTCACCTACATTATGTCAGAGCTGATTTAATTATTCCTAAAAGCTTCCCTCCAGATGAAATTCCAGCCTAGCCTTAAATATCTCTCAGTGCCAAACATGCCTAGAATTTTTTACTGTCCTCAAATGAACAGAACTGTGTTGTAAGAATGAGTTACATTACAGAGAGGCTTCTCACTCTTATTTTTCACACCAGGAAGGCAACAAGCACCTCAATCCTGTGAAGTTTCATGCCCTGTTGTCTATTCCTTTTAGTGGGACAGAGAATTCCCCAGCCTAACTTTCATACTAAGCATTGCTATTGCTGCAAACTCCTGCATATTAACATCCAATTATCTGACTCACTGTTATTTGCTAAAGAAGCAAGTGGAAAAATACTTTTACTTCCAGAAGTTGCAAAAAACAACCTATATATTTTGATGCAAAAAGTGTTCAGCTTAGAGATGCATTAAGCAAAGCTCTAGATGCTCTCCTTAGGGCTATGGTTTAGTGGTATGGGAGTGCTAGGTATGGTTGGACTTGATGAGCTTAGAGGTTTCTTCCAATCTTTGTGATTGTGTGATGCCACAGTAAAGGTATAATAGACCTTCTTGCCAGCAGAATGCATCAGAGTCTTTTACAGCACTTAAAATGATACATTTTCCCTAGGGAACTTCAACTAATATGCAGAATATGAACTTCAAGCAACTCAACTCTCTTTCTCACTCTGGGTTTTTATGGTTATTGATGCATGGCAGAACCAAACATGGTGTCTATTAAGCATAGATACAGATAGAGATTTAGAGGGATGTTTCTCTTGAAAGAGCTTTTATTTCCCTTACAGATTCAGCATTTTGCCAGATCAAAATATTTATGTCATCATATTTGTGAAAGATAATTCTCTTTGGAAAACAGTCCCAGTGGAAATGTTTTCAGGCAGCTGGTTTTGGAATCAGTAATGCCAAATAGCTGCCTTGAGTCACCTTCACACTGTACCAGAGCTTTATTGGGGAGCTCCATTCTCTGATGCTTACTTATTGCATGAGGCAACTTCAGACTTCTTCTAACATGCAAATACATTCCTGGAGAGAGGGGAAACCATGGATCAAAGCACACCCTTATCAGCTTTATTATCCATATCCATCCATACTTTTACTACATGCTCAGGATATGCTAGAAAATAAAGGTGAAGGTTGATATAGTTTATACCTTTTCAGATAAGTAATATTTAGAATATTCCAGGAGACTATTCCAGGACAAGGGGGAATGGTTATAAGCTGAAGGAGGGGAAATTCAGATTGGAGATTATGAGGAAGTTCTTTCCCCAGAGAGTGGTTAGGCACTGGCACAGGTTGCCCAGAGAGGTTGTGGCTGCTCCATCCCTGGCAGTGTTCAAGGCCAGGCTGGATGTGGCCCTGGGTGACCTGGTCTAGTGATTGGCATCCCTGCTCAGTGTGGGGAGGTTGGAACCTTCCAGCCTGGCCATTCTGTGATTCTGTGATTCTATGATTCTATTAGGAATGTTGTACCAAGATTCTTTGAAGAGCAGATGACAATGCCTTTCTCTTTTCACCCAGATAAGCTATCAACTTGACATTTGTTTCTAAATGTCAGCAAGAGCAAAATGGGTGAGGTAAATCACTGAACTTTTTTTGCTGTTGGATAGGGAGCAAGGAATGGATAGTTTGAAGCAAGGGTATTGAAAGGAGGGAAAATATCTGTAGTCAGAAAGAGAGGAGAGGCTGATTTCTCCTGTCTGTGCCAGGTTATGGAGACAAAGCAGCAAAGAGTTTGCTCTCATCTGGCCAAATCAGAAGCAGAATGACTGTTTCAGAATCAAAACCATTTAGGTTGGAGGAAAGCTCTAAGATCATCAAGTCCAACCATCCCTAGCACTCCCATACCACTAAACCATGGCCCTAAGGAGAGCAGCTACATGTTTCTTAAACCCCTGCAGGGATGGTGACACCAGCACATCCCTGGGCAGCCTGGGACAAGACTTAACAACCCTTACAGGGAAGAAATTTCTCCTTATAGCTAATCTAAACCTCCCCTGCTGCAACTTGAAGCCATTTCCTCTTGTCCTCTCCCTGCTAACCCTGCAGAAGAGACCTACCCCCAGCTCACTGCAACCTCCTGTCAGGGAGCTGTAGAGAGAGCTAAGGTCTCCCCTGAGCCTCCTCTTCTCCACACTACCCAACCCCAGTGCCCTCAGCTGCTCCTCAGCACACTTGTGCTCCAGAGCCCTCCCTAGCCATGTTTCTCATATGATGACTGGTTTAGGAAGGAAAAACTAGAAAGGATGCTTAACCCTTGTGGGGTGGTTTGGAAGATGAGAGAGGGGCCTGTGGCTGAAACTCATGGAGGACTCCTTCATTCAATACTGCCTGAAGACACACAAAATGCAGAATACAGGATGTGTGTTTTGAATCTGAGAGGAGTGAAAATGATTGCAAAGGAAACATGCTTCTGCTGCAGAGGTGTGCTGTAAAGGCAAGAGCAAGCCTCCTCCATAGCCACTGCCTGAAATGCTTCTGAGCTAGCTCTTGCACTGCAGGGTCAGCAACCAGCACAACCACTGTAGTTTTGAGAAGCTACAGAAACTCCAGAAAGGATCTTTAGGAAGTATATTTATACAGAATCCCTCACAGGAGACTTCAGTTTGTTAATGAATTTAAGGAAGGCTGGTAAATTTGGATGATTTCATCCCTCAGGACCTGCTTAATCGGAGGCACACTCACACTGAGGCATCCTTGGCAAGCCCAGAGCTTCAGGAGCCTCTGCAAGAGCTGGCACTGCCATAGTCTTGGCTTTGGAGGAGTGTCCTTGATTCCAAACACCAACCACAGCTCCTTAGAATCCTAGAATGATTTGGGTTGCAAGGGACCTCTGGAGCTCATCTAGTCCAACCCCCCTGCAGTGGCCAGGAACATCCCCAACTAGAGCAGCTTGCCCAGAGCCCTGGCAAGCCTCACCTGGAATGCCTCCAGGGATGGGAACTCAACCATCACTTAGAGATGGTGAGAAGACAAGAGCAGCTCTGCAGCCTTGGATGCTTCCAGGCTATCTTATCTTCTACACCTTTTATATCTATAAAATTCATTTGCCTCCTCTACAAACACAGCCTACTTTTCTAGGTTGCTATAAACAGCTGTAAGTGGAGCTCCTACTGAAGTGTAATTGAGAAAGTCTAAGACTCTACTAGAAATTCCAGCAATAGCTCCAAAATGACTTTCCTTCCTCATTTCTCTTCTTATCTCGCTCTTTTTTCCCCACTTCTTTAATCTCCACTCCATTTTTCACCTTTTGTTGGTCTCTTCTTTACCATCTCCATGCCTTGTGTAGCTCATGACCGTGTTCAAAACAACATCTTATCCTTCCATGGGGAAACAAAGGACATGACAAGAGCAACTCTTCTGGTCTATATCTTACGTTATTTTTGCCTTTTCTTTAATTCCCCCTCTTATAATTCTTTTTCTCCTTCTCTTCTCTGGTGCTACTTACTCTTTTCTGTGTTTTCACTCTCAGTTTTCTGTTTCTGTGACAGATTCCCTGACAAAGTAACTTGCTGCAGGTCAGTTGAAATCAGGAGAATTTGATTTTCTATTATCACTGCAGCTTTGGACAACAAAAGTTAATGTAGCATTGTGGTTGTGATGATATTGCCAAGCTTGGAAATGGCATTCAATTCACAAGCATTTATAAGTTTCTCAGAAAAATATTACCTTTAGGCTCAGAGTTTTCATGCTTGGTCTCAGTCCAAAACTGATTTGGGTTTAGAAACTTTCATAAAAATCAATTCAGCTGTTTGTGTTTTTTTTCCAAAGTTATCCAATCAGGAGGAAAAGAAAAGTGATTTTCACCACTTAAGGTATTTTTCATATTCTTTTCATCCCCAGTAACTCAAATCAACTTTATTTTGAAACATCACCATTGAAAGAGAACGTACTTCTGAATGATGCATTGCCTTGTTTGAAGGAATTTGGTTTGGAAATTACATAGTTACAAACATTAGAACATTGTGTGCTGAGCATGCACAAAACATTATTGCCCTTCTTTGATTTAGACATCTACCCAATAGTGATTAATGCTCCCAGGCATGAATATTTGTTTGTGCACTCATGGAAATTAGAGATGGAAAAGATCTATTGCATCATCTAGTTTATCTTACCTCCAGAGCTTTGATACCTGCATTGTGTGTGTGCACTGAAGGGTCACAGAAAGGGCTTGTCTTGAAATTTCCCTACAGAATCACAGAATCATTAAGGTTGCAAGATACCTCTAAGATCATCAAGTCCATCCAGACCTAGCACTCCCATACCACTAAACCATGGCCCTTAGCTGTTAGCTTTATTGGCCTCCTGGGCATTGCTGGTTCATATTCAGCCAACTATCAACCAGCAGCCCCAGGGCCTTCTCTGCCAGGCATAAGTACCTAAGACATTGTNTCCAGCAGCTCCCTAGCCTTCTGGAGCTCAGGGGCCCACAACTGGACACAGCATTCCAGGGGAGGCCTCCCCAGGGCACAGGAGAGGGGAGAAGAACCTCTCTGGCTCTGCTGGCCACGCTCCTCTTAATGCATCCTAGGATGCCATTGGCCTCTTGGCCACAAGGGCACATTGCTGCCTCATGGGCATCCTCCTAGCCACCAGCACTCCTAGAGCTTTTTCCCCAGGGCTGTTCTCCAACAGATCAGTTCCCAGTCTGTACTGATCCATGGGGTTGTTCTTTCCCAGATGCAGTACTTTACACTTCCCCTTGTTAAATGTCATCAAGTTTCTCCCTGCCATTTTGTAATGCAAGAAACACTTTGGAGAACATTTTCACCCACTTGAGTGCATTGCTGTGTTCCTCCCTGTGTACACACAGCTTAAGAGGATATAGATCACCATGTATGTGTTGAGTGAGTTTCTAACAGCTTTATATATTTACCAGTGAGTCAGGATGATGATGGGGAGACCATGGGAAGGGAAGATAATGAACTCTAAATGTAGAAAGGGATTTTATGAGAATGGCAAGGGCTAATCATTCTAATTAGGAGACCAAGATGCAATGGGATTGAAGGGACACTGTCAAATTGCATTCTAGAAACCATCTCATGGGAAAAATCCCATTTGCTGACAATTTACCCTTTCAGTAGCACATCCTGGTTTTAAGATGAAATAAAATTCTCTTGAAAAGGAAATGTCTACTTTTTGTTCATTTTTTGTAAAGAAATTAAGAGATGTGAAAACTGGGCATGACTTTATTGCCACAGCCTGAAGATCTTGAGAAGGGCAAGAGGCATCACAAGGGAAACTTCCTGGTAGTGAGGTCTTCAGGTTGTTCAAAACTACAAAGCAGGCGAAAGAAGTCCCACTGCCTGGGGCTACACTGGGCAATAACCCAACCTGCTGAGTGCGTAGATCGTTGTTGCTTGAAATTCTAGGAAATGTTTGAGATGGCAAAGTCAAGGTGCAGAGACAGCACCAGAGTTAAAATTACTGTCCTGCTTTCACTAAAGCTCTGTATGAGAAGGCAGGCACAGTCTGAAAATCACTTGGGGTCTGCTGTGGCCCCTGGTGCCATAACTGTGCCCACAGCAGAGGGAGCATTAAACTCATTGCCCACGGGAAAGGGTGGGGAGTGGTACCCATGTTCCTAGAATCCTTGGATGGGTAGGATGAGCTCATTAGCCTTCTGGCAGTCATCCTAGGAGAGGGACAACTCTGATTCCAAACCCGGGCAGATGGAGCTCGTTTAGCCCTGTGAGGCCTTCCAGCTAAGAGGTTAAACCTCCGTCCTAAGGACCTCGCTGCCAGCGTCCAAGCTTGCTAGGCCCTGGCAGATGAACCTTAGGACTAAAGGGTGGGTCCAGCTCTGCGCATGCTGTGTCTCACCTAAAAAAAATCCCTAGTGCAGGCTCGAGGGTGCTATCTGCTATCCTCTTTTTATCAGCGCGCTTGGAAAAGGCACTGAGGAGGAGCATGGGTGGAGCCCTCCCTGGAGCTTCGTTCGCGAAGCCTAGCCACGACGACGACGACGACGACGACGTATGAGAAGGACACAGAGACATTGAAGTGTGTCCAAAGAAGGTTTAGGTTGGATATAAGGAGAAATTTCTTTGCTGGAAGGGTTGTTAAATCTTGTCCCAGACTGCCCAGGGAGGTGCTGGAGTCACCATCGCTGGAGGTATGTAACAAACATGTAGATGCTCTCCTTAGGGCCATGGTTTAGTGGTATGGGAGTGCTAGGTATGGTTGGACTTGCTGATCTTAGAGGTCTCTTCCAACCCTTGTGATTCTGTGGAACTCCTATAATGAGATTTGAAAACACAGACATAACCTCAGATGTTCTCTTTTTCTGAAGATGTGAATTTTGTTTGTAGCATTTCTCTTGTGTTGTCTTGAAAGGGTTTCAGCTAGGATCTACTGCAATGATATGTTTTTGATCCTGGCTCCTTCTCTGGGCAAAAAGAGAGAGAAAGAGGGCTCAGGAGAAAGGAGGGCTTAAAGTGGTTGCATTTCTATTGCATGCAAATGATTACAACAGTGTTCTATTTTTTTTTTCTGGAAGGTTCCCTACTTCACTGTATTCAGAGTGTATCTACATGATGGCAGGGTTCTTGACCTTGTGGTCAAAGTAATAATCCTCAGCTGGCACTACCCCAGTTATTCTCACACATATTTATATCACAGCTACTGAAACTTCAGGATCTTACAGCAGTACCAATAATAAATATTAATATTTCTATAGCAACCAATTGCTCTTAATTGCTTTCACCACAGGAGCCAGGTGAAAGAGGAGCCAAGCTTTGAAGAAGAGAAATCCTTATTCAGTGCAGGGTTTGCAAAGGAGAGAAGTGATGCAGAGGGAACTGGAAATTTGCCAACTAAAGGAGACACCCGAAAGAGGAAAAGATAAATATTTAGCCACTGAGATCTGTTAAAGTACAAAACATCATCTATAATTCAGATTCAAAATTACTATAGTTAAATATTGTCACAGCTGTACTACAAATAGGTCTGTGCTGGCAAATTACAAGGTAAGTGGGAGACATATATCTGAGCCTTAACTTATTTTCTCTCCCCTGAAAGTGGGGCTGTCATTGGAACACTTTTTTTAACAGATGCTAAATTTGTACTTTTTTCATGCTAAAGTTACATCTAAGCCTCAACAGTGGGATAAATAGAAAAAAGAGATGACTCCAGAATGAGTCATCCATTGATCCACCTTGATCCCAAATTTGTGCAAAGGAGTTGAGTGTTGAGCATCCTGTGACTAGAAGACAGGTGACAGAGGGAATCTGCCATGGCCACCCAGGAGGAGCTGTACAGCATCTGCATGCTGGGGCACATGCACATTGACTGGGCCTACAGCTTTCAAAGCTACCTAGTGTGTTCATGCCAGCATCACTGCCTTGGATCTTCTCNTCCCTCTCCCTCTCCCTCTCCCTCTCCCTCTGGAGTTTGCATCACTCCAAACATCTCCCCTTCCTTCTTCTTCCCCCAGTTTTTCTTGCCCAGGACTATGCCATCCTAGAATCCTAGACTGGTTTGGGTTGGAAGGGACCTCTGGAGGTCATCTAGTCCAACCCCCCTGCAGTGGCCAGGGACATCCCCAACTAGAGTAGCTTGCCCAGAGCCCTGGCAAGCCTCACCTGCAATGCCTTCTGGGATGGCAACTCAACCACCTCCCTGGGCAACCTGGGCCAGTGTTCCACCACCCTCGTGGGGAGGAACTTCTTTCTAATGTCCAGTTTAAATCTACTCCTTTCCAATTTCAAACCATTGCCCCTTGTCCTTCGACTGCAGGCCTTTGCAAACAGGCCCTCTCCAGGAGCAGTGGCTTGGAAACCAAAGGAAGTTCTGTGTTTAGAAGAAAGAGGCTGAAATGATGTTTGGCAGTGATGAGAATGGAGAAGTTAGCTGATGCCAGAAGTGATTAAACAGGAGGCTTCCATGCAGTGTACCTCCCTTTCTACAATCTTATCCAGCACTGCCCACTGCCTGCTGCCCCAGCAATCTTTCACACTTCTTCAAACACTGATTCATCTAACATTTCCTTGCTCTGCTGCTGCAGGACATCTATCAAAAGATGGCTTCATTTCCAAAAGGCTGTGAGGTATGATATGGAAATAGTGCCACGTGTAAGTTCACTGCTAATACTGTGTCTGCTAGATCTTGTTTGAGCACCCTTTCATCTATCAGGTTTGATTCCTGATTTGTGCTATGTTTTGCATTTGATCAAAATGAAAGCAAAAAGAAGCACAGACTGGGTAAGGAAATGAATTCATACTTTTATTAGGACACAAGATCCTAAAATATATGCTGTTCTGTAAATAAGGTTAAATTAGTCAGGTGATATTGAATTATTTCTACTCCTCCTTCTCTTGTCTGACTCATTACCCTCCCTTAATCTCTCCAGCAAGATAAAACTGAAGAGCAGAAGTGGGAAAACATCTTAGTTTTCAAATGGCAAAACTGAGCTATGTGCCTGGAAGTCCAATTAAAAAAGCTGAGCAGGAATTGTGCAATTCAATGTTTTCTCACTAGAAAAATGCAGTTTTTAACATCATCTGATGGAACAGAGGGAAAGAAAGGAGAATAAAAAGACCTCTCCAAAGGCAACGAATTTCTCTGTAAAACAACTTGGGCAGTAACACTTCAAAGTCTCATTTTGTAACAGCTTTTTATTTGCTGATTATTTTGGTTAAACTTTTGATAAAATAGCTCTACATCATTAAATGATTCTATTTTAGAAATTAATGATAAGCTTGCTCTAGTCAAGTTGAAAAATATTCAGCACCACAAATGAAACCTTCTGATCATATCAAGAAAAGCTTTCACCAAACAAACAAACAGAACCCTGATTTTATTTTATGAGGCACTTTAACTGTTGTTTGGTTTCCTTCACTTCAAGCAAAGAAACAGAAAACCAACACAAAGTCTCAGGAAATATCTTGTGGCAGGGAGAATTCTTTTTTCTTGCCCTGCAATTGGTTACCAGTGAAATTTATCAACAGAGCTTCTTGAAACAAAATAAAGTCCTTGGACACCATTCCCTTCTCCTTGCTTGCACCAACACCATGGGATCTTAAGGAAAACTTTCATCTGAAGACTTCAAACCTGGATGTTTGAAATAATCTGAATTGTGTAGACTGGGCTGATATTTCTTTTAATTTTTACTTCTATCTGCTTATAGAAATTAGATCAAATAGCAGAGAGCAGAGCCTGGCTGGCTGAGGTCAGAGTGGGAGCTCTTTGAGGAGGGGCAGTGCTTCACCTTTGTCTCAGTCTTCTGTTTTCTGTTAGGTCTTCACACCCCAGTATCATTTTTTGAGTGCTGTGCAGACTCTGTATCACAGAATGTTGAAGCAAGTTGCAGCAGGAGAGGTTTAGATTGGATAGAAGGAGAAATTTCTTCCCTGCAAGGGTTGTTAAGTCTTGTCCCAGGCTGCCCAGAGAGGTGCTGGAGTCAGCATCCCTGGAGGGGATTAATAAACACGTAGATGCTCTCCTTAGGGCCATGGTTTAGTGCTATGGGAGTGCTAGGGATGGTTGGACTTGATGAGCTTAGAGGTCTCTTCCAACCTGCATGATTCTGTGATTCTGTGCTTTGCTGTATGTTGCTGCTTGCCTGAGTGCTGAGGACGTGGCTTGCAACCAACAGCTGCTGCACAGCTAGCTGAGCTCCTCCTCCCCTAACACCTTCCTTAGCTTGGAGACAATGTGAGGGCATAAAAGGTGATGGGAAGAAAGAAGATGGGGAGAATGCAATTTCCTATCTGAAGGTGTCCTAGGCTAGTCTAATGAGAAGGGTCTTAAGTAAGCCTGAGGCTGATTTTTACTAGTGTGATGCTATCCTGATCTGTGTCCTGGAGCACTGTTCAAAGATGGTAGCAAGCAGATCCTAAACTGTAAACTCCAGTCTGTGCTACTGTAATAGATGAAATAAATCATCACATTAGGCTCCCACACAAAGCACTCTGCTTTAAACCACGTTGATAGAAATGAATTAAGCTGAGCTAAACTGTATTTTGAAAACAATTCATGCCTTCATACACTGGGATTTGCTTCTTCAATGAAAAAGAATATTAATCCAAATTTGGAGAGCCTAGTGTGGGCTTTGCTGAGCTAATTCTGTGCACAGACAGCACTTTGCATTTGCACAAACCATTAATGGGAATTCAGGGGCCTCTGTTTTCTGTATGGAATCTCCACCTGTTATTAGCACAAGAGCTGTTGAGTTCTCCCAGCAGCAAGAGGGATGGGGGTAGCTTGTCCTCAGGGAATCCTGCACAGATAGACACTGTAATAGTACTATCTTTAACCTTAGGGATCTGGATGAAGGGGTAGA
>VWZO01013982.1:46850-58789 GCA_013396975.1 Bucco capensis | reverse complement strand
TGTCAACTCCCTTTTGCTCTAATACAGAATATGCTTATCTTGTGCTTCTGTTTGCCTCTTTTTACAGAGAAAGAACATGTTCCTGGTGGTGCTTTAGATTCTATTTTACACCATAGATGAGGTCATAATATTAAGCCATAATGCTTGGTATTGCTTTTTAGCCAAGCACTTCTACCTCTCACAAGTGGCTGATCCTCTCTTGCAGGATTGCTGGGATTTTGCTTTCTATGACATACTTTGAATCTGGGAGGAAATCTGCAGGATAAGAACACATTTGAGAGGCTGACACTTTAATCAGATAACTGAACCAGATTCTGTTGTGCCTGGCATTTCCTAAGGCAAATGACTGATTTACCTTTCTCTCCTCACCCTTGGAACAATGCTTACATCACCCTCCCCACAGCCTTGGAGAACTTTGGTAGTCTATTGCAAAAGAAATTTCAACAAGTTTCAAGTATGGAGAATGCAAAATTCATTGCCTCTACCACATGGCTTCAGAGGTGGAAGGAGATGATAATGAAGGTTGATCTCTACTGAGTGGCTCTTCCATGCATAAGGAATCTCTTGCCAGGGAGACCCATCAGCCTCTGAGATCTGGAATGCTGCAAAGTACAAAGTACTCCAGAGATGTCCTTGCTGTCAGCATTGTCCATTAAAACCCTGCAAACACTGGATGTTCTTGCATTCCTTCTCCAGGTGCACAGCTTTAAGCACACTCTCCATCCCTTTGATTTCAAGGCAATGGAAATAGCCAGGAGGCACAGTTGAGTCTCCTGCTCCTCTGGGCACAAAAGCAAACCAATAAGTGCATCCTGAGACAGATGTGTCTTCTCAACATGTCCCAAGTAAGTCTTCTGCTTCATCTGTAAGGTCTGCCAGTGAGTTTTGAGATGAGCTTCTCTGGTATTTGAAGAATGGCTCCACTCTCTTCTTTATCTAATGCATTTTCAGAAGGGATTTACATCTGCTTAACAACTAGTAGTGTAGTTCTCTCTCTCCCAAATAAGCCATTAACTTGTTTTAGGAGCAGGCCTCTGGGGAAAGGGGGCAGTGGCAGTAACATTACCATTACAGCAAGCATGATAAAATACCCATCCTTGCAATTTAGGCCTAGATTGGCAATGTCTCCTGCACAGATGACCTGCTGAGTATTTTTCTCTGCAGCATTTGCTTCAGTCCATGCAGCTGATGATGCAAGGACCTGTTATGGACATGACAGTAATGCTCTCACACAGGTTACTAGTTTCCCTCTACAAGGCAGGGTCAGCAGGCATCCCTGATTGTGTCTTATTGACTGAAAAGGCACCCAGAAGATGAGGGCCAGTTACCAAACCCAGTGCAGNTAAACGAGCTCCATCTGCCCGGGTTTGGAATCAGAGTTGTCCTTCTCCTAGGATGACTGCCAGAAGGCTAATGAGCTCATCCTACCCATGCAAGGATTCTAGGAACATGGGTATCACTCCCCACACTTTCCCGTGGGCA
The DNA here is from genome assembly GCA_013396975.1 of Bucco capensis. Lineage (NCBI taxonomy): Eukaryota > Metazoa > Chordata > Aves > Piciformes > Bucconidae > Bucco > Bucco capensis. The sequence continues at coordinate 57,307 of VWZO01013982.1, read as the reverse complement.
ATGAGTTTAATGCTGCCTCTGCTGTGGGCACAGTTATGGCCTCAGGGGCCACAGCAGACCACAAGGGATTTTCAGACTGTGCCTGTGAAAACATATGCATGTGAAAGAGAGTAGGCATTCTTTTACCAGCAGCTGGAGAAGTCAAAAGCAAAACAACTGTCCAGCTTGTCAGAATGACTACACAAGAATATCCATGAGTGGATATTCATTATAAAATTTTTGCTATGCTTAGAGTTCCCATTCACAGAATCACACAATTGTCAGGGTTGGCAGGGACCTTAAAGCTCCTCTAGCCCCAACCCCTGTGCCTGCCCTGGGCAGGGACACCTGGCACTAGAGCAGCTTGCTCCCAGCCCCAGCCAGCCTGGCCTGCAACACTGCCAGGGCTGGGGCTGCCACCACCTCTCTGGGCAACCTGGCACAGTGGCTCAGCACCCTCCTGGGGAACAACTTCTGTCTAAGGTCTAATCTACATCTCCCCTCCTCTAGCTTGTATTCCCAGTAGGAAGGCTTCAGAAAATGTTGTGTTTTCAAGTAGTGTTGATGCTATTTGCTATTCTGTAACCCACTGCTCTGTTGAGCACAGCTAGCAGACCTTTTGGAGGGTCCTGGGAATGTAGGAGGTGAAGGTGCAAAATATTGTTAAACCACTCCTGGGATTCACACTCAATAGTGCTGGAAAACAACTCTGACTTCCATGGGGACATGGGTGCAGATATCACCCTGCTCAAAAGAACAGTTTCAAGAAGGACTGATGGTCCTGGTTTTGGTGCCAACAGAATGCTCTCACCTGGAAAAAAGGTTTAATGAGCAAGGAACTTTCTTAATGAAGAGAGTCCAATGAGGGTGGTGGAACACTGGCACAGGTTGCCCAGGGAGGTGGTTGAGTTCCCATCCCTGGAGGCATTCCAGGTGAGGCTTGCCAGGGCTCTGGGCAAGCTGCTCTAGTTGGGGATGTCCCTGGCCACTGCAGGGGGGTTGGACTAGATGAGCTCCAGAGGTCCCTTCCAACCCAAACCAGTCTAGGAGTCTATGAAGAAAGTAAAGGTTTAGGAGTATGTAGAGCCAATGCTGATATATTAATCTAAATTCTAGTATGCCAGTCCTGTGCAGATCCTGAGGCTCTCAGCATCCCTTTCCATGGATATTATATGTAACTAATTGTGGCATATACACCTGCCCCCCTGAAATATGTACAGCCCATAACCAGAGACAGCCTGAGAGGAGGGAACTGAGAAGTTGAGCCTGCTGCATGAGCACCAGAGTTAGGGCCTTCCCCTTGAGCTTGGCACAACATCCAAGGAAACTTCTGGAGATTGAGAGTCCTCAACCTCATTTGAATGAGTGGTATTTTCTGGGTACCAAAAGAGGGAGGTTTCCCCCTTTTCTGATTGAGGGCACATGCAATTGTGGTTTGTCTTGTCTAGTGCTTGTACTGCTTATGGTTAAGAATTGGTTGTGCAGCAGTAAATCTCCAACTGACACTTGAACCTTTATTTAGTATGTCACAAGGAGAGCTAACTGACTTTGTTTCAACAAATCCACATTTTGGTTAAGCAATTGCTCTCCATTTTGTGGGTTCCTTTGCAACACTAATTAAACCAGGTAATGATTTGCAGAGACATCTACTGATATGCTTGGAAAAGCCACTGCAAAGGAGATGTAGGTTAGTGGCACAATTCTTAAGCTTTCCCAGGAATTCAAACACCATTTGAGGCTAAGTAGAGTCTCCCTTCTTTCTGGTAAAAGTGTCCTTGAGCAGGAAGAGTGGGTCTTGATCAAGCTTCCATTATGTGGTGTAGGATCCTCTGCAGACTTTGCCTTCTACTCCCAAGCCTGCCAAGGATAAAGAAGAATGGATGGTCAGCAGAACTCTGCCTGTTGCTAAACTGGCAATCTGCAGTTCTTTCTTTCCCTTTCCTAGATTTCCTCCCACTTCACATTCTTCTCTAAAGCTTGCTTAACAATAGACTGTAATACTAAATCTGCCATTATTCTGGGAATGTTTTTTTTCCTTTTAACTACTGGGCATATAATATGTATGAGAGAAATAAGATACATCACTGGTGGGAGAAATTATATCATTATATCTTCCCCTGACTTTGTAAAAGCATGTCTGTGATAAAAGAATCATTTTTTAAAATAAGGATGGGAATAACAGTCTAGAAGAGTTAATCTCTTTGAAACCATCATGGCATGTCCCTCACTCTAGTCTGAGGTGGATTCCCAAAGAAGATGTCATTTTGCCATGCAGTTATCCTTAAGGAGTGGTGTTTGGAAGGATGATGGTTCTAAAAGAAGTGGTTTCAGACCAGCCATCTTATGGCTAAGATAAAAATACACTGATACAGATTTGTGTGATGGCCACATAGGCACTTTGTGGCCACTCTTGTTATTCCAATAGAGCTCTCAACTTGACTACACAGAAATTCAGTGCCTCTTCTGCTTAATGTGTTGGTAGGTGACCTTGTATAACAAGGCTGGGATCTCTGTGTGATATCAGAGTACAAACTCATTGTATTTACCTGTTGGCCTCATTTGAGGAAGTCTTAATAGTGGTGGGTGGAGAGCAGGGATGAACTTAGGACAAGTAGTGTTAGTAGCAGTGTGCTGTGTCTGCTAGACACAGAGGCACACTGTGGGTTCTCACAGCCTGTGTGCTGCTTGGTCCAGTCATTCAGCCCCTTGTTCAGAAGCTGAAAGACAGAAAGTGAAGGACAAGCAATGGCACTTCATGCCTGGCAAAAGCAACTGGTTTATCTTTGCAGGGAGAGCCCAGGGAGAGGTGAAGAGAGCAAGAGAAATCTGACGAGCAGAGGAGCGGTGAGCGCAGGCAAGGAGAAGGAGAGATAGCACACAGACAGTTGGAGAAGGCAACGAGCTACAGATAAGGAGCTGTATCTATCTAATAGATATTCTTCCCTTAATTCTAATGGAAATTCTATCTCCCAGAGCCTGTCAGTGGAAACCTAATCCACCTCCAAGGGATATGCAGCATTGCTCAAAGCAGACTCCAGATGACAACAAGGTCATTTTCATCTCATCAGCTCTAAGGCACAGCCTGGCACCTTCCTCCCCCGCCTTGCTTCCCCTTCCTTGCACAAGCTGAGAAGAAGACAAGGTGAATGACAGGTACCATTTCTACAACACACAGCAGAATCCAGGGATGACTCTTCTGCTGATGAGGAGACTCTAACTTTGCTTTTATGAAGAGAACGACACTGCTGTTTGGGTTGGGATCTACAGGTGACCAAAGCGTTGCACTAACCAAACAGTTACCACTTGGTTGGTATGGCCAAGGGGCAGCACCTGGCATTTGGCCTTAGTGAACTTCATGGCATTGGCCTTGGCCCAGCCATCCAGCCTATCCAGATCTCTCTGGAGAGCCTCCCTTCCCCAAGCATGTGTAAACACAGTGGCATATCTTCTCAGAGATCTTGGGGCTGATACTAGCTGTTGTGAAACATACCCCAGAAGTTTGCCATAACAACCTGCAGACTTCTGGAACTGGCTTACAGTGCATTCTAGGAGAACTTGTTTCTCCCTCATGGTGTCACAAGTGAAAATGACTTCAGCCTGCCACTTGTATCACTAACAGTGTTCTCACTCAGTAGGTTTCAATTCTTTCCTTTCTACCCTGGGGGTCAGCTCTCATCTCTGCCAGGTGAGTGGTTCTTGGTGGTTTGTAGAATGTTTCTGCAGCAGGACAAAAATGTACCACAGATGAAGATCAGCATTTCCAAAGTAGGTAGAGCATCCTAATCTTGAATAGCTGGGATGACAACCAAAGGCTCTGCCTTTTTCCTTTTCTTCCAGACCCATCTTTAAGTTCAAATTGTTGCACTTGGTCCTTGCCTTAGTTACACTGCAAGTACATGGATCTTTGTATCCTGCTAACCCTGATATTACCTTGCTGATTTGACTACTTGGTTTGGCTTTGGACCTGCTTTGCACAACCTCATTACATCAGCTGCTTCCCTTGGTTAATGACTTCCAGAATTAAGCTCAGCCTGACAGATGCTGAAGTACTGACCAGTGATGAAAGAGCATTTGGTCTTGGCAGTCTGAGTGTGGAGAAGAACAGGATATTACCCATTTTATTTAGATTGTTAATAAGAAGCCACAGATCTGTAACCATTATGTTAATAGACACATCCATTTGTCTTGTTTAAGGAACCTGCTACTGAAAGAGCTCTTGCCAACAGCTCAGTGCAGTGAGGTGTGAATGCTTTGTAGTTTTCTGAGTTATCTTCTATAACCTAACCTGAGTGTGGCTGCAAGGAGGGCAGGAAGCCCATATTGTCATCTGAAGAGTTGACCTACTCATTAAAGCATGACAGCCCCAGTACTGTGTGGCTAAGAGGTGCTTAACATGGGCAAAGTTGTGCCTACCTTTTTGGATATAGTCTGATAGGAGGCTAACCAGGTCCTAAGTGAGTGTCCAAAACACCTTTACATCACTGCAAGCCCCCAGAGGATATTCCCACCCTTCTGAGTGCTGCCCATGTTAAGATTGGGTTGGTTTAGGGCCATGGGTTAGTGGTATGGCAGTGCTAGGTATGGTTGGACTTGATGAGCTTAGAGGTCTCTTCCAACCTTTGTGATTCTGTGGTTTTTGGCTGCATTTAACCTACAGAGGCACCCCAGGGGTGGCATTAGAGGTCAGTGGTGGGTTTTCTAGAGACATCTTCAAGATGCCCTAGTCTGTGTCCCCATGGCAGAGGAGCATGCCAGCGATTCATGAAGAGAGCAAGGGTATTCCTGAGGACAGCTGTGCCACATTGGCCCTCTTTGCTGAACAGCTGCAGCTTCCTGGGAAGCCTGGAAGTGTCCAAGAGAACACTGGAAATTGCTGAAGCAGGGACTGAAGGACTGACAGCAGTGGATACTTGGCTTCCCTCTACCAAAGCCCTACTGGCTTATTGAGGAAAAGCAGAATAGGAATAATGGAGACCAATCCTTTTCAACTTGATAATCACAGAACACTCCAGCTGGGTTTTTGCAGGGACTCTGAATCTCTCTGATAAGCATGCAGAGAGCTGATAGCCTGTGGTGCCTTATAATCTGTAGTATCCAGAGCACAGTTCCCTCTAAAGAAGTAGGTGTGAATAATGTGGCATCAACCTGACCTAGTCACTCAGAGCAGTGATTGCAGTCATTTACACTTATGACTCTGTGCCAATGTTAGAAGACTGAAATTATAAGTATCAATACTTCTATCTTTTACTATCCCTCTCCTTAATGATTATTTTCATGCTCATACAAAGAGTTAGCATGGAGGTCGAGAGATTATTTCCATGCCTTATTTTTCATATAGCTTTTTGCCCTGGAACTCAAGACATCTCATTTCACACAATATTCTCCAGAAAAAAAAGAAAGTATTGCTATTAGCCATAAAACAGGAATCCCTGCTTTCCTCCCATAGTAATTCTCCTCATAGTAATAATGAAAGTGACAATTATCACAGTGTCTTCACTCTTTGCCCCTATCCTATCCCTCTCTGAGTCTTTATCTAGGTCTTCCTGCAGTGGGTCCCTAGAGAATTCCCCTGTCAAGTAGGCTAACTGCTGCCATTCCTGGGATCCTTGCTCTGTGTGACCCTGCTGCCCTGGCATGGGCCACTGGGCACAGAAAGGAGTTGTGGGATTCTGCTGCTTCTGTTTTTGGGGACAACCTAAGCTCCTCTGAGCTTGTGGAGAGTGAACACCTTTCTGTTTTTTCCCTTAGCTATTGTTTGTAAAGGGTTCATGTGTTTAGTGGGGTGGATGTCTATGTATCACCTTTCTGAGCTCATGTTTTTCATCCCTTGCTGAACTGTTTTGCCATCAGAGTTTTCCCCAGAGATGATCAGAGATCTTAGTGCTAGCTGTGTGCCCATACAACTTCTTCTGGTTTGCAGAGCTGGGATGCAGCATCTGCCTAGAGCAGGCATCACAGGCCACAGAGAATTAGCACCCAGCTCAAAAGTGGGGGAAAAACCTTCAAAGAGACAGGAGAAATGGCAAACAAGCATGTAGGAGAATTAGTATGAGCACAGGGATTTAGGGGAACATCAGTGTTGTGTTGTGTGCTGTTGCAAACATTAGCACTTATGAATTTGGTGACTTCACACTCCAAAAGGTGCAGACTGGATCTGGGCTGTGCATCCCCATGGAAAGTGGTGCTCAGCCCTGCAACAAATACACTCCTGAGAGCAAATGCCCCAGTGCTGCTCTCACTCACATCATCTACAGCCAGCACAGCAGCTTGGGGAAAGCTGGGTGCTGTGCCCCAGCTCACCCACACCTCTTCCTTTACATATTCCTGCTGTGCAGAAGGAAGATTCAGGGACATATCCCCATTTGCATGGTGAGACACTGTTACTTCTTCAAGCTGATTTTAGGACACACCAGTACAGGGCTGGAAAAAGCTGGATGCAGAGCCAAGAACCTGCCTGCCAGGCTTTGAAAGGCAAGATACCAGACCGGATGTCTCAGCTCTCTGCTCCTCTCAGGAAACTCTCATATTCCTCTGAGACTGATCAGCTTAGCTAACAAGAACAGAAACACAACTGTAATTAATAGAAATCACATCTTAGAATAAGATCCAAAGAGTGAGCTGTGCTGAAGGCTTATAACTTGGAAGACTTAATTAACAACAGAAGCATTGCAAAGTTTAGTGTGTTTACAGCTACAAGAGGCAGTGTCACCACAAAGCTGGTCCAAATCTCAATTCACTCTTACTTCTGGTGGTAACACTGGAATGTTTCATGGGGGAGATGTGAACTAATCCAACCCAAAGCCTGCCACAATCCCATAGCCCATACTTTTAATTATATTGCATAAATATACATGGAAGGTGGCATTTAAGATACCATGTTCTGTTGTCATGGCAACTGATACTCTAAAAACTGATGGTACAAATATAAGAAATGGAAAGCTCTATAAGAATAAATGCATCATGTTGTTATAGCAACCTTTTCATTCCCAAGAGGTTAGAATGACAGCTATGTTGTGCATTGTTGGGAGCCTGCAGCCAGGCATGGGTGGGCTCTCCCCTTTCCACTTGTGGGCCAGAGAAAATCATGTTGTGTTACATATTGCATATTGCTCTAAGTTTAACCCTCTTGGAATTATAGGCTGCATTGTACAGAAGATGATCAGTGAACATAAAGCAAAAATGATAGAATCACAGAATTGTCAGGATTGGAAGGGACCTTAAAGCTCCTCTAGTTCCAACCCCTGTGCCTGCCATGGGCAGGGACACGTGGCACTAGAGCAGCTTGCTCCCAGCCCCAGCCAGCCTGGCCTGCAACACTGCCAGGGCTGGGGCTGCCACCACCTCTCTGGGCAACCTGGCACAGTGGCTCAGCACCCTCCTGGCCAACAACTTCTGCCTAACAGCCAACCTAAATCTCCCCTCCTCTAGTTTGGATCCATTCCCCTAGTCCTAGCACTACCTGACAGCCTAACAAGTCCCTCCCCAGGTTTCTCATAGCCCCTGCAGATTCTGGAAGGCCACAAGAAGGTCTCCTGGGAGCCTTCTCTTCCCCAGACTGAACAATCCCAGCTCTCTCAGCCTGTGCTCAGAGGAGGGTTTATCTCAGCTTTGTCAAGATACAGGCTTGCTATTCTTTAACTTCTGTAATGCTTTCAAACTCTTTAAGAAACACACTCACAGGCAGGGGTCACAAGTTTTCTCTCCAAATCATTGGATTCCCCTGGGAAGCAATACACAAATATGTATCTAACCCTTCCTCAGGCTTGTGTTAACTACTCCTAAGTGCAAATCAGTTTGGGTCACCTTTAGCCTCATTATTTTCTCCCATCTCTCCTGGTTGTTTCTGCCCACCCTCCATTCCCCCAGGCTCAACCTAACCAGTGATTTGGTGAAGCTAAATTCACAGGATTCTTGACCTCTAAAGGGCTATCATACATCTATTAACCAATGTGCTCTCTTGGCTGGTTTTGCTCAGCAGACACAAGAATGCTAATGTCCAGACTGTACCCTGAATAGCTGATCCAGACTCAGGAAGCCTAGTGAATGGAAAAAACCCAAAAGTGGTTGAAATTTTTAATTAACTGCAATTTGTTCCCTTGTCTTGTTTGGGCTTTTTTGTTGTGGTGGGGTTTTGTTGTTTTTTTTTTTCCTATTAGCACAGCCATTTCTGTGTAAAAGAACATTTCTGGAGGTGGAGGGCAGATGCTTGTTCAGTTTTCATTTGCTGTTGGTCAATAGTGACAGCCAGCATTTCTTTGGATGTGGTAGGCAGTTAATTTTTCTTCAGTGAAAGCCTCAAATAATGATCCTCACTCCAGGTTGGTTTATTTTCTGCCAGAAAATATATGAGTAAAAAAACAATTTTCCAATAAACTCTTGTTCTTGTTCCTGCATTTTGGTGTTTATGATTCATTGATTTTCATATGGGCTTCTCTTTACATTCAAGACAATACTGATTTTCCATTTGCTCTGTCTTTTGCTTCTCCTATTCATCCTCTTTCAATATCCAACATCTCTTTCAATATTCTCATTCAGTGAGGGGGCTTCAGCTTGTGACTTTTGGAGCACAAGTGTGCTGAGGAGCAGCTGAGGGCACTGGGGTTGGGTAGTGTGGAGAAGAGGAGGCTCAGGGGAGACCTTAGCTCTCTCTACAGCTCCCTGACAGGAGGTTGCAGTGAGATGGGGGTAGGGCTCTTCTCCTGGGTTAACAGGGAGAGGACAAGAGGAAATGTCTTCAAGTTGCAGCAGGGGAGGTTTAGATTGGATGTCAGGAGAAATTTCTTCCCTGCAAGGGTTGTTAAGTCTTGTCCCAGGCTGCCCAGGGAGGTGCTGGAGTCACCATCCCTGGAGGGGTTTCAGAAACATTTAGATGTGGTCCTTAGGGCCATGGTTTAGTGGTATGGGAGTGCTAGGTGTGGTTGGACTTGATGATCTTAGAGGTCTCTTCCAACCTTTCTGATTTTGTGACTTTTTTTTTCTTCAAGCCTCCAAAGCTACCAAAGCCCACCTGTACTCCACCCATGACTCCAGAAGCTTGTGAGGCTCCTATGGAACCACTGGCATATTTGCCAGCCCCTTGCAAGGGTACTACATCTGATTTTGGACACCTGAGAGTCTCAAATGCCTATGTTTAGGCAAGCTAATCCCTTCTCAAAATCAGCACAATGGTGTCACTTCCCTTGTGGAGAATCAGTTATATTCATTTCAGGATGTCCATCCTTTGGACAGATGGGAATAATCCTTTGCAATTCTAGAGCTTTGTTACAGACTTCTTCATTCCAGGGACTGCATTTCTGTAACATAGGCTTAAGAAAAATGCTATTCACCACCAAAAGAAACTAAATCCTTGCTGACACTGAATACAGGACTCATCTGTAGGTGGGTGAAGGAGATCATAGAATCACAGAATCCTAGAATGGTTTGGGTTGGAAGGGACCTCTGGAGCTCATCTAGTCCAACCCCCCTGCACTGGGCAGGGACATCCCCAACTAGAGCAGCTTGCCCAGAGCCCTGGCAAGCCTCACCTGCAATGCCTCCAGGGATGGGAACTCAACCACCTCCCTGGGCAACCTGGGCCAGTGTTCCACCACCCTCGTGGGGAGGAACTTCTTTCTAATGTCCAGTTTAAATCTACTCCTCTCCAATTTAAAGCCATTGCCCCTTGTCCTTTCACTGCAGGCCTTTGCAAACAGGCCCTCTGCAGCCTGCTTGGAAGTTCCCTTTAGGTACTGGAAGGTCACTAGTAAGTCCCCCTGAATCATGGCTCTGTTTTGACCACTTGGCATCTGCCTGTGCCAAGTAGAAAATAGGCATGTAAATGCACTCAGCACACTGAGCCTAGCTCCAAGATCTGGAGAAGAGAGGGATCCTTCTTCATTTTTCATTCCTTTGTTAACCCTGAGCACACTTTTTCCTGTAAATATAAGGCTAGTTAAAGCTTAAGTTTACTGAGCTCTTGTGATGCCTTCACAGAGCAGTCCACTTCTAGAGCTCAGAGCCATTGAGTGCCCTCAATTCCAACAACTCTCTAACCAGAACTGAAAGACTGGCTTCAGAAGACAAATGAGATATTATTGGGCTATAATGATGTTTCATATTCATTAGATCTGAAAGGAATTGGAATAACAAAACCTGAGGGAAGAGAAAGACAAAAATAAAAAAGGTTGTCCTAAATGGTTAATGATCCTCAGCAAGCAATCTGTCCAAAGAAAGGAAGATTTCTTTGCCAGTCTGACAACTGATCTATAATCTTGTTCTACTCAGTTAGTGTTTCCATCCCCTCCCAAGTCTGCCTTGTAGAGCTTCTAGGAAACTTCTTGGAAAGAGAAGTGTTATTCTCACTGCACCCTCAGCCCAGCCATTTTCAAGACAGAATTTTAGCTGAGTACTGCTGGCACAGGCTGCTAATATCTTCCAGGAACAAGCCCAGCATTTCCAAAAGGAGCTCAGAACACAGGTTAGATACATTCACAGAATCA
>VWZO01013982.1:32635-44758 GCA_013396975.1 Bucco capensis | reverse complement strand
CATTCTGTGAGGTCCACCACTGAGTAACAGAGCTTTTCATGACTTTCCTCTGGTATCACTTCAGTGGGCAAAGATCTGCTGGCCGTTTGGTTGAACATAGGCTGCAGCTCCAACCTGGCCTCCTGCTCCAACACAGAGCTTCTCAGACTGTGTCCCACAGAGTACAGAGTGCTATGGGTTGCCAACAGCAGCTGTCTGCTCACATGGTTCTGGCTTCTTTTCTTCATTTCCAGCAGCTACAGATGAGTTAGAAATAGTTACAAATACATTTAAGTGCTCTCATAATGGTACTTTCCCATACAGGCAATTACTATCATTGGCACAGGGATGTGATAGATCTCAGTGAATAAAACAGGCACTAGCTATGCACTTGCAGATTGTAGTACTGATGGGCTACAAAAGATCTGTGTCAAAAAAACCATTCTCAATACTAATGCAAAGAGTCTCTGCTCTAAGGACATCATAATTAGCTGGAAATACTTAATCTTTTCAGGTCACTGACTCCTATCCCTTTGGGTTTCTGGATGTCAGTCAGACCTAATAAAGGCTCTAGGTTCATTTATTCTTAGGCTAATAATGTTTTTCATTTGTTGTATTGGTTTCATAATTAATATTTGGCTCTCTAGGCTGCAGATATGATGTCTCTCTTTAAGGGAGGCTGTTTCTGGAAAGAAAAAAATCAATGTCCAAAGCAGTAATTGCATCATTTGTAGATCAGCTTCACTTAGTAAAAAAGAGAATGAAGAGAAATGATTTTTCTTTCTGTCCATGTCACAAACTCCAGAAAGAGATCCTAGAGACAACTTGCATCTTCTTTTTCTCACACTTGGCAACTGAGACTGTACACACTCCAATCCTAGCTCTACACATCCAGGAGACTTACTGCAAACTGTTCCCACCAAGGTCTTCTCTTGCCTCACAGGCAACACATCTGTATTTAGACTAACACCCAACTTCAACTGACAGGTGAACTTTGAGTAATAAGTTGTTCAAAGGCACAAACATTTCCTTAAATCTTCTTTATCCTGAGGTTTCTTTGTCCTGGATCCAGCTTCCTTTAGAAAGACCAGGACAACCTTACAGGCTATGTTAGCTACCAGTAGCTACAACCAATCTGTGTGTGGGAGCAGAACTGTTGTGCTACACGGGATACCACAGCCACTCCACTCTCTTTGGCTTTGGCTGTGCTCTCCATAGGGAGCAGACAGGCTGCAGGAATGAGGGAGTTAATGCTATAGCATTGAGAAGGGGATCCACAACCTTGAAAGCTTGCCAGTAAACACAGGGGAGGATGGGTTAGCCCAAGGTAAAAGGGTAATGGCTTTGAACATCAAAGGAGAAGGAAAAGGAGCTGTCAACAAATGCTTGAGACAATTGATTTCAAGACAGAGAAAGAACAACAGTGTTTTAAAATGTCCCTTTCCAGCAGGCAAGGATTCTAGAGTAACTGGATTTCATCACTGAAAGAAAAACAAATACAGGATGATTTATTTTCCATTACTATTGGTCTTTCTGCTGACCTTTACAAATAGAAGTAAGATCTTTCCTTCACTGCAGTCAGTGCAACCTTCACTGCCACACTGAAGTGAGGTTGTCTGTCACCCACTGGAGTTAGCCCAACTCTCCTCAAGACCATAGCTCACTTCCACACCCAGCTGTGTGAACAGAAAAAAAAAAAAGAAGCCTTTACAGCTTGTCCTCCAAAAAGAAAAGCAAAAATAAATATGTAAAAAGATGTTAGGAACATTCTTTTTCTTCTTACACCAGGCCTGGGGCTGTCGGCATGGTCTGCAATCAAATCTCCAAGGACCATCAGAGTTATTGTCAATGGGTGCAGCTTTCCAGCCTGAGCCTGCTGGAGTGGATGGAAGAACCCTCAGCGTTGATCATAAGGCAGGCTTGCCAAAGGATGGATATTCAGCATGGAGCAGCATCCTCAGCACAGTCCAGATGGCTCTTTGAAGGGCTTTTATTATGCTTTGTTCCATTGCAACAACAGCTTTCAATGGCATTTTTGTTGTGTTGTGTTATCAGGCTCTGGAGAGCAGGAAGCACATGTTTCTGTTGTGTTGCTCATATATACAGTTCAGCTCCCACCCCTGTCACCCTTTTGTTCCCAGTGCAATGTGCTAAACACACTATTAACAGATGGCTACTCCAGGATCAGAGAGAAATAGCTCTGGAGTTCAGCAGCCCTAAGAGGTAGCAAATGGTCCCAGCAGGAAAATGTCAACTGAGCTTTATTTTCCTGGTGTGCCCAGGCTGTTTGCAGCCTCTAAGTGGGCTGCAGGCTCAGCAAATACACCATCTCATCACAGCAGGGGCCTCTCAGATTTCACTCAGCATCTGAGTTTGCATTATCATGGCTAGGAGAGGCAAGAAGTGGTTATTCTGTCAGCTCTGAGCACACAGAGGTGCAAACAAGCTGGGCAGTGCTTTGAGGTCCAGTTCCTGGAGGCTTTATGCTCTGCTCTACTGGAGTGTCTTAGCAAATCTAGAAATGGGCTCATGACTGTGCCTACAGATGGATAGACTAGCAAATCTTTACATTTATTGTTATCCAAAGTAGCATTCAAGTCAGCAAATATTCCTGTTGTCAGCATGAGCCTCCCTCAGATTCCTGCAGGAGCACAGGCAGCATTGGCTTGATTTGTGCACTGGAATTGCCTGTGATTTCTCCTTTACCATTTTTTTAAGCCTTTGGCTAATTCAGGAGCTGTTTCTTTGCTTGGGGACAGCAGTGCAAGATGGAGGAAAACAAAGTTGATGATGACCCAGACTGAATTATTTAGTGCCAGATTTGAACTTCAGGCCACCATTTGGGCAACATTAATCTAAGCTGCAGATCTCTTTCCCAAATACCTGGTGAAGACAGCTGTCAGAGCAGCTTATGATGTGTTGCTTTACCACTTGTTTGCAGATCTGTCACTCCTTAATGTGTTTTCCTGAGCCTTGTTGTTGCCTCACAGGACAATTTTATAAATGGGAAAATTAGGAAGAACATGAAACATGAGAAACTTCCTAGCAAAAGAAGGGAATCAGTCTAGGAGATGGAACAAAGCAGAGGACAAACATTATTATGACATTTTCTTTGTAATGTTGAATAAGAAGTAAAAATCTATTCAGAACTAAAAACCATCTGCCAGTTTAAGCAGCAACCCAAAGTTTTGCATGCCTGTCTGAAGAGCATTCTGCTAGTAACTTCTTGATTCTTGGCTGCATTTTGTCTTTCTTGTCAATGCAAGGAATGTCACCTCTACGACTCATGCAGGTAGAGATCATCTCCAAGTGGTTAGCAAACACAAGTGCCTTCAGCTCACCCACTCACACTAGCAGCAGTGCTTCTCTTGGAGAGGCTGCTCACTGTAAACTCTGTGAAGCTTTGTCTTTGCTCCCTTTTCCCCCAGTAGACCCAATGAGCCAAGAGCAAGGTGATTGTAAGTGATCAAGTTGATTGTCCTGGTTTGGGCTGGAGAAGAATTAATTCTGCTAAGATGGTATTGCTTCTAGCCAGGGTTCCTTTAAAAGTGACTGTATTCCTCTGAAAGCTGGCAGTATGTTTTCAAAACATGTTATCATCCTCTAATAGCTTAAGCCTGAATGTTTGGGTTACAGCCTGAGAATTGGAATGTAAACTTTCCTGTGGCTTTGCTGAGAAGTCAGGGGGTGTGCAGGGTGAGAGTGTACACCTATAGGAAAGAGACAGGTAAGGCAGGTGACCCCAAACTGACCAACTGAGTATTCCATTTCATACACGTCATGCTCGGTATAAATTTAGGGGGGCCATCCCCTCTTCTCTCTCTCTTCTTCACCTCCCTGCTTGGCGCCCCAGCTTTGCTGCTTCTGTGCTTCTGAGTCCAGGCCTCCAGGGTCCAGCTTCCTCCCTTTCTTTCCCTCCCCAGGGGAGTTCGGCTGCGGTAATATAGCAACGGGGAGGGAAGGTGGGAGGTTTGGATCTTGGTGCTGGCTCTGTATCTCTGCTTGTATATATTTGCCTGTTGCCGTTGTTTTCTACTAAAATAGTTAAACTTACTCAGCCTTTTCCAATCCACAAGTCTCGTTATTTCATCCAAACCATAACATTGATTCTCTTGGGTTACTTTCTTGGTGGGCAGAGGTTTCCAGAAGTGCTACCATTTCAGTTGCTTCTGTCTTGCAATCAGGACAAAGAGATATGATGAAAATGCAGTGATTGCCCTGACTCTTCCAGCATATAGTTACTGGACCAACAAGCTAGGCAAGTGGTTGCATTGACACTGAGCACACTTGTCAGCTCAAATGGCTATTTTGGAGTGGCATAGATTGCTGTTGTTACTACCTGAAGTCATTGCACAACAAGTGCACATGACAGATAGGTTGACATGCCCATTTCCAGTCATTTGGCCTTGCCTACCATCACTTCTGGACTTCACAGTGCTGAGGATGGCATTCTGACATGAGCTAGGAGCCTGAAGGGAAGGGAAATGTAGCCCTTAGACTGACTGGTAATTAGCAAGAAATTCCCACTGTAGCAGAGATGATGAGTACAGTGTCTGGAGAACATTATTCCACAAGCCTGTCAGTCCAGGCCCTTTCATCAGTGTTTAAATTCAGCCCATTTTCCTTTTTAATGTATGGTTAGGCTCTGAAAAGTGAGTCTGTAAAATGACTACCTGGCATTCCCTATTTATACCCTCTCAGTGACTTCCATATCAAACATGCTTCATTTAAAACTCAAAAATAAGGCTTTCACCTGCCAGCAAATACAAGTTCAAAGCAATTTCTCAGAATCAACTTATGTTCTTTGTGTTTCATACATCACCATGAACAACAATGATTCTGGGGTCAAAAAGGAGGAGGGAGGGGTGTTTCCATGATGGATGTGGCAACATGGAACAGAGCTCACTTTTGCTTGACTACAGTGCTGACACCACTAAGATTTTATTTGTGTCAGTAAAAATAAGGGCTGCTGTTAAGGCAGGGAGACCTAGTGCATGAAGTGCCATTTTTATTACCACTTTCCTCAACACAAGCCCACTTGAAACAAAAGCACAAAACAAGAATGCCTCCCTCAGTGCTTCATCTTGCTTAATTCAGGTTGCCAGAGAGCAAGCAAGTGTCTAACAGATAATGTCTGCACTGGTGACTCCTAATTCTGGTGTGATTTACTCAGGGGTCCTAATTACTGGTTCATGGCAATGAATGAACAAAAGCATGATATGTAGTGCAGTTGTGAAGCTGAAAGTGCCTCCATCTGAATTGGGAGGTTCATGATTTGTAGTGTTCCACTTCCTTCATGATGTTAAAACAAGATTTTATTGTGTAGTGGGGAAAAAAAAAGGACTCTTACTCCCCATACTTTGCATGGAAGGATACAGGGACACAAATCTAGACCCTGAGTCTTGGAAACACTAACCTGTATCTGACGGGAGGGAGGGCATGCTAATCCAATGATTTTGGCATATTTAGGACAGGGAATAGCCCATACACAGGTCTCGACTCCAGAGGCAGCCATCCCACATTTTTTATTTATCAATATGCCAAACTGCCCTGGGATGTGGGCTTTGGGAATCATAGATCCTGCTCCTGCAAATTGTTGATCCCTCATTGATTTCACACTTGGGGCAAGTAGGGAAGGTTTCACAGTTGTTGAATATAAGGGCAAACAACTCATTCTGCAAATGAATAATAGAATNGAGCAGAGCAGAGTGCAGTGGCAGAATCACCTCTCTGGCTCTGCTGGCCACGCTTCTCTTGCTGCAGCCCAGGATGCCATTGTGCTTCTGGGCTGCCAGCGTGCACTGTTTGCTCATGGCCAGCTTCTCAGCCACCAGCACCCCAAGGCCTTTTCTGCAGGGCTGCTCTCCATCATCTCATCTCCCAGCCTGGATTGATAGTGGGGATTGTTCTGACCCAGGGGCAGGACCCTGCACTTGGTCTTGTTGAAGCTCATGACGTTCACTTGGGCCCACCTCTCCAGCTTGTCCCAAGTCCCTTCTTGTCCCTAGCCAGGTGAATAATGGCACCATGCCCATGAGAGAGACTAATGGAGGTACTGTTGGGAGCTCTGTCCACCTTTCTGATCTTCCTCAGCTCTGTGGCTTACCCCTTGGGTTCCATGCTCGTGGAAGAACACAGAACGAAACCTTGCTTCAGAGCTCCTGGCTAGGCCACTGCTCCTTCAAAGCAAAGACTTGTCACAGAGTGAAGCCAAGGAGGAAAACCTGACTCACCCATTCTGCTCACACTCTCTGCATCCCTGAGGGGTTTTGTAATCAGTTTCATGCTGGGAAGTGAATCAGGCCCAAGATTAAAGCAGGTCCACATCTAAGGAAAGTTTAGGAGTGTGTGTGTATGTGAGCATGTGCACGTGGGTGAGGATTAAAGCCTGAAGGATAAGGAGAAGCCAAAAGTGAAGTGTTTTGAATTACCATTCTCTGCTCAAAAAGCTCTCTGTAAATTGCCCAAATAGATATTCCTAGATGAAGTCTCTTGCATTAGTTCCATGGCAGGTAGTCTTTTGAAGAAAAAGTGTCCTTTTATTGAGCATGGTGATTATTTCATACCAATTTCAATGAAAACTTCCTTAAGGACAGGAAAAATCAGCTGTCTGCTTTGGCCAGTTTGACCTGTTAGCTATTTCTTGAGAGTTTTTGTGATTTTACTAGCTTATGGCCTGTCTTTTGGCAGGCCTGAGTGGGAAACATAACACAGCAAAGCTTGACATGAATACAAACAAATCTGCTCCGTCAAAAAACCACATAGAGTTTTAGTGCTTCACATTCCAATCAATCAAGACATGAAATATTCCAATTGAAAATTCAAACCTTTTAGTTATGAAATGCTAAGGGAAAAGAGAAGCTGAGCATTAGACACAAAACCCACAGCAGCCAAACCTTACCTTTTCAAACCATCACCAAACATTGTGGATAATACCTGGGCTCCTGGAGAGATGGACCTGGAAAGATGATTTGGCAGAACATGGGATGGGCTGCAGAGCCACAGCTTGATCTGCACCAATGGGTTAAAGACAAGACCTTGGCCTCTAGTGCTGTCAGCTTAGAGCTCATAAAATACCTTAAATGCACTTTATATCTTTCTTTAAAGCAGCAGATTGGGTAGAAAAGTGGCAGAGAGGAGTTTTCAACTGGTTAGCTCCTTTGAATAACAACTATATTGCTTCCAAAATGTAAATCTTGTTCTGTTTACTCCTCTGATTCATGCTCAGCCTTTGCATCATTTATTTTTCCTCTCTGACTTCTAGAAACAGTCATTCCCATGAATGATGAGCAGGGAAAGAAGAAGTGTGGTAACTTAGCTTTGTCTACTTGCAGTTGTTGCTTCAGTTTCAGCTGCTTTCAGCTGACAGTTTCACTGAGATCATGATGGAAAAAGGATTTCAAGGCATGTCCTGTTAAGCAGAGTCATGGCAGAACTGCTCAGTCCTTTCCATGGAGACAGTGATGGGGAAGAGTACATCTGATGAAACTTACTTGAAACTGAGTGAGAAAGTTGCTTCACCTGTAGGAAAGCAATTAATTCTGGTGAAAGATAGAGCTAATTTTGTACTGGAACAGCCTGGAACAACATACTCTGAGCTGTTGTGTGTCAGCTGAGTCACAGCTTCCCTCCACCAGGAGTATGTGTTAGAAATTCAGTACCTTTTGCTCTGGTGCTCTCTGGTCAGAGCAATCTTCCAGGGAAGGAAGACACTGAGAGGGAAAGAAATAAAAGAGAGTTATTACCAGCAGGGTATTTGGACCTTAGCACTGAGAGCACCATTGCCTGGTATCACATGCAGCCTACTGAATAACCACCTCCATGAGCTTCTCCAGACACATCTTTGGAATATTGAGGTTTCCTATCCTTCTTAGTCTAACTGGTTCCAGGCCTCTCTGCTCCTGATTTCTCATCTGCACTGATTCTGTGCATTACTGTCCTGTTAAGTTAGGTTCCAGAGAACCTATGGGAAAAAGAAACTAACTGTTGAACTTCAATTTATGTTAGACTGTTAGCAGTCCTTCTTCTAAGGGCCATAACTTCCATTTGGCCTGGATATCTGAGCAAGACACAAAAGGCAGTGGCTTCTCCACTTGGTGCAGTCCACTTTCCAGGTGCTTTCTAAACTGATGTTCAAGGAAGACCAAGTCTTGGCATATTAGGAACTTGGAGAACTACCAGATCAAAACTTGAGAGTTAGTCTTGGCTTTTTGAAATTACTTTTTAAATCAGTTTTTTTTTCTTCCCTTCTCTATCTTTTCTTTTTCCTCTTCTCCTTTGTATACCCTGCTTGTAAATATTGCTTTGTTGTTATTACTTCCATTTTTTTTCCCCACCCATCCACAATTCAAGATTTATTGCCAGGGCAAGACTTCACTCTCCCTGTTCCCCATTATTTATGAAAGAATTGCAAGTAGCAGATATCTCAACATCTTCTGTCCTCTCTTCAGGCTTATTGCTGAGTTTCAAGGTTGAGCAATTTTCTTGGTACTGATTTAAAATGAGAGTTTTCCTTCTTCAGGGCAGTAGTCCTTGACATTTTGGGTGCAATGCCTCTACAATGACAANACTCTAGCTGTGGCCTCCCCAGTGCTGAGTACTGAGGGATGATCGCTTCTCTGCTCTACTGCTCACACTAGTTTTGGTATAAGACCTACTGCTGTACACCAAATCCTTACTCTGCTTTTAACCATCATTGCATGCCTGCAGAATCCACTCACAGAGCATTCAGGTTGCTCCTTACTTTGTGAGGTGACCTCTCACAAAAATACTATGAGAGCTGGGGATGCTGCAGTTACCTGCCCCTTGTCATTGCACTTCTTTGATAGGATTGCTTGCAAATCAGGTGAGGCCCAAAACACTTCTCTTCTGATGTTTCCTGTAAGCAATGGCACGAGGTCCCATCTCTTCTGCCACTCCATGAACAAAAAGATGCTGTTGTAACACACTGGGCTAAAGAGAGGATTACTTTTGCAGACAGAAAGGGGATCCAGCCTATAAAAGGCTTTATGCCCTGAAGAATTATTTCCAACCTCAGTAAGGAACTGAGGGAAGGGACCTGCTCTAATGCTTTGTCTGTCTCTCAGCTTCTGTTGAGGTTTCACAACCATAATTTAACTCATCTGAAAAAGAAATAAAATTCTCCCTTTTTTTTTTCTCTCCTTATTTTTCCAAAGTGACTCTTCAACTCCTTTTTAATGGATAGGCTTCTAATAATAGCAACATTTTCTCTTACTGCCACTTAAAAAGGAGGCAATACATTAAAGTTACAGACTTCACAGTATCACTTGAATTAATGAGTGTCTCTCTGGTCAGAAAGAAGTAGAGGGAAAGAAAGGTGCTGGTTTCCCAAAGAGGCCCTTTGTGACAGTTCAGTAGCTCAGCTGCCACTCTTTGCTTGGAGTATGGCAACAGAGAGAGATCAGTCCAGAAGTGCCTGTGGGCAGAAGTGAAATCCAACAGCAAGGGTTGAGTGAGTTCATGCCGTGCCCTCTTTGCCAGGGTGAGGAGTCACAGCACTGGCTCCCTGCACATGAAGCTCTTTAAGCTCCAAGGAGCAAAAGTGCAGCAGACAGCCCTGGGGCAGGCATGTTACTCTAGAGAACCTGAATATTCTTCTAGCCATGCTCTGAAATTCCTTCTGGATGAATTACATCAAGGGGAACGTGCATGCAAAGCCACAGGTGCTGCCAATGCACAAAGCCCTGCAGGAGAGCTAGAACTGACACCATGGACAAAGAGCTGCACAAAAAAAGTGCCTGCAGTCAGGCTTCTGAGTCTCTATGAGGTTACTAAAATAAATGCCTGTGGTTTTGTTTCAAAGGAGTTGAGCACTGAGGAGATGCCACTCAGAGCTTACTTCTTCAGTCCAGTTACCATGAAGCAGGATATTCAGCTCCCATGCTGGAAAGCTCAGATTAGCATAACCACATGCAAATTTTTACACAGCACAAAAAGAAAAAGAACCAATTTTTGAGTCCCAAGATAGGCTTTTAATAGCTGGTTTTGTTGGTTGTTTTGTTTTTTTTTTATCCTCATATTAAAAATCAAGTTGCCCTCATGAAAAGTTGGGCTAACAAAGCCTGAGTTTCCATTGCTACGTGACTGGATTTCCAGGGATTTAAGATGAAAGCTCCAGCTGAATGAAGCCTTTGTAGCCATGGAGGGTATGGATAAGGGTGCTCTCCTGTGTGTGGCACTCACAGGGTGGATTTGCTGGTAAGGAACACTGAAAAGATCTTTTGGGGCATGTGGTTTTGTGAAGCTTGCAGGAACAAACCAGAACTGAGACCTCTCTTTTCTTTCAAAGTTGGATGTATCCAGAGAAAATGTCTCTGAAACTTTGGGGCATGAATGGACAGACAATGTGATCAGAGATTTCCTTTATTTAAGAAAGCAGGCCAAAGATTGATGCAGGTTTAATTACAAGCTACTACTGGACAAACAGGAATATTAATAGTCAAATATCAGTAACTGCAATATATTACTTCATTTAGCTTGTCTATAGAAATGTCTGTATTACACAAAAGGACAGATACCTTCTCCTCAGCTCCAATCACTAGCCCATATCTATTTTTCTCTGTGGCTATACACTGAAAGGCTCAACTTGTACAGTTAAGAGACATCACAAAATCTGGTATGCTCCAACCAGGAGTGTTAAGTTGCATAAAAACCCATTTAAATAGTCTCTTTCCCCTCTCTGTTTTCTAACACAGAACCTGAGAATACACATACAGTTTGTCAGACTTTGTGACCAGCACTGTCTGTGTGATCCCAGCATCTCAGGACTCTTTCTAAGGACCTGAAACAGCACCTCACAGAATCATTAAGGTTGGAAGAGACCTCTAAGATCATCAAGTCCAACCATACCTAGCAGTCCCATACCCCTAAACCATGGCCCTAAAGAGAGCAACTAAATGTTTCTTAACCCCCTGCAGGGATGGTGACTCCAGCACCTCCCTGGGCACCTCTTGCTGCAATGCTCTGACCCATGTTACTGTGACAATGCTTTCACTGAGTCTCCAGCTTGTTCATGGAAATTCTGCTTGGATAATTAAACAAACAAAAACCCAACCATAAGCCAAAGGTTATGTGAATAGCTTTTTTTTGAACAGCCACACTTGTAAGCTTCCCCTTATATAGATAACAAAATGCAAAGATTCCCTCTGACAAATAACAAACAGGAGTCCAAAGAAGTTACAAGCTTCTCATTCTCACACTGTAGCTCCGAAAAGTCATTTTTCATAACCTCAAACCTGCTCAAAGAATCTTCAGTTACCATATATAGTGTAACAAATAACAGCTTATGCCTACTTACACTAATAAAGAACAGAAAGTGAAAAGTCCTGAAGTGTTTGATGGTTGCTAACTGAAGCACATACAACTTGCCTGTTTTGTTCTCTCTTTCTACACCTCACTCCTTTTGTCTGCTTGCACCTAGTCCAAAACTTTGGCTTTGTGTCTCTGGAGCAAGCAGTGTCTCTGTGCTGCCTGTTCCTACAGGACCTAGAATCACAAGGTATTTATCAGGCCCTCCAGCTGCCACCACAATATAAGTAATTTTATCAACCTAATGTTTTATTTATCTGCACTTAATGTTCCTATTTAAAGGGGAAAGAATGTGGAAATATTAATGGAAAAGTTGGGGGCAGGGAGCTGAGAGGAGTTATTAAGTTTCACCACTTGAGCTTTTAAGCTTCTCTGTCTGAAGCTGCTCAGATTGATGTGAACGAGTCCATATCTCTCATGCAAATGGTCCCGGAGGCAGCTATTTTGGGCAGAGCTCAGATTCATTGTGGTGTCACAAAAGGTCGATTAGGTCTGCTGAAATTCCTGCTTGATGCTGATTGACTGTGAGAGACATTTAAGTCTTTCAAACTTCATTATCTAACCCATTCTCTGCAGGCTGAACAGGGATGTGTGCCTTATGCAACCTCCAAACAGACACCCCCTGCTGCAGGCAGGTTCAGGAGCTTCTTAATGATCTGTGTGTAGGGAGAGAAAGAAAGGGTGATGATTTTCTTCTCGTGCTGAGGGCAGTTCTTTTCAGCCTGCTGCAGGATGGGGCACACACCCCAGTGAGATGAGTCAACAGGACTCTGCTCCCAGAGCATGGAAAACTGAACAGATTTCCCTCATCATCAT
>VWZO01013982.1:0-32589 GCA_013396975.1 Bucco capensis | reverse complement strand
TGAGTTTAATGCTCCCTCTGCTGCGGGCACAGTTATGGCACCAGGGGCCACAGGAGACCACAAGGGATTTTCAGACTGTGCCTGAGATTTCCCTCAAACCTTCTCACAAACCCACACCTGTCAGCTAACAGTGAAGTGGGAAAGCATCTTCACCTGCAAATCCAACTTGTCATGGAAAGAACTAATCAAGTGAACAGAGAGAGAGGTGAAAAGGAAACCCTTTTGAATCCTGAAGCATGGTGTTTAACTTCATGTAGACCCTGTAATTTCTACCCAGCCGTGCCAGCTACTCTGGGGCTCTGTATCATTACTTCACTAATCTACTTTGCAAACCTGCCAATTTTCACTTCATCTTGCTGCAAATAAGAAAAAAAAAAAGAATTAATTTCCACCACTGAAACACAGCTTTGCCAAGAAAAGTGCTGGTCTGCTTGAAAACTGCACATTCTGAAGAAAATACGACAGTGCTGCAGCCAGATGCATAGGCACACAAATATATACAGATGTATAGGAGTGAAGGGAAAGGAACACTGCTGTCTGCTCTTCACAGAATCACAGGATCACAAAGGTTGGAAGAGACCTCTAAGCTCAGCAAGTCCAGCCATACCTAGCACTGCCATACCACTAAACCATGGCCCTAAGGACCACATCTAAATGTTTCTGACACCCCTCCAGGGATGGTGACTCCAGCACCTCCCTGGGCAGCCTGGGACAAGACTTAACAACCCTTGCAGGGAAGAAATTTCTCCCTATATCCTATCTAAATCTCCCCTGCTGCAACTTGAAGCCATTTCCTCTTGTCCTCTCCCTGCTAACCCTGCGGAAGAGCCCTACCCCCATCTCACTCCAACCTCCTGTCAGGGAGCTGTAGAGAGAGCTAAGGTCTCCCCTGAGCCTCCTCTTCTCCACACTAAACAACCCCAGTGCCCTCACTGCTCCTCAGCACACTTGTGCTCCAGAACTCTCACCACCTCTGTACCTTTCTCTGGACAACACTTACTTCATTTGCTGTGTAGATTTTTCCAGGCTAAACTCTAAGGCCTGGAAGGATTTCTGGGTCTAGCAACTGAATGATTGGGCTTGAAATTTACTTCTGTGGAGATGCTTGATGCTAGAGGTGAAAAGGCTTCCAGCAATGAATATCCTGAAAGTGGATGGAAGGAGCCCAAATAATATCTCCAAAACTTCCCATAGACTCCTTTTGTGTGAGCAATGTGGTCACCTGTGGCTGTTTCATTTCCAATATCTCCAATAATGCCTGGAATGATAAGCACCTATTGGTTGTAATGATTGACAGCTTTTGGCAGGCATTGAAGAGAGTTTTAACCAAGCCTTAAACCCTCACAGCTGTGACTGAATATAGACCAAAAGGATTGGCATTCCCCCTGCATCCTTTCACTTTAAATATAATCACTTGGTGGCACTGATGGTGTACATTGTCTTTAACAGTGGAGGAAATTAGCTTTAATTTGACAAAGTGATTGCATCTTGGCTTTCAGAGATGCCTCCTGCAAGCTCTATTCAACACAGCCCTCCAGCCCTGGGTCCAGAGCAGCAGCATAAGCAACAGAATCCCACTCCACACTCTGCATCTGGAACTACCTCCTTGGAGAGTTAAAAGGCAGCTTTGGCTCAATGGCTCAGGAAACACTCTATTTCTATTAGTGCTCCTTCCCACTTCCTTTGGCAGTGTGTGTGAAACCAGACTGAGGCTTCCAAGTGGAGCATGATCCTGGAAAGATGGGGAGTAGCATAGTTCTCCTGATGGCTGTGGTATCCCTGCCCCCACCCTCCCAAGTGCTTTATCTCTAATGTGAACAGAGCCCCTTGCTTTTTTCTCATATTTATAAAGCTTCCCTGCTTTGGGCTTTTTAAATGCCTGCTCTGCTCTAAGTGTGCTTTTGTTTGCTTTTTTGAGTCAGGGGCCAAAGAAGGTTGTAAGAAGAGAACAGGTAAATACAAGCGTAATTTCAAGTCAGAAGAACCTTTACCAGTTACACTAAGATGAGAAGAAACATAATCATTAGGCACTCAGACCATTTTCATTTATTTATAACACCTTAGGGCAATAACTGGTTTGATGGGGCCATTTTAAAACCATTACCCTACTATTTTCTGTATCACATCCATTCAATTTCCCACTAAAGATAAAACAACCCACTTGGAGGAAAATATCTTTTTATTAAAGCAGCATTTAAGAAACAGGTACTGAGCTTTTGAAGAATTAGATATTTACATTCATGTGAAAGAAGAATTTTAACAGAAGGAAACATCTTTTCTTCCAGGTACTGAAAATCCAGCTATGATTTAGTGAATCCTCTCTCTGCTGTGAAAGAAAAATGCTCTTTCTCTCCCAAACAAGTTTTTTCCCCTCACATCCCCCCCATATCCTTAGCCAGAGCCAAGGAGAGAACACAAGAAGCTTTAGGCAAATGAGCTTTTCTTCCTAACATCCAACTTAAATCTCCCCTCCTTTAGTTTGGATCCATTCCCCTTATTCTTAGCACTATCTGACATCCTAAAAAGTCCCTCACCAGCTTTCCTGTAGCCTCTGCAGATCCTCCAAGGCCACAAGAAGGTCTGCTTGGAGCCTTCTCTTCTCCAGACTGAGTAATCCCAACCCTCTCAGCCTGTCCTCATAGGAGAGGTGCTCCAGCCTCTGAGCATCCTCATGGACACCTTCCAGCTAAAAATGTTGAGTAGTTGTAGAAGGATGGTGCCAAATCTCTGTGAGGGTAGCACCATTTTTTAAGCCCTTTATCCACTGTGCTGCTGATATTGACCCTGAACATGTAGCTGACTGATGGGCAGCTAGCATGGCCTTAAGTAAAAGGATAGATTGCTTCAGTACTCACCTAGTCTGACCAACTTCAACAGTTTTTCCCTTCAATATTCCTTACACAATTGCCCATATTTGCAGACACATGGGAGATGCAGCCATGTGCTACACCTCACAGGGCAGACTAAACCACATATGGGCAGGAGAGGCAGATAAACCCACAGACCTCCTGTTTCTTTTCTGTCTTTTGAGGGGCCTTTGTGGCACCTCTGCAGCAGTAGCAGTGAGTTGAGGAGTGAGTGAGTGAGGCTGCCTGACATCCCACCAGAATCAGGCAGGATGGAGCTACAGTGACACATGAACTCAGATTATGCATGTTAGAGCCCCAGCTCCTGCTATATACCACGAGCACCTTGGCAGATGCAAGCAACTCCAAATAGAATCATAGAATCCTAGAATGGGCAGGTTGGAAGGGACCCCAAAGATCATCTAGTTCCAACCTCCCCACACTGAGCAGGGATGCCAATCACTAGACCAGGTCACCCAGGGCCGCATCCAGCCTGACCTATCTTGGGTCCCAAAAGGGCATAGGTAACTTTTAAAGGATCAGAGCTCCATCCAATGCTTTTGGTCACTGTAGGAAGGTTTTTCAAGGCCTCTTGAGTTCTCTGTGAATGATATCTCATGCCCTGGGAGGTGTCCCCATAAGGCAGCCTCTTCATCTCACTTCAGCTGTGAGCACCTCTTGGCCTAAGAGCTTGAGCTGTCCCTTCACTTGCAGAGCCCCTAATGTGCTTAGGGGTTTCTCCACATGCTTGTGCAAGCTATTTCCATTGCCATCTTGGGATGTTGTGATGGATAATGATGTGGTGTCAAGTCACATTATGGTCAGAGAGATGTGAAAAGATTTGCTTTAATACATGTTGCCACTTCTTTATCTTACCTAGCCTCAGCTCTGGCAATTAATGCTCAAGCTCAGAGATTCAAGCTTCCCTTTAGGGACACTGGAACAACCACACTTGGTGAAATCTGAGAGAGGGATCCTGTCCTCTCCCACCTCTGGATGCCCTCTTTGTGCCTTCAAGAGTTTAAAATAAAGGCAGGAGCTCCTAGCACTCTCACTGGTCTTGTCATATAATTAGAGCCTCTTGCTCCCAAGAAATGTCTCTTCTCCACCAGTGTCCTTGCAGAGGAAGGGTTGGGAAATGGCATTCTCCCTATGGCAGAAATCCCTGCTTCACAGTCCTCCTGCTAAGACTCTTGTGGGGAAATTGTCAGTGACAAAGTCCACCTCCCTTGAGCAGCAGACAGACAGTGGAAAAATCCCTTGTTCCCTGACATGAAAGCAGCACATATTCTACTTGGCACTATGCTGCCAAATCTGGGGGCAACAGTGAGGCCAGCAAAATTACTAGGAAAACAGGGTCTTAAAGGCAGCCTACCCATTCCTGACGTAGGCACTACCTTCAGGATCTCACAAGAGTCACCCTTAATCCTTCAGCTATTTTTCCCTGAACTGATATTCCTCTCCCTCTACATTCCTGAAGTAACATGACTGTCTTAACTGCTGGCATCTCTCTAAAAAGGGGGAAAAAAAACCACCAGGAAAAAGGACTCAGTTTTGGGGCCAGTCTTGTTTGGCATCTTTATTGATGACCTGGACGTGGGGATGGAGAGCACCCTCAGTAAGTTTGCAGATGACACCAAATTGTGTGGGAGTGTGGATGTGCTGGAGGGCAGGGAGGCTCTGCAGAGGGACTTGGACAGGTTGGATCCATGGGCTGAGGCCAATTGGATGAGGTTCAATAAGGCCAAGTGCTGTGTCCTGCACTTTGGGCACAACAACCCCAGGCAATGCTACAGGCTTGGGGATGAGTGGCTGGGAAGCTGCCCAGCACAGAAGGACCTGGGGCTGCTGGTGCACAGCTGAATATGAGCCAGCAGTGTGCCCAGGTGGCCAAGAAGGCCAGCAGGATCCTGGCTTGGATCAGGAATAGTGTGGGGAGCAGGAGAAGGGAGGTTATGGTGCCCTTGTACTCGGCNTTTTGTTTGGTTGTTTTTTTGTTTGTTTTTTTTTGACTCAGTGATCTGAGAGGTCATTTCCAACCATGAATGTTTTTGTGATTCTGTAACATTTTTCTCTTGGCAGTGTGCACTGCAGAGTGCAAAAAATTCCTGTGCCTCAGCTAAGCTTCTCTGTCTGCTCTTCCTGCACGACGAAGGAAAACCTCTTCCTCTGGGGCTCAAGTTGAGACACCTTACTTCCCAGGATTGGTCAGTTGTCACAATTTGAGTAACATTTGATACTTGTGTTCAGCAGCTTGTTGAGGCACCCAAGGCAGCAAGGGCAGCAGGCTGGCCCTCCTTCACAGCCATATGTGGTGTTAGGCACCCTTACATCAAGAGCACACTGCAGTGCAGGGCTCACTCACAGTTTAGGTCTCTGCTTTCAACATGAGATCTCAAGCCCTGTCTCAAGCTTTTTTTGTTGTTGTTATTTTATAGATCACTGAACACCATTTTGTTTTATCTTCCTGCCTTATGGAAGACATTCTTTTGTCCCTAAAAGTACTTAGGCACAAGCTGTGCACAGGACTAAAAAATGACAATAATCACAGGCTGATGGAAAGCTGAAGCCATTTCTATGAGAAAGGAAAAAAACTCAGCAAACACAAACCCCAATGAAAAACACACTCATCTTGTTACTCCTGGCTGCAAAGGGACTCACTAGGATGGCTGAGAAATGTTACTTTCATAATTTAAGGCTGGTTGTAGGGGCATTTGAAATCTCTCCCCAGCCTTCTGTGCTGTTGCAGTTTGCCTTTCTACTCAGAGCATTCATTGTCCTTAGAAGTTTATATTCCCATCTAGATTCTGCTAAGGGATTTGTCACTACACAGTAAACCCATTTCAATCTAACAGCTTTGTTACCCTCCCATCTTATGTCTAGAATTTGATATGCCTGCCTGGGTGCAGACCTTTTCCCTGGGCCCTTGCCTTTCTGGGGCTCCAGGCAAAACTGTGTTCTTAAAAATCATAGGAATTGGTCATAGCCAAGAGAGGCAGAGAATTGACACATGCAAATTCTAGTCCTAACTCTTGTTTGGATGCAGAATAGGGGCAGTAAGTTATTGGCAGGTGCTTGGAAACATTCTAGTGCTACTGGGTTTCCTGGCACTAGAGTGGACATGACACATGGCACAGGAATGTTTTAGACAAGGCCAGATCAAAGCTCTTAAGATACTCTCTCATCAAGAAGTTCTTATTCATTGTAGTTAGTCCTGAAAGTTAAACATTAAGAAGGCAAAGGGGTCTTATATGCAAGATAAGTAAAAGGCTCCAGATAGGGAAGTGCCTCTATTTGACAGCTTGAGATGTAAACTCATTTGCATAGGAAGCACTTTGATATTGCAGTGAAGGGGCATAATTCCTGCCAGGTGCTGGAAGTTCATGGCCTTGAAATTCATGTAGGCATAAGGAGGTGTTGGAAGGTGTCCAGAGCAGGGCCAAGAGGAAGCTCAGAGGCTGGAGCACCTCTCCTATGAGGACAGGCTGAGAGAGTTGGGGTTATTCAGTCTGGAGAAGAGAAGGCTCCAAGCAGACCTTCTTGTGGCCTTCCAGAATCTGCAGGGGCTGCAAGAAACCTGGGGAGGGACCTTTTAGGATGTCAGTTAGTGCTAGAACTAAGGGGAATGGACACAAGCTTGAGGAGGGGAGATTTAGATTGGGTGTTAAATTCTCCCCAGGAGGGTGCTGAGCCACTGTGCCAGGTTGCCCAGAGAGGTGGTGGCAGCCCCAGCCCTGGCAGTGTTGCAGGCCAGGCTGGCTGGGGCTGGGAGCAAGCTGCTCTAGTGCCAGGGCTTGGACAGGTTGGATCCATGGGCTGAGGCCAATTGGATGAGGTTCAATAAGGCCAAGTGCTGTGTCCTGCACTTTGGCCACAACAACCCCAGNGTGCTTGAGTCTCCATCCCTGGAGGTGTTTAAGAAACATGTAGCTGTGGTGCTCCAGGACATGCTCTAGTGAGGGCAGGGCTTGTGTGGTTTGTTTTGTTTGGGTTTGTTTGTTTGTTTTGTTGGTTTTTTGTTGGTTTTGTTTTTTTTTTGTTGGACTCAGTGATCTGAGAGGTCATTTCCAGCCATGAATATTCTGTGATTCAGTGATTCTGCCCATTGCAGGGGGGTTTGGGGCTAGAGGAGCTTTAAGGTCCCTTCCAACCCTGACAGTTCTGTGATGTCTGTCCTTTGGAATTCATACACTTGAATTGAGCAAATCACCCTGGGTTGGGACCAGATTTCTTACCCAAATGTATGTGTGAGTTGTTTAGTGTTTAAAACTCACTTTAAATGTTAACTTGTGTAACCTTCAGTGTGTCCCTCCAGATGAAAATGACTCAGTCTTACCTCAGTAGACAGATCTCCTTGGAAAGTTCCTGCATACACTACATTTAAGGAAAAGAGCTTCTAATTATGCAAAGATATTAACAACCATCCCATCTGATTGTAATGAGGATAATTTGCATTATTCCCAAACAAAAAGCTTCGTTAGGAGAGAGTTATGGCTGAAATACATTTTGCTACAGTTCAGCTAATGATCACTAAACTGTTGTTCTACTTCCTTTACAAAAGTTCTACTACTCAAAAAGTTGGAATGGCTGAAGATAAGTGGTTGTCAGCCACCACATACCCCATCACTGCCTAATCCTCCATCATTCACATCAGAATTTATGCATTTAATTGTCTTCTATAAGCTTCCTCCTGCTTTTTATGAGTGGGATTGAAACACACCATTGGCCATATATTGTAGGTTTAAATATGGTCTTCTCAAATGTGCTACAAAGTACTTTGAGCAGACTCTAATCCCAGGATTGGATTGGCTGTGCCAGAGGAGGGTCCAATTTTGTCCCAGTATGATGTGCTGAAGCAGAAGAGCTGTTCAGCTATTAGAATGGGAGTGAGCAATCCATTTGTATGAAATATGTAGATTAAATAATCTAGGGAGGGCTCCTGTATGGAAGTTTGTGTTTAACTACATGCTTTATGAGCCTATATGGGCTGAATACACACACTGCATAATAAATAATCTCTTAGAGCTACCAGCAGAAGTTTCAAAGCAGCCTAATAGAGTCATGTATCTAACTCCCTTATGCCTTTGAAACCCTAGACACAATACACTAAGAAATAAGAAAGGGGCTTGAATGGTAATTACAAGCATATTTTGAAACCCATAGAGGGAAAAAATGGATTAAGGGCATTGTAAATTTAGGAAGGAGAGAATGATGAACTATGTTTTTTGGAGCTAAAGGACCAATATACTTTTGTGGCCTTGAAAGTTGGTATGAATTATCTAGCAGTTGTACACTGTGCTTGTAGCAGGGTTTTCTTTGCAGAAAGCTCTAACTCTCTTCAGGCTTTGTTGGTTTATTTCCTTTTTGAAAAGTAAAATCAGACAGAGGGCAGAGGGAAAGAAATGCAGCTGGTGGGTATTTTATGGGTTTCTTCCTCTTCTTGTTGTTTCAGATGAACTGAATATTATTTAATAGGATGTATCCATACCAGGAGCTATGCTGAGAGAGAATGAAATCCCTCACCTGGACATGGAGAATCAGCAAAAGGAGGTAGCTTCTCTGCTGATGTTAATTGGTAATATTAGTGACCAGCAACAGAGAAGCAGTGGTTTTAACTACCTGAGAATCTCATCTCAAGTGCTTAAAGCTCTCCTAACAACCTAAACCAAACTAGTGTAAGCTTTGTGTCATATTATGATCAGGTAGCAGCTGGCTGAAAATAACTATCCTTCTGAACATGTGTCATGTAAGCTAGTTGGAATTAACAGGGAGTGTATGTGTACAGGGGTGAAGAGAAAGGCGTGATGTTGCTTTTGTGCCAAGCTATAGACTCCTTTATATCCAGTCATTTCAATGTCAGTTATTTTAGGAGTTATTTTACTCTCTACACCTTTCATGATTCTCTGCTAACCAAGTACCAGTGCCTGCTTGGGCAGAGCTAAACACAGACATGGGAAACTTCTCTGTGTGTTAGGAAATCATTTCAGTGGCTGAGGGACAATTCCTGGGTTGCACACTAATTGTATCAGGGCCTACAACTGTGAAAAACAGAGCCCTTCTGGTAACATAAGCCCCAAACCCCAGTAAGGCTATTTGAGATTTGATTGAGGATAACAAAGAAGGGAAGAGCAGAACAAAGCCCAGATTTCTATGGATTTGTGTATTGGGCTCAACCACAGTTTTTAAGGGAACATAACTTATGCATGAAGTGTTGCCAGTGTTTGGGGAATTGATCCAGGATGGATTCTGTATGGATTCTCTAGTCTCTGGTAAAAGGTGGACTCCTCTTACTCTTCTAACACGTATGGAAGAGACCTCTAAGATCCACAAGTCCAACCATCTAAGGACACTAAACCATGTCCTTCAGTACTACATCTAGATGTTTTTTGAACCCCTCCAGGGATGGTGACTCCACCACTGCCTGGGCCAATGCCTAACAACTCTTTCTGTGAAGAATTCCTACTATCCAGTCTAAATCTTCCTTCCTTCTGCTTGCGTGCCTCCATAATACTTTGCTGGTGTCTCTCTTCTAATTCTTTGTCTCACTGTTGTCACATTTTTCTGCAGCTCATTGGGTGCACCTCTTTCTCTCTGTTCCTACTCCTGTTTTTCTCTTGGAGATGTCTTTCTCATCCTTTCCTCCCTGAAGGTGCATAGGCCAGCACAATTGCTTTTTCTCTGGGGTTACAACCTGGAAAGCAAAGCAAGAGAGGAATATTGCTTTGAAATAAGAAGCTCACCTAAACTCATCCAATGCATTCAGAGGGAACACTTTCCCCTCCTCCTTCCCTATATATATTTGCTTCTCTTAATTGTTCAGCTCTATTCAAAGCAATTTCCTTGGCATATACACTTCCATTAAATGTAATGAAGGAAGGACCATTTAGCATCCCACCTGTGACAGCTCACTGATTCAGATCAGGAGGACCTATTGTGAACACTTGGGCTTCAGTCAAGATTTAGATGAGTGGAAAGAAGTAACCTCTGCATAAATAATATTTCAGGCAGAATTTCTTTATTGGGAGCCAGTTTAATTCAAAAGTAAAAGTCTGTTAGTTAGGTAAAAGATGAAGGCACCTCCATAGCACTCAGTGGTGGAAGAGCTGAGAGTTTATAGCTTGGCTCCCTCACTTCATATCCTGAAAAGCTTGTCACATGTGCAGTCTGCAGAAGGGGTGTAATTTATTTGTGGGTACACTATAGGAACAGCAGAGAAGCAGCTTGTAAAACGTGGACTTTGAAGAGTATGGTGTAAATCATTCCTGGAACAATTTGAAATGATTCTTTCTCTACTGTCATGCAATAGCTCATGAATGGCTTGGCCTAGAAACTTCAAGCATGATTTATTCAAAAGGTCCTCATCCCTCCCACTCTGCATAAAAAGAGGGAGAGAGGGCTGGAGAACTTGGAAGCTATCCCCTGGAGAAGTGGAAAGAGCAAAGCAGCCTGATGAGATCTGAAATAGCTTATTGAGTTTGTCAATGACACTGTAGGCTTCTGAAGTCACAAAGCAGGAGAATGGACAGCAGCAGGCTTTATTGCTGTTGGAGAGGGAGCTTCAGCCTCCTTGCAGCCAGCTGTTCTTTTAGTCACAATGCCAAGCAAGTCTTAATACATAGGGACTATTAATACCACTATCACCATCCTACATCAACAGTGTAGAATGAATCCTAGACTGGTTTGGGTTGGAAGGGACCTCTGGAGCTCATCTAGTCCAACCCCCCTGCAGTGGCCAGGGACATCCCCAACTACATCAGCTTGCCCAGAGCCCTGGCAAGCCTCACCTGCAATGCCTCCAGGGATGGGAACTCAACCACCTCCCTGGGCAACCTGGGCCAGTGTTCCACCACCCTCGTGGGGAGGAAATTTTTCCTAATATCCAGTTTAAATCTACTCTTTTCCAATATAAAACCATTGCCCCTTGTCCTTTCCCTGCAGGCCTTTGCAAACAGGCCCTCTGCAGCCTGCTTGGAAGTTCCCTTTAGGTCCTGGAAGGTCACTAGTAGTTCCCCTGAAGCCTTCTCTTCTCCAGGCTGAACAATCCCAGCTCCCTCAGCCTGTCCTCAGAGCAGAGGTGTTCCAGCCCCTGAGCATTCTCGTGGCCTCCTCTGCACCTGCTCCATCAGCTCCATGTCCTTTCTGTGTTGAGGGCTCCAGAACTGGACCCAGTATTGCAGAGGAGGTGTGAGCAGAGCAGAGTGCAGTGGCAGAATTACCTCTCTGGCTCTGCTGGCCACGCTTCTCTTGCTGCAGCCCAGGATGCCATTGTGCTTCTGGGCTGCCAGCGTGCACTGTTTGCTCATGGCCAGCTTCTCAGCCACCAGCACCCCAAGGCCTTTTCTGCTCTCTAGCTTGTGACAGCATCTGTGATCCCTTTGTTAACTCCATAAACTACCCTGCCCTGAGCGACACAATCAGCTCCTCATTGATTCTTGTTGGTCTGCCAGTCTCATACCATCATGGGAGCTCTCAAGATATATTTAGGAGTGAATGAAGAGAGTTTTTACTTGTGAGGTACCACTTACCATCACTGTGTTGCTGCTGATGGCATCTAGGGGTTAAAAAAAAAAATCACTGCAAGAAAGCAAACAGCATTGCAGTGATAACAAGTGACTGCAGCTTTAGCAAGAAGAGGCACACAATGAAATCCAAACAGTAGCTCTTAGATAACTACAGAGCTTTGTGCTGGAGCCTGCACATGTGAATTTCATACTATGTGTATTAAAAAGAAGTACATTACCACAGGAAACCTGATTGGCTTACATTTGTGAGTGGGCATTGAAAATTTGAAGAGCAAACGTTATACAAAAATGCCTTTTTAAAATAGCTGGGGTGGAGGTCAGTGTTAAAACACAACTTACTCATTCCCCAATCAAAAACAGCCAGAGAAAGGATGTGCAAACATAAAGCTAAAGCTCCCCAATGAATTCTTATCCAATGCTAAGAATGCCTACTTCTGCTTCTGGACTGTGCTAGGGGTGGGTATGAAATACACTGAAACCTGACTTCTCTCCTGCTTCTCTTGGGGAGTCTCTTGTGGTATTTTGTGCTGTGGTTGCTTTCCTTTTGTCATCATCTTATTCCTAAAAGAAGTTTGCAGCAAAGTAGAGCTCTCACACTTCCACCACAGAATCACAAAGGTTGGAAGAGACCTCTAAGATCATCAAGCACTAACATGCTACTATATCTTCCTATATCCAATCTAAAGCTCCCCTGCTGCAACTTGAGGCCATTTCCTCTTGTCCTCTCACTGTTAACCCTGGAGAAGAGACCTACCCCCAGCTCACTGCAATCTACAGATACTAAGTGAAGGCTAAGAGGTGTTCTAATTATGAAGCTGGAGATGCCAGGGACCTAAACTAACTCTCTAGTGACTTGACAAAAACAGTATTAGCAAATCATATTGTTTGCTTTTTTGCCAAACTACTTTGCCCTTTGATTTTCTTCCCACTACAGAAAAACATGAGGATTTTTTTCCCTTTTCCATTTTTAGGAGGAACTCTTGCCTAAACTAGAATACAAAGAAACCTCATGAGCTTAAGTTAAATGATGAGAAGATGGGAAGCAGAAAGAAGTTTTCCAATGCCTTTCTCTAATGTGAGTTTTGGACAGAAGACAAAACATCACTAGCCTTCTCTTACTTATTTTTACACATCCATCCAGCAACATGGACTTGTTGAAAGCTGCCAGTAAATGAACCAAACTGGAGGTGTTTTTTCATGTTGTTCTCTTCAGTGAAAGAAAGGGAGATTATTATTCTTTTGTGTCCTACCTAATAGTTCTGTTACTCTACATGTATGTTTTGAAAGCCTCAAATTACATACCAATTGCTAAGTGACAAGACAGCCAATACCATGCAGAAATTGACAGTAAGTACAATTTGGAGCAGTTAAACACTGATTTTACATTGATGTTATATATTTTTATTCAGTTTAGTGTCCATGGTACAAAATGGCATCCTTGGTAATGAATTAGTGAGAAGTGTCCTGATAGTGACCTAGTGCAAATTCTCTTTACAAGGCAAGTGATTATTTATGTCACACATTAAGCTTAATAAAATGTTGGTAATCCTAGCTGAAATCTCACTACATGTATTTCAGGGAAAGCTTGAATTCTCAGGGGTGTGTTTTTATTTCTGGAGACTGACATGTCAGATTCTTGAGCCCCAGGCTGTAACTTGCAATTTTCCCATAACAGATTTCCTCTAGGCTTGCATTGAAATAGCTGCTTACTATGTCTTCTAAATCTCCCTTCCACTTCTGGAAAACTTAGAAGCAAGAATTTAATGCTTTCTTTGCACTTTGCAGAGCTCCCAGGGAGGGGGTTAACATATCTTTGTTTCTACAGACCAGGGCTGGTGGATGTTACACCTGAGTATGTGTTTGTGCAGTAGCTCTCAATCTATACTCTATGGTGTTTGGCCTATTTTCAGGTGACTATGCAAGTCTTACATTCCCTGTACAGGCACTTGAAATGTATTTATTTAAGGAGCAGAATTCCATAGCTTGAAAACCATAGTGTCTGAGGAAGCAGATGAGGAGAAGGTACCATCTGTAGGTCTAAATAGCTTCAAACAAACTGCCTCAGGATGCAACCAAAAACCAAGAGGAAAGCTCATGCTTTTCCTTTTCTTCTGTGACCCACTGGTTTCCCTCCTTCTCTACCTTCCTTCAAGGAGGCCAGTGCAACCAGGCAACTTATTTCATCTCATACCAAGGACCATGGCCTCATCCTTTCTGATCCTTCTCATGAAAGTCATCATCTGCTATGAGATATGGTTGAATAAAGATCTCATAGTTTCTTCTCTCCCTCAATTTTGGGCTACCCACCTCCAGGCAGAAATAAAGAACCCTGCTCTGTCTGTAAGCAGGCAGCATATGAATAAAGCCATCAAAAAACCAAACATGAAATAGCAATGCTTTTCAGAGCTGGTGAACAGAGAGCCCCTTCACACTGCCAGTGACCAGCTCAGTCCTTGCCAGTGCCTTGCTTTGGGTTTGTTTCTCCTGTTGATTTGAAGTCTTAGCACTGACCTTGGCTTTTGAGGCACAGCTCATGTCAGTACCCAAATGAGCTTTTTGCTTGCTTTGTAATTCCCACAGGCAACAGATAAATGAAGTAACCCTCACAAAAGACCTGAACTGAAATATTTCCTCTACTCCTTGTAGACCTGACCAACTGCTGCTTTTGCTTCTACCTTCCCATGGAGTAGCAGAGACAAGTGCTCCCTTTTCTCCTCACTAACAGAGGTTTTAACTCCATAGTGTCTCCAAAGCAAGAGTGGGAGACTCTGTAACAAGTTTTCATGGGAAAACAATTCCCCCTGGACACTTGGTTCCCTTTGAGGACCACAGTTGGTCTCTGTAATGAGTGAACACACTGTCTGCTGTGCACCTATGGTTTCTGAGGCTCCATGTGCTGCTGTTCCTAACCTCAAGTAACTGAGTTGGTTTTGTGATGCACAAAGACAAGAGAATGACATGGTGCTCCTTCCTTACATAAACACATGGACAGAAGAAAAGGCAAAGGGAATAGAAATAGAGAAACAAATGCACAAAAATGGTAGGCATCAATATTGCAGATGAAGAGATGGCAAAAATATATGGCAGGCTGATCTCTAGAGAAACAGATGGATAGCTCTGAGCAAGAAGCAGTTGTTGCCTATGAAAGATGGGCAAATGCACTGGTAAATGACTTGTGACTCTTCAAAATTTAATTTGCCATGAAAGCCCATCATGAATGATGCAAGGGCAATAGCTGGTGGAAAACTATCCAGCACTACTGCTTTTCTTCTTAACCTGTGGGATGGGAAGTTATCTGGTGGGTTACAATAAGCAAACATGAACGCAGCTACACAGAGAGAGCTCAGCACTTGACAGCTTTCAAAGTCCATTGTCAAACCAAATTAGCAGAAGTCTGCCACGTATGAGCAGGCAGAACAGCAGGCAAGATGTTAAAATGTCTGCAGTGAAGTCATTGACTTCCATGGTATTTTTACCAGCCTCACCTTCCTCTTGACCTCCATTTGCTAGTTCATGGATATTAAGGTGCCAGCAGCCAAAAGCGACTGCTGAGGAAGGTTACAACAGCCTTATTTACTCCTCAGTTGCTTTCTTACTTAATTTGCTGGTACCTGTCAGTAGTGATATGCCTGAGGAAAGGGTAAGGACCTTTCTTTTTCTTCTCCATTGATCTTAAAGAACACTTTCAAGCACTATGTCCAGTCTTTGATAAGCAGACCATAACTGAAGTTGAAACACAACACATGAAGTCTGGCTTATCCTATGGCTGTGGAGGAACTGGGAGGAGGAACACTGTAAAGAATTGTGCACTCACATACAGATGCTGCTCCTCAGAGGACTCCTTGTCCTCAGTTTGGAATCCTTGTTCTCCCTTTCCCTTATTATATATTGGTTTGAGTAGGTGCACACTTGTAATATGCAAGTTTCCCACAACAAGAGATAGGAACTTTTTGGTCTGCAAGGCAACTGAATCTGCCCAAGAGCTGATGTCTCCTCATTCAGCTGAGAGCTCCTCCCCTGTGGTCCTTCTGGCACATGTGTGCCTGGTGTTTCACTGCTTTGCTACATTGTCCCATATCACACAATCACAGAATCATTAAGGCTGGAAGAGACCTCTAAGATCAGCAAGTCCAACCATACCTAGCACTCCCATACCACTAACCCATGGCCCTGAGGAGAGCAGCTACATGTTTCTTAAACCCCTCCAGGGATGGTGACTCCAGCACCTCCCTGGGCAGCCTGGGACAAGAATTAACTTTAAATAATGAAATTTCTCCTTATCTCTAATCTAAACCTCCTCTGCTGCAACTTGAAGCCATTTCCTCTTGTCCTGTCCCTGTTAACCCTGCAGAACAGACCTCCCATATGAATATTTTTAAGTGAAATATACCTTTCCACATGCAGTGCTCATCCCTGTTAGTGCTGTGCACAAAACTGTAAGGCTGAGTCACTCTTCCCAATGAAGAATCCCAAAGCTCTTCAGACAAAATTCACACCTGTGTCCTCATTCCACCAGGGGTATGAGATCCCCCTCCTCTCAGCATTCAGTCTTTCCTGATGTCCTCAGGCAAGTCAGGAATTAAATGGAATATATTTTGAAAAGAAAAGCAAGAGGGCCCTCCTGCTGGAGCTGAAGCAAGTTGAGACAGCTCTGGCAGCAGCATCTCTTCCCTTGGCAGGGAGCTGTCAGTCAGCTCTTTAAAGTTGGGGAGCTTCAGCAGGCTAAACAATTGTGTGTGTCACTTGTAATCTACATCCGTAAATTGCACCGCGTGGAAAGCAAGAAAATTCATTATTAGAGATATAAATAGATCTTGTAGATTTCATTAAGATTAGGTCAGGCTGTGGAGTTATCACACAGGCTTGTTTGCACTTTTGTTAATCTTCATTGGCAAATGCTGATTAGTGCCACAAAACTCTCTTGCTGTTTCCTGCAAAATCCTGCTTCTCTGCTGCTCTTCTTGTCAGGAAGACTCAGGAGGAGGGAGAAGGGAGGGAGGAAAAGAGAGAAGGGGGATTCAAAGCTAGGAGCCAGAAACAGAGAGAACAGGAAAGTAGATTGTCTGGAATCAAGAAAGGAAGGGAGAGAAGAGAAGAGAAGCTCACATACTGTCTTAACACCTCTCCTCTGAGGACAGGCTGAGAGAGTTGGGGTTATTCAGTCTGGAGAAGAGAAGACTCCCAGGAGACCTTCTTGTGGCCTTCCAGGATCTGCAGGAGCTACAAGAGAGCTGGGGAAGGACTTGTTAGGATGTCAGGTAGTGATAAGACTAAGGGGAATTGATCCAAACTAGAGGAGGGGAGGTGTAGATTAGATGTTAGGCAGAAGTTGTTGCCCAGGAGGGTGCTGAGCCACTGTGCCAGGTTGCCCAGAGAGGTGGTGGCAGCCCCAGCCCTGGCAGTGTTGCAGGCCAGGCTGGCTGGGGCTGGGAGCAAGCTGCTCTAGTGCCAGGTGTCCCTGCCCAGGGCAGGCACAGGGGTTGGGATAGAGGAGGCTTAAGGTCCCTTCCAACCCTGACAATTGTGTGATTCTATGATCCTGGATGGAGGAGACACAAGCAGGGCCTCCTGATAACAAAGCAAGAGTGCAAGAACAGTGCAGATCAGTGGGGTCAAAACCCCAGGGGCATAGAAACTCCTGAAAATTGGACAAGGGCTGCTTCCCCCTTACTTTCCAGTTCATACAGTTCTCGTCTCCCTCTGAACAGTAATATACAAATCCTTCCTGGAGGCCCACTAGTGACATGATGAAAGTCTGTAACCCACAGTTTGTTCTTCTCCCATTGTCTCCAGAAGGAAAGGATGCATGCCAAGTTGACTATGCTCTTTTGGAATATTTCTGTTAGGTTGCTGAGTTTTGTGCTTTAGGTGGACAGACTTCTACAGTGCTGTAATCAACAAGCTTTCAGATTATCTTCTTTTAAAGTTATTGAACTGATATCATTTTTCAACAGGTATTTGTTCATAGTGCTAACTCCTCTGGCAAAACTGGGGCTCCTGGATGAGGAACCCAAGAGATGGAAAGCTGCATGAAGAGGAAGAAGCAATAGAACTAAACTGCCAACAAAGTGTGAGGAGTGTTGAGGGAGGAGAAGGGATAGGATCATGGGAAAGCAGTGAGAGCATTGTGTGGGTGATCTCTGTGCACAGCAAGTGAAGGGCTGGAACATGACCCTTACCTGGACAAGCTTCCTATATTTTCTTTAATTATGTTTTGTTCCAGTCTCTGCTTCCTGCCATGCTGTATCAGAAACCCACAGGTATCACAGAAACACAAGAGCTGGAACAGACCTCTAAGATCATCAAGTCCAACCATCCCTAGCACTCCCATACCACTAAACCATGGCCCTAAGGACCACAGCTACATGTTTCTTAACCCCCTGCAGGGATGGTGACTCCAGCACCTCCCTGGGCAGCCTGGGACAAGACTTAACAACCCTTGCAGGGAAGAAATTCCTCCTTATATCTAATCTAAACCTCCCCTGCTGCAACTTGAAGCCATTTCCTCTTGTCCTCTCCCTGTTAACCCAGGAGAAGAGACCTACCCCCAGCTCACTCCAACCTCCTGTCAGGGAGCTGTAGAGAGAGCTAAGGTCTGCCCTGAGCCTCCTCTTCTCCACACTACCCAACCCCAGTGCCCTCAGCTGCTCCTCAGCACACTTGTGCTCCAGAGCCCTCCCTAGCCTCCTTGCCCTTCTCTGGACACACTCCAATGCCTCTGGGTCTTTCTTGGCCTGAGAGACCCAAAACTGACCCAAGAACTCTAGCTGTGGCCTCCCCAGTGCTGAGTATCCTGTCTCCTCTTTTTTTCCTAAACCTTTCTATTCTTGTAGGTATTCCCTCATATCTTCATTTGAATGCTGACTGCTCTTCAAACTCCTTCCCAAGAGTATCTGACAACTAGGTCAGGTTTTTAACATCTAATTGTGTTACAAAGTACTGGACAATTCCATCAGGGTATTTAAAACAGATGAGGGGTGTAGATTTGCACAGTCAGCTTTTAGCTTCTCCCATACTCCTTTCTAGAATAATGGCCCTGGATTGCTCTTTAGGGATGGAGCCCATTAGTGCATGGAGGAAAAAGAAAACTGCTTTCCAAAGATCCCAAGGGTGAAGACTCTGGAAACAACAGGCAGTGTTTTCACAAAGAAAGTATTCATGACAATCTTTTCTTTTTTCTTTTCTGAGTAATACGCTAGAAGAAATTGTAAGTAACAATAGCAAATTAAGTGTGGTGAATATGCTGAGGAGTAATCCTTAGAGAAATCTGATCTATCTTGAATATTCATACACACCAACTGCTTGGGCATGGTGGCAATTACTGCACTACATAGATTCAATTTACTCTCCCATGTACAATATTATCTTCCATAAGGAACAGGGAACTGCAGAACCTATTTCAGTAAACACTATTTCTGAGTAAACAGGAATGCCTTGAGTGTGCACTTCTGTGCATTATAATGTAGCAATGAAATATTGCTCTGGCAGAGCTGCTGAGTGGAGGGGAGAGCACATCCTCTGAGAAATTCCTCAGTGTTAACAGGTTCTGCTTTAAATGCTGGGAGAGACAGCCTTTAGGAGTTCTGCTGTCTCCTAATCTGGGCTGGGAATATGGATGTTCCTTGGCTTTTGTTCAGGTAAATTAAACTAAAAAGGAAGGTGGTTCCATTATTCTTGTGCACACTGTGTTACAAATCCAGAAAGAGCTCAATCCATGTATATATATCCATATGGATTCATGTACACACATGCATATCCATGTGTGTGGATATTTGCAGGGTTATGGGTTCTCAACCTGTGAAGATGCTCCCTGAAAGCTTAAAGCAGAGGTGCCTCAAGCTGGCAATGGAGATTTGTAGAACCACTTCATTCATTCATGTACCCACTTCTACAGTCTTCATGTGGCTAAAATCTTAAGTCCACTTATATTTCAGATGGATGTCCAACCCTCTGGTAGTTGGGCCAGCTACCATTTTCTGTGACAGAATCACAAAGGTTGGAAGAGACCTCTAAGCTCATCCAGTCCAACCATACCTAGCACTCCCATGCCTCTAACCCATGGCCCTAAGGAGAGCATCTACATGTTTCTTAAACCCCTCCAGGGATGGTGACTCCAGCACCTCCCTGGGCAGCCTGGGACAAGACTTAACAACCCTTGCAGTATAGAAATTTCTCCTTATATCTAATCTAAACCTCCCCTGATGTAACTTGAAGCCATTTCTTCTTGTCCTCACGGTTAACATTACAGTTAGCCACCAGTCAAATACATCCAGCAAGCTGATATGATCTGCTGTACTGGCTTTGGAGAACCTGCCTTAAAGCACCAGTGCTCAGGCTTGGAGCAGAGCAGGAATATTTGTACTAAATACTTGTCAGAAGATGCTGATTCATCAAAACCAAGCTTTTGTAGAAAAGAGCTAGCTCCTCTGGCATTTTCCTTTGGCATTACATGTTGGCTTCTTTTCAATTAAAATGTTTGATTTGAGAGGTCATGATGACCTTTCTGTTTTAGAACAGAAAGTAAAGTCTAGTTTAAAAATGAGAACAATCAACCCATGTATTTAGAAGCTGCAGTATTTTGGAATGTTCAGGAGAGAGCAGTTCATTCACCCAACCCAACACACAGAAAACTCAGGTATCAGCATCCTGATCACTGGAGGTAGGATTCCTTTCAGCCACTCTGACCACATTTCATGATGTTGTTTTCAACTGCATATCACAGAACTTGCTCTCCTGCTTGTGTTTCCTTCCTCTCTGCAGAGGCTCTGTGCTGTATGTAGTGATATTTTCAGCCATGATTCAAGGGCATAAGCATTCTGTCCCCTCTTAAAAGGCACTCTGTGATTNACCACAAGGGATTTTCAGACTGTGCCTAAGGCACAGAATGTGCACTTGTGCTTTTGTATGCATGTCTTTTTCTCTTGACTTCCTCCCCTCTGAGTACTTCAGGTGTGTTATATTGAAGGTTTCAATACCACTTTCTTTACTGATACAAAAGAGTTAAAGTTCGTTGTAACCAAGATATCTGCAATTCTTTGTATCAGTAAAGAATTTTACTCTGTTTTATGGATTTTTTTTTTATAGTTAATCTTCCTAGTACTGCCTTCCAATCTTCCTGGGCTGAAACCCTTCCCCCTACTCTTATTGATGCTACTTCACAGGGGAGGCTAGGAAGCCATGGATTTGGTGGTGGAAGAGCCATCACATTGCCTTTTTAATTACAATACAGAATCACACAAGGTTGGAAGAGACCTCTGAGATGACCAAGTCCAACCATACCTAGCACTCCCATACCACTAAACCATGGCCCTGAGGAGAGCATCTACATGTTTCTTAAACCCTTCCAGGGATGTTGACTGAACTGAACCAGGATGGTGACAGTGAACTGAGAGCACCTGCAAAGTCCTGGGGTGTGCTGGGCTGAAAGGCTCAATTCCAGCTGCAGGGGAAGGCTGTGTGCTATGATATTTCCAACAGAGAGGACAGTAGCCTTCATCTGAAGAGACAACTTCTTGACACACTTTAACTCAATCACTTATGACTCAACCCTGGAGCAATAAGGAAAAAAAAAAAAAAGACTTTCTGAAATTGACTTAAAGTCCATGGAAAAGGTTGCACCAGTTCAGTTAAATTCATTTTCAACCTGATTATTTAAATGAATGTTATGCCTGTGTGCAGATAAGGTCTAAGTGTTAGGCTTTGTGGATGTAGTGAGTTGTACAGAGGGAACTGAAATGGCCAATTTTTTATCACAATCACACCCCACTGGGACTGAGAAAGGGGTTTTAAAAGATTGAAATGTGCCTTTCCTCGACACTTTCCTATTCGAGGTATTCCAAAGAGCTTTTCAGTAGTAAGCTGGACACTGGTGCTACAGAAACTGCACAGACAAACACAGAGAATGTTAATTCAGCAGCAAGAGCTCCAAAAGAGCTATAGAGGTTAAAGTCTCTATTACTAAAAGGGAGACTGCTGGCAAGCTGCCTTAGAAGTCACTTCTCTGGGACACCCCTGTGGATGGCCTTCATTCTGAATTTCCATCTGACACCAGGGGCCACTGGAATATTCATGTCTCTCTTTAGGAAGCTTTCATGCCTGGATTGGGCCCTGGGAAGTTAGGTGAGGATGCTGTGAATGTGGACCAGAATAGAGCTCTCCTAGGGAAGGGCAGATATGGAGACAGAAGCCAAGAGGCCAACTTGCATTACAGATGTGGAGTGACTATCTTATGGTTTCTGCCAAATTCAAGCAGCAGTAAATGACTTTCAAACCCTTTTTCTTGGACTATCTTGGTCCTTGGCAGCTAGACAGACACTGAAGCCTGCTGCTGGGTGCATAAACAGTCAGAAACAGCCTGCATTTCCCCCCTCCCTACACACACACACAAGCACCATTGCATCCCCTAGAGGCATCCCAATTAAATGGAATTACCATCCCCACCAAGTCAGAGCTATCACTGTTAAATGTCATTAGGCTTAAATTAGGTTTGCTCCCAGAGATGTCCCCATTAAGTGGATTTCATGATTAAGTCCAAGTGGCATGTACTTTAATATACTCTGTTACCATGCACATGTGGTTTCCCCAGGTTTGTTGTTTCTTTGACTCCAAGTTGTTTGCTGTCACAGAATTAAGTCTTTGGTTAAACAAAAACTTTGCATACTCAAGCCCTTTTATCTTTGCAATGCCATTTTCTCATTTTATTAAGGGGAAGAGAGTTGGTTTCAAAAATCAGGATCTTGGCCATGTAGGAAAACTGTGTATGCAAAGCTAAAACTAACACAGAATCACAAAGATTGGAAGAGACCTC
The DNA here is from genome assembly GCA_013396975.1 of Bucco capensis. NCBI lineage: Eukaryota > Metazoa > Chordata > Aves > Piciformes > Bucconidae > Bucco > Bucco capensis. Next base: position 10,414 of record VWZO01013982.1, on the reverse strand, counting down.
TAAGCTCATCAAGTCTAACCATACCTAGCACTAACATCCCACTAAATCATGGCCCTGAGTAGAGCATCTAAATGTTTCTTAAACCCCTCCAGGGGTGGTTGGTTAGGGAATCAACTGAAATCTTTTTCAGCAGACTGCAAGCTGTTGAAGGGAAGAATGCAGGCTGTGTACAATCAAAGCAGTATGAGGGATTCATAATTTTCCTATCAAGAATTCCTGCTCATTCCCTCATAGCTGGAGCCCAGTCTAACTTTTCTCTCTATGGCTGTTCAGGGATGTTAGAGTGTGAGTCCTCTGCTCCACTGATCCTTTCCTTTTCCTTCCTCCACATCTGGTTCCAAACTACCAAACGAGAAACTTGAAAACTTCTGGCATTTGGCCTTTGAAAATGGAACAGATTTCCAGTGTTGTCAAGCCAATGGATGGTTTAAGAAAAATGCCAGAAATCAAATCTTGGTAATGAATTGTTCTGTGTCAAGAAGGCGGGAAAGAGGAGCAGAGGAGAAAGGAGAGTGGAAACCCCATTGCTCTGCTGGTGCTACAGGAGACACGTCAGGACTGGCATCCAGAGCAACACAGGAGCTTTGTGGAAATCAGCCAGATGCAGGAACAGCTTGTTACAGGCCAAGGGAACTCATCACAACCTTTTCTCCTACTCTTTTCATACAAGACCCAGTGTCCTCTACCAGCTCCAGAGCACCTCAGTGATGAATCCATGATGAATGTGGAGTCCTGGTGCCTGAGCTGCTCTAGCTCAATGTAAGACTTTTCTGCCCTGTAAAGATGTGACTTCCCAGGGACAGCACACAACCTGAAAGTGCACACAGCTGGGGAGGAAGGAAACACTGATGTCCCATGGGCAAACACAACTGGCAGTCCCGTCACTCTGAATATGCCACCTGATGCCAGCTAAGAAAGTGCACAAGTAGATCACAGACTCATAGAATGGGCAGGTTGGAAGGGACCCTAAAGATCATCTAGTTCCAACCTCCCCACACTGAGCAGGGATGCCAATCACTAGCCCAGGTCACCCAGGGCCACATCCAGCCTGGCCTTGAACACTGCCAGGGATGGAGCAGCCACAGCCTCTCTGGACAACCTGTGCCAGTGCCTAACCACTCTCTGGGGAAAGAACTTCCTCATAATCTGTAATCTAAATTTCCCCTCCTTCAGTTTATAACCATTCCCCCTTGTCCTATCACAGTTTGACAGCTTAAAAAGTCTCTCCCCTTCTGTTTTATAATCCCCCTTTAGGTACTGGAAAACTGCTATAAGATCCCCTCGAAGCCTTCTCTTTTCCAGGCTGAACAATCCCAACTCTCTCAGCCTGTCTTAGATGTAGGGGAAAAAAAGTTAATTAGGGTGATTAAACATCAGGACAAGTTTCCCAGAGAGGTTGTGCACTGTCCATCCTGGGCAATTTGCAAAACTTGACCAGACAAGAAGCTGAGCAATCTGATCCAACTGGTAGTTAGCTTCAACACTGAGCTGGGTGTTAGACTAGAGACCTTCAAAGGTCTTTTCCAAGCTCAGTCACTCTATGTTCTATGCAGCTCTGAGCAGGACTGTGTGATTTTCCACACACATACGAAGGAGCTCAGCATGGCAGCTGCTTTTACACTGGATGAGACTCAGTCCAGTCCTGAGAAAGCAACTATGTCTCTGCTCTCAGCAGTCCTGGGAGCTTCTGATGGATGCATCAGACAAAGGCTGAGTAAGTCACTAAGCTTTCACCCATGCAGCTCAACCTGGGCACTGAACAGCTGAGTTGCTTTTCACACCTGAGTGCCATCTGAAGAAATAAAGAGAATGAGAATGTCACAATGCAAAACTGAGCAAGAAAAGTTGCCTCCATCACAGCTGTCTTCCATCACAGATTTTACTCACAAAGCATTTTACAGTCTCCTTTTGGAGACTCCCACTGCCCACATCAATGTCTTCAAATTAAGCTGCTTACTTATTTTAGACTTTGGACCTAAAAACACAAGCTCAGTGCTTCTCTGAATGCCCTTGTACAGCATAAAATCCTTTCTCCTACTTGTGATTTTCCACAGGTGCCTCAGGTGTCTGTACTGCTGCAAACAGCAATTAGAATACAAGGAACTTGTCTGAAAAGACACCATGCTTATCCCTCCCCTTATTTACCTTCTAGCTGGCACAAAACACTGTGTGATCAAGGTATGCTCTTTGCTTTGGGACTCCTTTTTCTCTTATGAACATAAATGTTGTTCATACAGAAAATAATTGTGTCTTCCAGCCACTCATTTGAGTGGACAAATAAAGATTGAAGGCTGCATGCTGCTGCCCCAATATGTTCACCCAGATCCTGTGCCTAGGGCTTGGTTTGACTGCCTTTAGGCTGCTCTCCTCTCAGTGTCTTCCTTACATCCTCTGAATCACTTCTCAGAGGCAATGAGCCTTTCTCCACTGAGTGGGTCTAGGCATTTGTCTCAAAGATGTACTTCATTCAGGAGCAATGAAAAAAGCAACAAGAGCAATGCCCCTGGCTGGGAAGACTCAGGCCCATTTTGCTCTTGAAGTGGCATTAAATTGCAGTATCTGCCAGAGCTAGATTACAAAGCATTCTCTGTCCAGGGCATCTTACATAATCCTCTGTGTACTACCTGTGTACAGAATCATGACACAAAAGATCCTGGAATCATAGAATGGCCCAGGTTGGAAGGGACATTAGAGATCATCTAGTTCCATGGGCAGGGATGCCACACACTAGACCAGGTTGTCCAGGGCCACATCCAGCCTGGCCTTGAACACTGCCAGGGATGGGGCATCCAGCTCAGCTTTCCATTGGNAGCAAGAAACTTTGAGGTACCCACATTGTCATGAAAAGGCACAGAATAAAGCATGCTGTGATTTCTTTTTGATGGATATGACTGCAGTGGCATTGTCATAGAATAGAATCCTAGACTGGTTTGGGTTGGAAGGGACCTCTGGAGCTCATCTAGTCCAACCCCCCTGCAGTGGCCAGGGACATCCCCAACTAGAGCAGCTTGCCCAGAGCCCTGGCAAGTCTCACCTGGAATGCCTCCAGGGATGGGACCTCAACCACCTCCCTGGGCAACCTGGGCCAGTGTTCCACCAGCCTCCTGGTAAGGAAGTTTTTTCTAATATCAAGTCTAAATTGACTCCTCTCCAATTTAAAACCATTGCTCCTTGTCCTTTCACTGCAGGCCTTTGCAAACAGGCCCTCTGCAGCCTTCTTGGAAGTTCCCTTTAGGTACTGCAAGGTCACTAGTAGGTCCCCTGAAGCCTTCTCTTCTCCAGGCTGAACAATGCCAGCTCCCTCAGCCTGTCTTTGGATGTATTGTCTTTATGCCCTGGAAGTCATCATCTCTGCTGCTTTGCACAAGCCTCATGGCACATTTGTGACGGGCAATATAAGCACACATTGTTTTCCTAAGAAACAACAGCTGAAAGATGGTAGCCTGTGTGTGTTAAACATAAAAGTGTGCTCTGCATTAGAGTGTAGAATGAAGTTCCTTGTGACAATGTCTGTGGATCTGCATGCAAAGTGTGCTTTTGACTAGTGAATAAGCCATGGGATGAAGTGTATACCTGTAGCAGCAGGTGTGCTTGCATGTGGATGCATGAGGCTGTTGTATGTGGCCATTTAACCCCCATTTGCTTTTTTCCCCTCCTTGAATAACACTTTTGTCCTGTTTAATGAATGAATGTGGCAGCTAGCATTGTTGCCATGATGTTTTTAAACACCATGTGTCTACTTCAATCTCATACACTGTGTTTATCTTGTTGTCTGTGCTGGGGTCATTATCCATGGTTGAATGACTCTCTGCTTCTGGAATACCAGAGGCTATAAGTGTTTATCCAACATTCCTTTGGGTAATATCTCTTTCCTTCCAAACCACAGGTAATTTGTGGCCCTGTGAAAGATGTGAAAATATTGTGTGTGCTATGACTGCAGTGGGACAGCTGAATGACAGCCTTGGCAAACCCTTTGTCTCCTCTTGCCTCCAGATATTCCTGCTAGCAAAAGCAAGAAGATGTTCATGCTCATATGATAGTACCAAAGGAGATATGGGTCAAGATTAGCAGTGCTAAACATGACAAGTGAACAAGCATCACTTAATTTCTGGGTAGAGCCATCAGTGTATTCTCTCTTGTGGCACTGCAGAGCAAGGCAAAGGAATTGTTCAGAAATGGAAACAGAATAATCCCAAACCCTCTCTAAAACAATGAAAGCAAATCACAAGTTCTATTTCAATTCAGCATCCCACTGTCTTGACTAAAACCTCTGCATCTAAGCCACTTCTGGGCTCAGCATGACCACAGCCCTAAGAGCCTTCCTGATAAATGGGTAACATTACAGAGCTTTTTTTTTCTCCATGAAAATAAACCAAGGCTTTAAATGTGCAATTCCTTTCTGCTCTGTGCACGTTTCTGTTTGCTCTAAATGAGGCCACATACCCTAATTCAGTTCCCCCTCCTCCCTGGAAGTTCCTACCCTCTCATTATTTTCAGGTCTCAAACCTTACTCAGTAAATCTCTTCTTTCAGAACTGTCATGTTTTAGCCTCAGAAAACAAACACAGTATTTGTTCCTAGCATGCATCCTTTTTAATGCCTTAAAAGCTGTTACAAATGTCTTGTTTCCTTCCAGCCATAACTGTATTAGATTATCTGTTCTGCTTTTGTGGTTTGTTCAGGGTTTTTGGGTTTTTTTATGTGTTTTCTTCCTTTTTTTTTTTTTTTCTTTTAATAAAGAAAAGAAGGAAAAAAGCCTGATGCAAACTCAGCCCTTTGGAACAGCAATTGATTTATAACTTTGTACTCCCCAGACCAAAGGTTAACCCCTCTCGTCAGTTATTAAAGGTTGTGCTGGATGCCAGCAAGGAGCAGCATTTGTCAAGTCAAGATTTCTAGGAGCAAAATTGAGATGAACAGCTTCCAGAGTGTATCTGAAAGAGGCAGCCTGTGGAGGAGAAAGAGGGAGTGTTTAAATTGCAAAAGGAGGAAGAGGGAACACAAAGGGAAAGTGACTGCAAAGGAATAAATGCTTCTTTTCCCATGGTTGCTCCAGGATGTGATGGGAAAAGAGAGCAGCCCTGTGGTTCATCTTTTTGAGTGGGAAAAGCAAAAGACCAGCACAAAACATTATCAGGAAGAAGAATGGAAAAACAAGACCAAATAGTCACTGAATAACAGAATCATGAAGATTGGAAGAGACCTCTAAGATCAACAAGGCCAACCATCAACGCATCACCTCCATGCCACTAACCCATGGCGCTAAGGACCACAGCTAGATGTGTTTTGAACCCCTCCAGGGATGGGGACTCCACCACTGCCCTGGGCAGCCTGGGACAAGACTTAACAACCCTTGCAGGAAAGAATTTTTTCCTAAGATCCAATCTAAACATACTCTGCTTCAACTTGAAGTCATTTCCTCTCATCCTCTCACTGCTAACCCTGGAGAAGAGACCTACCCCCATCTCACTGCAACCTCCTGTCAGGGAGCTGTAGAGAGAGCTAAGGTCTCCCCTGAGCCTCCTCTTCCTTAGACTAACCAACCCCAGTGCCCTCAACCCCTATTCATTAACCCAAGATTTCAAACTGTACTAAATTAATCTAGTAGAATGTTTCAAACACAGCCAAAGGAACAGAAAATGATGCTGATTTGTGTGCTAATGAAAAGTACAATTTCCTTAAAACAGGAAAATCAACAGATATATGACCTCAGATTTTGTTTCTATCTTCTTGAAAACAACTCAATGGGATCCAATAATTTTTAGGCAGAAGTGCCTTAGTGCAGGAGATAACAGCTTAATTATTCAAGCTGAAAATAGAAATATGCCTGGATGAGGACAGTGGGAATAATGCAGTGACTTCTGTCAATGTAAATACTTTTTAACTGACTAGAATTCTGTATAAGAGAGAACAACACAATGGATAATGTTGGATTGATAAAAAGGCATGAACCATTCCCCCAAACAGAAAAACTAGAGCCTAGTATAGAGCAGAGGCTGCCCATGGGAAGGATGAGACACCAACAGGGCAGAGGGCAGCCAATGTTATGCTTCCTGCTGCTTCTTTATCACCAGTGTGTGCTTTCCTTGCAGGGAACATGGACTGCTTTGGCTTGTTCATTTTTTTTCCTGCTACAACATTTGCTCATACATCCCATAGCTTTGTAAGCAGGCATGAGAAAAAGAAGGCTGTTCTGAAACAAACTTCTTCCCTGCCAGAATCCCAGTTTCCTTACCCTAAACCCAAGCAGCAGCTGTTCTGCTAGCATCGTGCTCCAGCAGCTCTCACTGCTGGAGTGCTCTGCAGGTTGCTGCTGCTGCTGTGCTCAGAAGAGCCCAGAACAAGCTACCACTGGGTGAAAAATGAAGANACACACTGCCCAGGGAGGTGCTTGAGTCCCCATCCCTGGAGGTGTTTAAGAGCCAGGTAGATGTTGCATTGGGAGGCATCATTTAGCAGGTTGCTAGGGCTAGGACAAAGGCTGCACTGATGATCTTCAAGGTCTCTTCCAGCTGGAACTGTTCTATGAGTCTATGATTCTATGCTATCCTCACCAAGGGAGAGGAGGTTGTCAGCAAAACTGGAGAGTGGAAATGTGCTTCTGTCTGTGGCTCTAACACTGCAGAGCTTTTTCTTAGCTGACTTCCAAGGTCCACTCTCTCTGTTTTGGTTCCTGACTTAGACTCAAAACAGTCAGGCCCTTTGCCTCCTGCTGGTGTAGTTTAAAATAAGCACTGCATCCTTGATTCTAGCCCAAACATGCATGCTGAGGCCTCTCTTTACCTCAGTTTGCAGTGACTTTTGCTCAGGTCCTCTGCTTGTTTATGATTTATGAAGCTTTTGCTCTGTCTATCTCCTTTAACAAGCATTGTGAAGAAAAGAGAAAGCTTTTAGCTCCAAGGCAAAAAGAGGAGAGCAATGGTTTTCCCTATTCCTTTAATGCAATTTAAAGGAGATTGGAAGTTAAAGAAGGCAGAAAGTGAAAAGATGGGATGGCAGAGGGAGAAAAAAGAAAACCTTAGACACCTTTATTTTTCCCTAGGCGAGAATGTTAGGAAAGACAAAAATGGCTTTTCCCCTCCAGCCCCCAAACAAAAGTGGTTTTTAGACACAGATATTGGATTTACAGTTTTCCCAGATCAGCCTGGCAAGGTAAAGATACCTTGTACTACCCTCATCATCTTTTATTATCTCTACTAAAGCAAGTGCAGTGTTATTTAATTAAAAGGGATACGTTAGGACAGATGAGGCAGCTCAAGAACAAGGCAGCTTCTATTTGCTTTAGATGCTACAAGGCTTGGGGCCAGGAAAGAGGCATTTGCAATAAATCACCTGTTGTTCAGAAAGCCACTCTTCCTGAGGAGTGAAGGAAAGGGATGGGACAGCTGGGATAACCTGGTCTGAGACTGCAGCTCTGCATCTAAGCAGAGGCTGTTCAAAGGGCCAGAACAGAGACTGGAGCTCTGTTTCAGTGACCTAAAAGGCATTTTGTGAACCCCCTTGAGACTGAAACCATGTGGATTCCCATTAGTTTTCTTTCAGATTGCATCCTTCAGATGTATTGAGTCACTTTCTGAATGCAGTAATACAAAGTCAGTGAGCTAGTTCCTTGTGCTGGACCCCACCAGATGTCAAAGAGAAGATGGGATGCCAGCCAGCCTTTGGAGGATGCTTGGGCTTCATTTGGTCTTTAGCCTTAGAAATATCCTTCCTGAAGCTCCTTGTTTTTGCTGGAGAGCTGTCTAAGAAGTGGAGAAACAATAACAAGGTTGTTCAAAGACTTTGAACCTTTACTGTGACTTATAAAGACAGAAAATTTCATCTCTTTCTGTTGACACAGAGTTCAGGTTAAGCAGTGTATTCATCACATAGGATCTGAGGTTGCTGAGATTGATTAAAAACAGAGTCCACAGGAATAACCATCATGGTTGGGAAAGACCTCTGAGATCTTGGAGTCCAACCATCCACCTAACACTATTGTGCTCACCACTAAACCATGTCCCCAGGCAAAAACCTACCTTTTTTTTTGAACACTTGCAGGGATGGTGATTTTACCACCTTCTTCTTTGGTTCAAGCACAAGATGATGAAACTTTTGTGGTGATGAATAGGGGAACACTTCCAGTCATTCTGCATGTTTTGTTATTGATTAAATACCTCACACTCTGAGAAGAACAAACCAAACCAAACCAAAAAAACCCAACCAACTAGTCAAAGAGCACAGAGAGTTTATCACTGATGAGATGTTCCTCCTTACATAGAATCATAGAATGTTACATCTTTAGTCTGCTGAGAAGCCTTCCCTAAACTGAGGTAGAATAGTTGTGAAGGTAATAAAGGAAGAAGCAGCATGAAAATTACCTTTTCATACCTCCTTGCATGTCAGAAAAGGGGAGACAAGGCCTCATACAAAATTGTTTTCCATCTCCAGGTCAGATCTGATCTCTGCAAACATAAGTTTTAAGCCCAAAGGATATTATTTTCTAGAAGTTCTAAGCACCTGCAAACAGAGGCTTAAGATGGAAGCATCTTCTCAGCATAAGTCACTATAATTACTTCCATAAAATGACCAAAAGACTTAAATTATAAAGATTGAGGAGATGATTTCAGGAAAGTAATCTTCAGAATTGAGATAGAAATAAAAATCCAGCCCCAATTAAAAACAAACAAACAGAAAAGGCCAAACCTGAATTATTTTAGTTGTAATTTACATTTTCCTTCAAACAAAGGTATGAAGATAGCAATCATGAATTTGGGATGTGGCACAGCAGGACTTTGGTACCAGCAACCCTCACTCTTCAGCCTGGGGACATCAGAGGGGCCAGCAAAGTCAAGAGAACCTTTCCCCTTGACTTCCATAGGCTTTGAGGTGTGGAGGAGGCAGCAATGAATGAAGGCTTCTCCATTCTAATCATCATTCTTCCACCTGGCTGTTCCCTAATTGTACAGTTTTGCTAGTAGCTAGGCTCTTGCTCCAATATACAGTCAGGATTGATGGATTTCTTCATCTTGTGTCTCTTCAAACCTCTGGTTCTTTGAGTGCATTAAAGGTCAGGCTTCAAGCAATTTTCTTTCCTGGATGCCTATACAGTCTGAGGTGTTTTATAATTAGACCATAGAGCACTGTGATGTATGTGAGAAGTGATTTATAAATCAGTATGTAATAACAACATAACAGCACTGCATCCATTTGTTAAAGAAGAGGGAGGGGATCCTGACTATCCAGAACATCATTCCCACAAGGTGAACCTCAATCAAGACACCAGGCCTAATGCACATCATTACTGGGGTAGATTGCCATCCATGTCTCTAAGGAGAGGGTGCTGCAGGAGCCTGGAGCACAGAACCAGGACTCTGTCACCCCTGGTTTGTGCCTGGAGTTGCCAGTTACAATGGCTGTGAGTTTGTAAAGTCAAGAGCCAGTCTTTCAAGGGTGTAAAAGGAACTTACAAGAAAGCTGAAGATGACCTATATACAAAGGCCTGGAGTGAAAGGACAAGGGGCAATGGTTTTAAATTGGAGAAGAGTAGATTTAGAGTGGATATTAGAAAGAAGTTCCTCCCCACGAGGGTGGTGGAACACTGGCCCAGGTTGCCCAGGGAGGTGGTTGAGTTCCCATCCCTGGAGGCATTGCAGGTGAGGCTTGCCAGGGCTCTGGGGGAGCTGCTCTAGTTGGGGATGTCCCTGGCCACTGCAGGGGGGTTGGACTAGATGAGCTCCAGAGGTCCCTTCCAACCCAAACCATTCTGTGATTCTATAAAGATATCTAAGGGTGATCAATAAGCACTGGGATTTTCACACCTATTTCCAGCTGCAGTGAATGAGAGAAGATGCTTAAGTGTTCTTTAGGCATCTTAAAGTCTTTGAAGAGCAGGCTTTTCATTTCCCTTTGCCCTTGCTCCTCCGTGCAGCAGAACTAATGCTGCCTGCCTGCCTGCCAAAGGGAGGAGAGTTTTCACCTTGCCATGAGCACATCTAGATCTGTGTCAGAAAGGTGCTGTTTAAAAAGCAGAAGGTGTTACTGTGTTTGCAGGAAGTGTTAATGGCTACCACAATCCAACCCTTTGACTTACAGGTGACTACAAACACAGCTACAGCTTACTGGGGAGTTAAATCTTCTTTCCAGGTAGCTAAGCCTACGTGGCATGATGCCACATTAAGCAGAGATACCTAGACATGCCCTGGAGCAGCTAACCTGATACCAGGATCAGCCCAGTGTCTCCAGACTCCAAGCTGAAGACTCACTTGGATCAGTGTCACCCCAGTGCACTGTGCTCAGACTGGGGAGAAGCCTCCCAAGCTCCTTCAGGCATCAAGGGTGTGGGAGGCTTTAGGGATGGCCTCCCAGCATTGAGCAGTGATAACCTCCTGCTGCACTGGGTATGACAGTACCACAGTATCCCAGGATGTCAGGGG
>VWZO01013981.1:0-14061 GCA_013396975.1 Bucco capensis | reverse complement strand
CGACTATTAATATGTTTGTTTGTAAACTCTCGGTGGGGGGTAGCCCTTTCCACCAGCCGAGCTGTGTGGACAGGAGCCGAGCCATGCGGGCAGGAGCTGCACGGGCTGCGGCGGGTCAGCATGGTGGCTCATGCCCCTGCCCTGGAGGTGCCTGCCTGGCGCAGAGCCGTGCTGGCTGCCGTGGGTGCCGGCAGGGCCAAGCTCCGGCTAGCCCCAGCAAGCGACAGAAGCAGGGGACAACTGCCAGAAAGAGTGAGCACCCCGCCAGGCACCGAGCAGCAGCAGTGGCAGCCCCCGGAGCAGTGAACAGCAACAGCCTGCACCCATGAGTCCCAGAGCAGCTGCAAGTGGCGGAAGCAGAAGTGACAACGCAGCCGCCGTGCATCCATGGTGTGGAAGGCAGAAGCTTGAATGGCCCACCAGGAGGGAGGGGATTCCACTGCAGGGACTGCTGGGACCTCCCTTCCCTTCCGAAGAAGACAGTGAGAGGGAGAAAGCGTGCTCTTCTCCATCTTGCAGCAGCGCACTTGGGTGGCCAGACCATCCATTCATCTCCTGTCCACTCACGCATCCAATCACCGTCATCCACCATCTGGGTTTTCTCCATACTCCATATCACCTGTCACCTCATCTTAATTTGACTGCACCCAAGCAGGTTTTACTGCGAGTAGGGAGACAGCCAGTGGTGTGAGGGGGGAACCGGGAGGGTTTGCCTCATTCTATATTTTCATTATTATATATTTTTCTCTGTTAAAAAAGTTATTCTTTACAACTCACCCCCAGTGTGCAGCATTTTCTTTCTTTTTGGGGGAAGGAGGAGGTTCCTAACGAGGCCACCTCCCCATTTGTCCTTTCAAACCAGGGCAATGGAACTCAATAGGGGAAATTTAATAATCAATAACAACCCAAATACATAAAAATCAACTAGTTCTACCAATCAACTAAAATCAACTAATGACACACATTTATTTCCTGGTAGCTCCTCTCTGGATTCATCTTGGACCGACTTCATTCATCTCTAACAGATCTATCATCTCTGCTAGAGCTATCACAATTCAGAAATAAAACCAAAATTGTATAGATGATGTGTCTAGCGAAATATGGAGGCTATAGGATGAGTCATGTAGTGACAGCTAGCTTTGAAATATGCATTCAGTTGAAGACCATCTGGTTTGAATTCCTTAAGTTGTGCTAAGTAAATTTGTGAAGTTTTTCTAGTAAAATCACCTGTGTTTACAAAATATTCCTGCAAATCAAAGTTCAGGATTAATGTTAAAATACAGTAACTCATGTCATTGTAAGGACTTAAAGTAGAAAATGAGCCATTTTCTGTACACCATAGTAAACAATAACCATTAAAATGGAGCACTTAAGTGGCAGGACTGGTTTTGTAGTTACTGGGACAACAAAACTGAGGTAACAGATTCAGACAGTGAAGTTAGTTTAATTCATAATAGTAAGATTTTTATTCTTTGTAATTGAGGTCACACTAGTAGAAGCTGGTTTTAAAAATTGTGACATACTATGCTGAAGAACATGGGATCAATTATCAGTTCTTTCTCAGCTATTGTGTGGTCTTTTTCTGAGGCAGTTCAAATACTACAGCTTATGATGATTGACGTAAAAAAGATGGGGCTTATTGGTTATGAAAAGTTCATGACATGAAATAAGAATTATGAAAACACTATTTTGAAATACAATTCAGCTCTAGTTTCTATATATGTTAAAAATTGTTTGATTTAAAATTTAAAATCTGTCTGTCATAAACCATCCACTTTAATCTGTTTGAAAGTGATTTTAAAATATTTGCTGTCAGTGTGGTCTAACATCGTCTTCTATAAACCATATCCGGAAGTCGTACATTTTTCTTTGTAACAGCTTCCAAACATTCATTCTATAAACTTAGTTTTAATCCACAAAAGTAGTAAAGTAAATTTATCCTGAATGAAATCATAAAGGAAATGATTTTTAAATGAGTTTGGTAAGACAGTATGCAAAGTACCTGACCTCAGAGGTATGTTTATTATTGACAATTATATGCACACAATTGTCTGAACAACTAACAGCAAAGGAAGAAAGAAACCTATCTTCTACAAGAAAATTTTGTATCTTGTTCTGATGTGAGAAATGCCTTTTTGTATTTTATCACTTTTAAAATTAAGATAATTGCTTTTAGTAAAATAGTGTAAATATTATTTTCATGTAGATAAAAGGAATTAAATACCTGTACTTCCTCAAAAACAAATTTCTATCCCTCTTCTAGTTAATTCTTAGACTTCATATGGATCCAAGATCTTTTTTCAACATTATTTCAATGTTTACTGAGAATTATACTATGATAACATCCTCATAGTAGATTTTTCATTAATATTTTCTTGGATATGTTTGTTTAGTATGTTTATCTTATGGAATAATATATCTTTTGGATATCAGAACTGTTAGCCATATACATTTTCAGGTGAGTGATGAACAAGGTTTTTATTTTTATTTTATCAATAATTTCATAGAAAATATATTATTATATTGTAATGTTTTTCAGACCATAAAAATTCTACCCTGTTCATCCTTGTTCAGGTCTTCCTTGGACATAAGTATAGATGATTTATTTGCAAATAATGCCAAACTGACAAAGAAAGAAGTTAAATAAAACCTGTGAAGTACAGTACAGTCAATCTACAAAACAAGTTATGCAAAACTAGCTGTAAATGTACTAGGATCCTTGGTCAAAGCTAGTATGTGCAAATGCATCAGACCTCCTGCGCAAGTTAGTAGAGTTCCCTACGATGTCTTTCAATTCAGCATTTTGATTTTGATCAGCAAGACAATTTTAAGACAACAATATATACTCAGAAATCTAACCAGGGGAAAAAGAAAAGGAAATGCCTGAATTATCAAGCTATTTAATATTTAAGCTGTTCAAGCAGAAAACTCTTTTCTGTTTTTTATTTCTGTTCACATTTGCTCCTTTTAAATTTTTCAGTATTACCCACATCGAGCTGTGATCAGAAAATCTTATACTGGTATCAGGTTTTCCTATTCGATTTTTTTCTTACTGATTTTTACCAAAAAACATAATTTCTTCCTTCCTCCATTCCCTTCCAGTTCTTTTCCATTTTGCATGGTTGGTGTAAAACAGCCTAGCATTAAAGAAAATAATGAAAATGAACAGTTCTTTTGACTATCAATTGTAACTGCTGAGATAAGCTTTCTTTGTCTACACATTTTCTTATGTTTGAAACCATAGGAACTACGAGTCAGATTGTCCTCCTACCCTCTATTCAACTCTCTTTTAGGAAGAGGAACTGGTGCCATACGATTCATTAGAAATATAATTTAAGGATAATGATGGATCATACCTGCTCTCCATTTTTTTCACTTGCTCCTTCCAAGAGCATCAGGCTGCAGGTTGCTCAGACAAATATTTTTTTATGTACTATGTATTTCATATATTAGTTAAAGACCAAAATTAACTTGTGTAGTTGTAACTTTCCATTCTTGCAATATATCATGCATCCAATATCAAAGAGTCTGTTGGGGTTTTTCCTACAGTTTCTTTACTTTCAAGACAACCAAATGTGGCTATGACAGTTAATGATTTTTTTATGAAGATGTGATATCTATGGTAGATAATAAAATTTGAAACTCTTACACCATAACAAAAATGGAAATGTCCTTTCTCATTAATTATCCATTTTTAACATTTATTTTCTTATTAATTTTCCTGTTTCTTTTTAAGTTTTCATTTCTTGATAAGTTTGGAAATAGAGTGAGATAGGTTGAATAGGATTTTGCTGTGGTTTAGGGGGAAGAAATTTTTTCCTATTTCTTTTAAGCCAGCAAAGCTGAGTGGAACTGTTTTCATGCTTATTATTTTATTTATTTTTTTCCCCATGAAAAGGTTTAACTATGACTTTTAAGTAGAAGGCAATGAACAAATGGGAAGTGGACAAATAAAGATACTGATATCTCAGCAGAGACTTGCTGATGCAGCATGCTTTGTGTCTTCTAGCTACTGTACATTTTGTGTGTTTATATTTAATGCATCATCTTATTTCTACAGCATGCTGTCAGCTTTGTCACATGAAAAGAAAATTAGTTTAACATCCATATTGTTTAGGTCTATTAGAAACAGTCTGTCATATTTAGTCTCATGCTGAGGGATGCTGAAGAACAAAAGAAAATGCATTTTGACAGTTAAATTGTTAGAGACAGAATATATAGTATCTGTATACTATATTTCAAAGCCTTGGGATAGAGATACAGTAAATAGAAAAACGACCAAGAACACTGAGGGCTTCAATCCTAAGTATATATGTATATATAGTCTTCATATATATTTTCATATTCATTTATTGCTTGTTTGCAGCAGGCTGCATTTCTTCAAGGCTGTAAACTCTAAAGAGTTAGGATTGCTTTTCCTATGACTTATATATTATAACATCAATAATGCTGGCAATTAATGAAAAGCGATATAACTAGTAGCAATTACTCTGGCACCCTGGTTAATTTCTTGGAAGTATTTAGTTCTTTAGGAAATATCTTGTACTCCACTCCAGAAATACTGATTGTTATGCTAATCCACTCAAAACTACTTTGACTAAAAATGTTTACCTGGTTTTGTCTGAAAATTGACAAGCAATTCTTTTCAAATTGTACCTGTTTTAAATCAGACTGCCTAGCTCTGCAAGTTGGAAAGCAGATGTCCTATGAGACCAAGACTGAAAAGTGTCTTGCAACCAACAAATCTTTCACTTTTCAATAACTTAGGTAGTGATATTCTCCAGTGATAATTGGATCATTATGTTGTAAATGACTATTCAGCTTCTCCTGAGGGGTGCAAAAATTGCAATTGAGAAAAACTATTTCTATATGGGCTACTGTAGGGACCTCTTCTGATAATGATAATTAAAAGTTTCCTAGAAAAAATCCAATACAGTCCTTGATAAGCATTTTGTCCTTAGAAATTTTGCTTTTCAGATTTGATTCAATTCAATTTTTGTATTTCTATAAAGGTTTTAGATATGAGAGATAACTATTTTTCAAAGCTTAACAACCTTATGTTTGGTTAATTTATGTTCTCCATACAAGAATAAAGCTGGGCTTAGTTTATTCCTTGTTCCTTCAAGATTAGGGTAAAAGATCTTATTTGCTTCAGTGTTTGACAAACATTTCTGAGCAGCTCATCTGGAGTCTCCTATTCAAAGCTTCATTTCCTTATCTGCTTTACCTAGTGGGATATTGCCAGCTTAAATTTACAAATAAATTGTAAATTTGACCTTTGAGTCAAAAAACGCTCTGTGAAAGCCTAAACTGTTTTCATCTACATTTTTTTCTAATTGACTTTGAGTTTTCTAGTATTTTTGCTGGTTTTGATGCTACTGATAATTCCACTGCTTTTTGAAATAAAGAAAATTTTGCCTGTTTCAATTTCTTTCTAATGTTCTAGTGTTGAAAAATACAAGTGTTATTCTTCAGACCTTTGTTTTCCTTACTTAATTCTGACTTACATCCAAATAAAAAAAACAAACAACAAACCAAAACATAACAAAACAGGAAGAGAGACACAAAAAAACATAGAAATCTGCATTTCTTACCTTCTCAAGATAGAAAATCCCATCCTACTATAGATATTAATTATTTTTGAGTATTTCACTCCTCTACAGAAGGACAGGTATACTACTCTTTTATATGTGGGTGGGGAATATCAGCCTGACCACTTTTTCTTACATGAGTCTTTATTTTGTTAGAAAAATCCAGTAGGAACTGAGCCAGTATTTTCCTCTCCAGAAACTATGTCAGCTCCTTCCCATACTGTTATCTTTATGTGGCTACCAATCTTATTTCCAGTGTTTTCTATCAAGTGCTAATACCAGGATTAACAGCCTAAGACTTGTTGGATTTTTTTTTTTGTCTTCTTTTAAAAGAAGGCAGGCATTATGTTATTCACCTTCTCATCTTCCATTGTCAAGGAATTGTTAGAGCAGAGATTGTATGTAGAAACAGCTGAACTTGAACTTGTGGAGAAAACGCAGTTCTTTCTACATTTTTCCTCCTCTGGATGACACCTCTTTCAAGAGAGGAGGTGCTCTGCTGGCACCAACGGAATCAGACAGAACAGGGTAATATTTCACCTTGATGTCAATGTGGACATTCCACACTGAGGTCAGGCACAGTCTGAAAATCACTTGGGGTCTTCTGTGGCCCCTGGTGCGATAACTGTGCCGACAGCAGAGGGAGCATTAAACTCATTGCCCATGGTAAAGTGTGGGGAGTGATACCCATGTTCCTATAATCCTTGGATGGGTAGGATATGCTCATTAGCCTTCTGGCAGTCATCCTAGGAGAAGGACAACTCTGATTCCAAACCCAGGCAGATGAAGCTCATTTAGCCCTGTAAGGTCTTCCATCTAAGAGAAGGACACTCTAATAAAACCTACGTCCTAAGGACTTTGCTGCCAGTGTCGAAGCTTGCTAGGCCCTGGAAGATGAACCTTAGGACTAAAGGATGGGTCCAGCTCTGCACGTGCTATGTCTCACCTAAAAAAAAAAATCTATTGTGCAGGCTCAAGGGTGCTATCCACTATCCTCTTTTTATCAGCGCACTTGTAAAAGGTGCTGATGAGGAACGTGGATGGAGCCTTCCCTGGATCTTCATTCGTGAAGTCTAGCCATATATTGAGGTACAAAGATACAAGAGGAACAAAAGCCAGGCACTAATGGGATGAAGGAAGGAACTGATCAGTGACAGCTCCTCAATGATTACAGCCTCTGCTTAGAGGTTGTTTGAGCTGTGGGAGCTCTTCACACAAAAATTATTTCCTCTTCTACATCACATACAGACAGCTTGTGGAAAACAGAGAGCAAGAAAACTGAAGATTCTTTATTAGTTATATGAATCCAGTTTTTTCTTACTGCAGTTCAATATTATCTTTTCCACATCTTGGGGAAAAGATCTTTTCTTGATCTTGGGGATCAAGGCTAACAGTGCTGCACTTACTTTTTCTTACTCTGTTTATTAGAACATATTTTTTTTTATTTTTCATTAATTCTTCATTAAATGAAGCTGTTTTCCTAGAGGTATTTAACTCACTGTATCTTCAGCTTATTAATGCTCTATTGCTAAAGGAAACATGACCTCCTGAGGAACCTGAACATACATAAGTCTATGGGACCTGATGAGATGCACCCCAGAGTCCTAAAAGAATCGGCTGATGTAGTCACCAAGCCACTCTCAATAATATTTGAGAAATCCTGGCAGTCAGGTGAAGTCCCTAGTGACTGGAAGAAGGGGCATATAACACCCATTTTCAAAAAGGGTGTAAAGGAGGACCCTGGAAACTACCGACCTGTCAGCCTCACCTCTGTGCCTGGGAAAATCATGGAGCAGATTCTCCTAGAAGTTCTGCTAAGGCACATGGAGGAGAGGAAGGTGATCAGAGACAGTCAGCATGGCTTCACTAAGGGCAGACCCTGTCTGACAAACCTAGTGGCTTTCTACGATACTGTGACTACCTCAGTGGACAAGGGACAACCTGTGGATGTGATCTATCTGGACTTGTGCAAGGCCTTTGACACAGTCCCCCACAACATTCTATTGGCCAAGTTAGAGAGCTATGGATTTGATGGGTGGACTGTTCAGTGGATAAGGAACTGGCTGGCTGACCGCATCCAGAGGGTAGTGGTCAATGGCTCGAAGTCCAGCTGGAGATCAGTGACAAGTGGTGTCCCTCAGGGCTCTGTACTGGGGCCTGTACTGTTTAATATTTTTATAAATGATATCGACAGCAGCATTGAGTGCACCATCAGCAAGTTTGCAGATGACACCAAGCTATGGGGTGCTGTTGATAAGTTGGAGGGGCAAGATGTCATCCAGAAGGACCTAGACAAGCTGGAGAGGTGGGCCCAGGTGAACCTCATGAGCTTCAACAAGACCAAGTGCAGGGTCCTACACCTGGGTCGGAACAATCCCCACTATCAATACAGGCTAGGGGATGAGATGATGGAGAGCAGCCCTGCAGAAAAGGACTTGGGAGTGCTGGTGGACAAGAAGCTGGACATGAGCAAACAGTGCACACTGGCAGCCCAGAAGGCTAATCGCATCCTGGGCTGCATCAAAAGAAGCGTGGCCAGCAGATCCAGAGAGGTGATTTTGCCACTTTACTCTGCTCTGGTGAGACCTCATCTGGAATACTGTGTCCAGTTCTGGAGCCCTCAATACAGAAAGGACATGGATCTGATGGAGCAGGTCCAGAGGAGGGCCACAAAAATGATCAGGGGGCTGGAACACCTCTCCTATGAGGACAGGCTGAAGGAGCTGGGATTGTTCAGCCTGGAGAAGAGAAGACTTCGGGGGGACCTAATAGTGACTTTCCAGTACTTAAAGGGAACTTATAAGAAGGCTGCAGAGGGCCTGTTTGCAAAGGCCTGCAGTGAAAGGACAAGGGGCAATGGTTTTAAATTGGAGAGGAGTAGATTTAAATTGGACATTAGGAGGAAGTTCCTCACTACGAGGGTGGTGGAACGCTGGAACAGGTTGCCCAGGGAGGTGGTTGAGGCCCCATCCCTGGAGGCATTCAAGGCGAGGCTTGACAGGGCTCTGGGCAAGCTGATCTAGTTGGGGATGTCCCTACCCACTGCAGGGGGGCTGGACTAGATGACCTCCAGAGGTCCCTTCCAGCCCTAACCATTCTATGATTCTATGATTCTATGATTCTATGAAGCAGTCATTGCTTTAATGCTTTGTTCTTCTTTTTTTTTTTTTGTAACAATATTCAGATATTTCAGCTGGCAATTGAATAGAGATTTCAAGTTGCTACTGTTGTTACGCATTAAAAGCAGATAATTTGTTCATTTTGTGACCAATGAAGTATATCTACGAAAGTGCCAAAACAGACTTTCTTTTAAAAGAGGCAGAAGACATTACCATACATCAAAAGGTGCAACTTTTAATCATGTTTTTACTTCAAAACTGACTGAGATAAAGTGTATATTTACTTTCTTGAAGCAATTTAATCAGGTAAAAATGCTTCTATCATCTGTTCTTAAAAATAATGTTGTTTGCTTAATGCGTCCACCTGCTGTCTAAAATATCACAAGTGTTATGTTTATGTGTAATTTAGATGTGTGCTTATCCACTTCCTGAGTATAATAAGTTGCAGACAAACACACCAGAATCACTTGCCTTTCAATCATGGCTTCACATTGGAAGATAAATTTACTTCTTGCAGCTTCTCCATAGCCATGTGTTTTGTTTTGTTTTGTTGTTTGTTTTTTTTATCTTACACAAATGATGCTGAAATAAAATCATAACAGACTGTCACTGTTTAATTATATCTGTGTACATATTCACATTATGTATATATATATATATATACATAATTGTATATTGTGGAAAGGTAGGGAAGTCTGTAATGTTTAATTTGAAGGATTTATAAACAATCTGAGATAAAATCTGGGACATTGCAGACTTCAATAGGAATATTTTTCTCATCTTCATAATGATTAAGGATAGGAACTATATTTAATAGTGATGGAACAAAGCGATGACATTTTTTTCAAAGTAATGAATAAGATATCTTTCATGTGAGACACAATCATAGAATCATAGAATGTTAGGGGTTGGAAGGGACCTAGAAAGATCATCTAGTCCAACCCCCCTGCCAGAGCAGGATCACCTAGAGGAGGTCACACAGAAATGTGTCCAGGCTGGTCTTGAATGTCTCCAGAGAAGGAGAATCCACAGCCTTCCTGGGCAGCCTGTTCCAGTGCTCCATCGCTCTTACTGTAAAGAAGTTTTTCCTCATGTTAATACTAAACCTCCTGTGGTCCAACAGGAGGTTTAGTTATGCCATCATAAAAGGCTATCAGATTAGTCAAGCAGGACTTCCCCTTACGGAATCCATGTTGACTACTCATGATAAACCTCCTTTCCTCCAACTGCTTGGAGATGGTGGCAAGAACAAGCTGTTCCATCACCTTTCCAGGGATGGAGGTGAGGCTGACTGGCCTATAGTTACCTGGGTGGTCTTTCTTGCCCTTTTTGAAGATTGGGATAACATTTGCCTTCCTCCAGTCCTCAGGCACCTCTCCCATTCTCCAGGACCTCTCAAAGATTATGGAAAGTGGCCTAGCAATAACCTCTGCCATTTCCCTCAGTATTGGGAAATGCACATTAGTCCTAAAATAAAACTAAGTTTTGAAAAAACAATTGTATTGCTTCCTGTGAAAGGAGCTGTTATAACTTTCAAGTGATATCTTGTTGGGATATATCACTTAGTACCCATCTGCCTAATGTCACTTCTCACAGTATGATATCACTGACATATTCTGGTATGTCATACCAAAGTAATTATAATTTTGCAGCTAGAAGTTGACACTGATACCCTACAAGGTATTGCATCTGTTGCATCCAGGTGTTAATGCCTGTAGAATGTTAGACATCTGGAGCATCTCTTTACCTTGTGATTTTATTCATCTCCCGTCAATAGTACAAATTAAGACAGCATATTGAAATGATAGACTTTATGGCAAAATTAGTACCAGGAGATTCATCTGAAGAGTCATTAACA
The DNA here is from genome assembly GCA_013396975.1 of Bucco capensis. NCBI lineage: Eukaryota > Metazoa > Chordata > Aves > Piciformes > Bucconidae > Bucco > Bucco capensis. The sequence goes on along the minus strand of VWZO01013981.1, from coordinate 3,493 downwards.
CAGGAATGGCTTTTATTTCAGGGATATGAAGGATTGAAAGATGGGAAATTACTGTGTCTAATCTGTGATCTGTGAAACTCAGATGTATATGTAAACCGTACAAATAAGGCATCTTTAGAAATTAATCCCTATTTCTTAATCTGATAGTGTATGGAAGCCTTGCCTTAGCAGGTGCAAAAGGTTAATTTCTTGTTAATTGCACAATAGTGAAGAAAGAGTGGAAAACTTTGAAGTCTCTTGAATTTCTCTTCCAGCATAAAATGCTTTTATAAATTCTCCTACCAAACAGATTTTAACTGTTTATACTAACCTGTGTTTAGAATTTATCTTAACCAATTTTTTCAAATCTCCGCTACCCATGATTCCCTTGCCCTCTGCCTTTCCTGGTCTCTTTCACACATCTTTTACCCGGCAGGTTCAGAAGTCAACACTGTTAGCCTGCTGCTGTCTTTACCTAGGGGAATTCAGCTGCAGTGCTTTGTGGAAGCCTCTTCTCTCACTTGTGACTGTCAGCAGTAAATGCTGCTGAAAGGCATTGTGAAACCTCAGTTGTTTTGCATGCATAACCCAAACAGTCACTCGTACTGCTAAGGAAAAAAGGTGTTCATTGCTTTTTTTCAATAATATTTTCTTCTCTGAGGTCTGCTGCATAGTCTGAATTATTGCATTGTATACAAGGCTAAACAGGAGAGTTGGGGGCTGGTGGGAGTGGGATGTTTCATTGTGGTTTTCAGGTTGATAGGGTTTTTTTTTTCAAAGAAACCAAATTTGTGTTTTCCCTTTTCAGTTTGTGTAATAAGGAATAACTGCAATCACAAAAGAGCTTCTAGATTTAAATCATCATATGTGACTATGGGTGCTTTGAATTGTATTTAGGGGTCCTGAATTATTATACAAAGTCATGGAAAATACTTTGGCAACAGAATACTTGTTTGTTCATAAGGTTTAATTTACATAGCATAGAGTACAGATTTTATTCTTATCGCCAACTATGTGTTTCTCCTCCAAAGGAAAAGAGTTTAGTTCACTGGAGCTCTAACTTGGCAATCTAACGAAAAATACATTGAGAGAGCTGCATAGATTACTAACCTAGAAGGCAGCAGCTGGGCTTACTCAATTAGCACATCTCCTAATGCATTCCTAGCAATTCTCTTTCATCTGACAGAATTTCAGTCTTTTTCCTGTTGTAACTTCTGGTGAAGATTACTTTTGTGAAATATTTGTACCATGCTTAAACATCACGATCTTACTGTAAGAAAGCTTTGTTCCTTGTGCTTCATCATCTACAGCTTTGAGCTTGTGATGAAATGTAGGAACATTGAACTTTTGTCTTCTGTTCAGTACCTAAATGACCTGTTTTTCCTCTGAGCGAAGTATAAAATTACGTTTACCTGTAAATATGGGATTTTTTCCTTGTCCTACTATTAATCAAGGTAGAGTAACATAAACCTTTCACAAAATAGCATTTGGAACCATTATTTGCTGTGGAATATTACTTTTTTCCTTCAAAATAAAATTTATCCTGTACATACAGATGATACGTATTAGAGCTCTCTTTGACTGCTTCCATTTGAAATCAGTATCAGTAGGGCTGGCAGAATGAGGACCTTCATTATGTAGGTTTCTCTCCATACCCTACAGTCTGATTATTATATATAATAGGAGTAAACATCCACTTAATTACTAAATATATTGCAGCTAAAGCTCTCTGGTAACTATAGTTATTAATAGATTCTACCATACAATTTCATTTGTATTCATGACCTCCTTTGTTTGCTTATAGATGAATGTTCAGCTGAATTAAATTTATTTGTAAGCATGTTTGTGATAAGTAAAAATGTTGCATATGAGAACTCAAGCAAGTATTGTCAAGATATGAGACTCCAGAAATGAGCCTTCATATTCACTTAAGGTTCACCTTTTTCTCCTCAAGAAACTTCTATTTCTTTCTGTGCTGTAAAATCCTGGTACAGAAGTAACTGAAATATCATTTTCCACACATATTTCAACTTGGAAATGTATCTATAAAACTGTCACCTCTTCTTTCCTGCCTATTTTTATTACTCTTACCCTAACTCCCTGTCCTGGTTTGACCAGAGGAACTGAGGATTACTAGGGTCAAGAGGACAATCTCTTTGAGAGGGTCTCCGAGAAAGCCCCTCTCCCCAATGGGGACAGCAAATAAGATAAAAGCACCAGGCACGCAGATAGTGAATTTCTAAGAATATCTTTATCTATATTTAAATGGTACAACAGTATGAAAGAGATAAATAATAAGGAAGATAAAGGTTGTTAGTTAAAAGACGGCTTCGGCCCTTCCCCCCTTCTAATAACCACAATGGCTGACCTTGCCGGCAAAAGCTGGCAGGCTTCCAATCACTCACCCCTCCTTATCAGGACCTTACCGCTCCCTCCCTACCTTCAAGAAATCCAGAGGGATTCCAAGAATGCCAGAGCCCCCCTTTTCTCTTAAAGAAGGGCGGGGGGGAAGAGCCGAATCCAAGCACAGCCGATCCAGAGAGCAGGAAGCAGGAAGAGGAAGAGAGCCTCTCTCACACCACCCCTCCTATATACACAAAAACACGTCATCTTTCCGTGCGAGAGTTTTAGCAGTTCATGATTCGTTGCCGATTGTCTCTCTTGAATGATGTCTTGGGGTCACGGCCCTTGACCATCCTCCATCCGGAGACGCAGCTCCAACCAAGTTTACAAGTTTACACTGCGCAGCTGCGAGGTTTCATTTTTCTGCTGGCGGATTCTTCAGTGGGGGAAAGAAGGAGGGCTAGAAGAAGTTCAGCCACTGAATCTTCTTAAAGAGATAGTGTCCAAAATTCAAAAGGGAATATGACGTACAGAATATCCTTAATGTCTTTTTCTCTTCAGTTTTTAATCACCCCATGACACTCCCATACCCACTCTAAACAACCTTAAGAAATCTTACTATGAACAGAAAACAAAAAAACCGAAGACCTGATTTAAGCAAAATATGTGCTTGCTTGTTTTTATAATCCACAATACAAAAATTAAGGGTCATGCTGCCTAAAAATGTCTTTGAGAAAATCATGTGTTATGAATTAACAAACTGAACAATGCAACCAAACTAAAAGCCAACTATGATCAATGCAATTTTTCAAGAACCTTGGGTCATGAGAATATTCAAATCTTTACACACTTTTATTGAAACATTGGGGTTTGTCTCCATGGAATATTTACTAGCATAGTTTTTACTGCTATAATTAACATTGCTCTGATCATCATCATCAGTGAAACACCTTAAGGGAATGAAGGGATTCTTCTCTGGAAAGGTGACATTGCTGACTGCCCAGCTGAAGTGCCTCTACACAAACGCACACAGCATGGGCAACAAACAGGAGGAGCTGGAAGCTACTGTGATTCTGGAAAGCTACGACATAATGACCATTACTGAAACCTGGTGACATGAATCCTATCACTGGGGTGTGTCTATCCGTGGTTACAAGCTGTTCAGAAGGGA
>VWZO01013980.1:25522-56210 GCA_013396975.1 Bucco capensis | reverse complement strand
CCATCCCTGGAGGTGTTTAAGAGACAGCTGGATGTTGTGTTGGGGAACATCATTTAGTGGGGTGATATGGCTAGGAAAAAGGCTGGACTCGATGATCTTCAAGGTCTCTTCCAGCTGTAACTGTTCTATGATTCAATGATTCTATGATAAGTGTAGAGATTTACACACAAACATGAGTTTTTGCACCCAATATTACAGGCCAGGTTGTGTGTGGCTCTGAGCAACTTAATCCAGTTGCAGGTGTTCCTGCTGACTGCAGAGGGGCTGGACTAGATGGCCTTTGAATGTCTCTTCCCATCCAAATCATTCCATGATTCTAAGGGCAGCCACTGACATTTTTACCAGGAGAGGAAAGGAAAGTGATGAGGGTGAGTGAAGATGTTTGTGGTCAGCACAGGGTGTTTCCTCAGGAGTGCTGCCTTAGGGGTCACAGGGAGGAGGAGCTGGTGGAGCTGAGGGGCAGAGCATGGGGCTCCAGGAGTCCTTGGGGTTTTTTGGCTCTTAGACCACCCTCTTGCTCAGTGTCTTGGTGGAAAGTGCAGAACAGGTTATGGCAGTGGTGTCTCTGTTGCTACCTTCTACTTCTACTTTCAGAGGAGAGCTACCAAGCTTGTGAGGGGTTTAGAGGACAAGCCATATGAGGAGAGGCTGAGGGAGCTGGGCATGTTTTGTTTGGAGAAGAGGAGGCTGAGGGGGAACCACATTGCCCTCTAAAACTACCTGAAAGGAGCTTGTAGAGAGGTGGGGGTTGGCCTCTTCTCCTTAGTAACTAATGACAGAACCAGAGGGAATGGTCTGAAGTTGAGACAGGGTGGGGTTAGATTGGATATTAGGAAGAAATTCTTTCCAGAAAGAGTGGTGAGGCACTGGAACAGCCTTCCCAGGGAGGTGCTTGAGTCACCATCCCTGGAGGTGTTTAAGAAACGCGTAGATGTCATGCTCCAGGACATGCTCTAGTGGGCAGGGGTTGTGTGGTGTTGTTTGTGGGTGTTTTTTTCTTTTTTTGGTTGGACTCGGTAATCTGAGAGGTCATTTCCAGACATAAATATTCTGTGATTCTGTGATTCTTGCAGCTCTTCAGCCTGTTCCTCCTCCAGCTCTCTCCACTGGACATTTCCAGGTTGCACAGAAACCCTGTGGGACAGCTGAGTCGAGGACTTCAGGAGTAAGCTCACCTTCAGGATCAGCTCTCTCTGAGGGATGTCTGCCCTGATCCCTATGGATTTAGGAAGGCCTCACCTTGGGGTTTGACCTTCCAGCTCTCACTGACGCTGACACCCAGGGTGCTCATGTGGAGTCTGCACACCACCCCCATTATGTGTTCAGAGGTACTCACACTGGACCTTCATGGAGCTCAACCTCTCTCCATCCCTCTGGGCACCCCACCCAGGGAGGAAGGGCTCAACCATGCTGGGGCTCCCTTGCTCTGGTGGGCTCCTCCCCATGGCCTGTTTGAGCTTGCATGGCATGTGGTGACATAGCAGAGTCTCTGAGCCTGACAAATGGGTGCAAAAATGTGACTGCCTCAGGGGTGCTGAGCTCCAGGTGGATGTGTGTGCAGGGATGGTAAGGAGGAAACAAATGCCTCCTCTTTTGGGATTGTGAGCAGCTTGGGATGTTGATGAGCTGATCACTAACCCTCTCCTACTCCAGAGCTGAAGACCTCAGAGGAAAATCCACCCATGGAGTGACTGGGAAAGAAGGAGAAGCACTGCAGGTGCTGAAGGGTTAATGGGGAGTGTTTGCAGCCTGTCCCTTGTCACCAAGGAGAAGAGAACAGCACTTGGGAAGGAAACAAAACACCCACTGCCCTGGAAGGTGATTTCCTTTCCCCACACTCCTTTACAGCCCTCGACTCCTGAAGGGCTCTTGGCACCGGGAGGGTGGTGTCACTGTCCTGGGTGGCAGAGTGCAAGTGGCAGCAGGTGAGTGTGGCTGCTGGGGCAGTGGGCTGGGGACACGGTTTGGGGCAGCTCCTCATGTTCCCATCACTCATGACCTCATCACTCCTTTCCCTTGATCTCCTTCCAGTCTTATGGCAAAATGTGGGGCACGCCGGGCACCGCGGTGCGGAGCATCCGTCCCTACCAGTCCTGTGAGCAGTACCTCTATGCCATGAAGGAGGACTTGGCTGAGTGGCTGAAGGAAATGTACAACCTGGACATTGAGGTGGGCACCTTCGTGGAGGTGCTGGAGACAGGGACTGTGCTCTGCTCCCATGCCAACAACGTCACCCAGGTGGCCAGGGAGTTTGCCCACACCTGTCCTGGCACGGCTCATCACCTCCAGCTGCCCACCACCGGCGTGCCCTGCAACCTTGCAGCACAGCCAGGCACATTCCAGGCTAGGGACAATGTCTCCAACTTCATCCAGTGGTGCAGGAAGGAGATGGCTATTAAAGGTAGGGTGCTGGGCTCCAGCTGCCTTGTGTCCCTGTCAGCAATTCCTGCCATGACCCCAGATCACTCCCATGTGTCCCCCAAAGCTGGTGCCACCCCAGCATTGGGCAGCATGAATTCCCTCAGCTAGGATTTCTTGCACAAGCTCCTCCAGGCTGGGCAGCAGCTCTGCAGGATGATGGCACATGGCAGGTGTGATTGGGTGGAAACATGCTCGGGGGGATGGACATGAGAAGGACATTTGCTACAGCCTGATCCTGCCATCACAGCATGATTCCAGCCATAAGGACATCAGGAGCAGTCCTGGCTCTGAGCAAAGGGTCTGTCACCCCGTTCTCACAACCAGTAGGTGCCTGGGAAGGACATAGATATGGAGTGATGCATCCTCAGTGCACCCAGACCCTGGGGTTTGTGGCTTTGGGATGCCATGAAAGAGCTTTAGTGCCTTCCCGTGTCCCAGGGGGGTTTCCCTGTTAATTTACCCCTCTTCCTCCATTAATTTATCCCAAGTCTTGTTGGACCCAACCATATTCCTAAGGGGATGGCTCCACAGTATAACACCCATTTGGGTTGCTTTTGACTCCACCTGTGTCCCCCATCCCCTTTGTCCCCATCCCCATGGCCTGCCCTGGCTCAGCCCAGCCCTGTCTTGCCCAGATGTCCTGATGTTTGAGACAGAAGACCTGGTGCTGAGGAAGAATGAGAAGAACTTTGTGCTCTGCCTGCTGGAGCTTGCACGCCGGGCTGCCCACTTTGGCATGAGGGCCCCCACCCTCGTGCAGATGGAGGAGGAGATCGAGGAGGAGCTGTGCCAGGAGCTGGACTTGCCACCTGCAGACAGCCCCCTGCCCCGGCCCCCCAGGAAACCACGAGATCTCCACAACCTCGACCAGATGGTATGGAGGAACATGGAGTGGGGATGGGGATGAAGATATGGAGATAGGGATAGAACTGTGGGGATGGGGAAGGAGATTGAGCTAGCAATGAGGATGGGGATGAGGATGAGGATGAGGATGAGGATGGGTAGGACCCATCCCTGCTGCCTACAGGTCCAGCACCTGGTGAGCCACTGTACCTGCCCTGTCCAGTTCTCCATGATTAAGATATCTGAAGGGAAGTACCGTGTGGGTGACTCTGACACCCTCATCTTCGTCCGGGTGAGTCTGCTTCACTCCATGCTTTTGGGGTACAAGCCCTAGGAATCCTGCTTTGCTGCCATAAAGCCTCTTCCATAATCCATCCCCCAAATGGGGCCAGTGTGGGGTTTTGACTGTTATCCTCAAAGCAGGAAAGGTCAGCCCTGTGGCACATGTTTGCATGGATGTAACCACAAAGTGTATGGGACAAAACCTGCTGTCCCACACCAAGACAGAATAGGTCTTACCCACCAGTGGGAATACTGGGATGCTCTGTCCCTGTTTGGATACATCCCTAAGCCTGACTTGCCCAAAGGGCTCAGCACATGATGATGGAGAGAGGTTTTCCAAAACGCTCCCCACTTTCCCTGGGGTGATGAAAGGCTGGCAAGCAGGAGCTGACATCCTCACTGCCTTGGTGGCACTGAGATGAGGAGGAAGCTGTCCTTTGGGAGAGCTGGTGAGACTCAGGACAAGCCCATGGCTCTCCAAAGCCTTGGCTAAGCATGCCACTCCAAAGGCTGCTTAAAAAGAGGGAGGTCCCACAGGTGTGTCACCCCTCTCTGGGCTTCACCCCGTGCAGATCCTGAGGAAGCACATCATGGTGCGGGTCGGGGGCGGCTGGGACACACTGGAGCACTACCTGGACAAGCATGACCCATGCCGCTGCACCTCGCTCTGTGAGTCCCTGTGTCCCCAAAACCCTGAGGAGAGTCCAGCCTGGGTCTTACTGCTTCTGGGGCATTGGCAGGAGCTGGAGGCTTAGTTACAGTAATGCCTGGTTGCTTTGCTGGGGAATGGCTGGTTTGGGGGACTCTCGCTGGCTTTGCTGGCCACTAGAGGTCACGGCAGACTTTTGGATGGAGCTGGACCCCAAGGGCCCCTTTGCAGGGTGCACAGGTTTGCAGCAGCCCCTGGGGCTGGGTGCTGAGAGACGGCTGCCTCGAGGGATGTGTGTGTGTGTGTGTGTGTGTGCGCTCAACGGACAGGGACGCTGAGCTCCCCCCTCCATTATCCACTTATTTTCCCCACAGCTCACAAACAAGCCTGGAAAAGCAGGACCCCCCAGCAGCAGGTGCAGCATGAGGTCAGGCTGTGCTCTGCCTCGAAGGCAGCCACCCGCGGCCAGCCCCAGCCTGCACTGCTAGTCAGCCGCTCACAGAGCCCCCTGCCCCCCGTAGCCTGGGGGTCCCGAGTCCCCCCCAGCCCTCAGCCCCCTGCCACCCCCTCACTGGAGGGCTCGGGTCACCCACGGGGTGTCAGCCCTCGCCGGGAGCCGGTGCAGAGCCAGAGGGTCCCTTCAGGCGGGTAAGTGATGCTTTGTGTCCCAAACCACCTGGTCTGGGACACAAAATCGGAGCAGTTTTTCTCATGTCCCTGAATTATTTCCTCCCTTCCAGAGGTGCCCAGCACCAGGCTGGATGGAGGAGGGACACAGCAGCTCCTCAGCCCCTCTCCACTCTCTCCTCTTGTAGGACACTGGAGCCACCGGCTGCCCCTGCTGGGAGGCAGGTGCCCAGGTCACGCACTCTACCTAGCTCCCCTACCCCCAGGGTGACTAACCAAGGGGTTAGTCGGGCACCAACCCCTTCCCAGCTGACCCGTGCCTCACCGGATGCTGTAGGGGTCCCCAAGGTACCATGTGGGAGGATCCCAGGGAAAGCTTCCATGACACTGGCACAGGGCAGGTCCAAGGCACCCAGCACCAGCCTGACCCCAGCATCTCCGAAAAGCACTCAGCAAGGAGGTAAAGCATCTGTGGTGGCTGCCAAGCCAAGGCAAGGGGAGGTCCCTGCTGTGATGACACCCCGTGTCCCCAGCCCCATCAAAGTCTGTGCCCCCTCCCCACACCAAGATGTACAAGGAGACTCACAGAGCCAGAAATGCCCAAGGGAAAGGAGCAGAGGAACCCTTGGCTGGGCCAAGCAGCCCTCACCCCAAAATTCCTTCAGCAAGCCTCTGAAAGGAGATAGCAGTGTGAACCCCCCCAGCAAAGCCAGCCCAGCCCTCTGCTGGTCCCCCACCTCTCTGGCCCATTCTGCAGATGGGTGCAAGGTCTGTGCTCCTGGGGTGTGTCCCCAGGGGACCCGGAAGTGCCACCCAAACAAAAGCCCAAGGGCTGGGGGCTCCGAGGGACCTAGGATGCTGGTGGATGAACCAGGGAAAGCCTGCAGGAGCAAGGGGTCCCAGGGGTGCTGGGGGCATGTGCAGCCCCCCGGCTACAGCAAGGTGGTGGAGGAGCTCTCCCGTGGGTGGCAGCCCCTCCACCCCATGGGGCTGGGGACTCAGGTCCCCAAAATGTCACCACCAGCTGCCCCACAGCCCACCACCCTCCCGACCAGGGGGGAGGCGGAGGGGCCAGGAGTGGAGGGCCAGACTGCACAGGGAGCCAGGGCCAGCAATGCCCCCAAGCCTCGGCGGTGCCTGAAGATACCTGAGCGCGTGCCCTCTATCTATAAGCTGAAGCTGAGGCCCAAGGCACGTCCTCGGAGGGACTACAGGCCTGGCAAGCGTCCCTCGCGCATCCCCACCCCACTGGGGCAGCGCCTGCATGCCCCCTGGGGCCAGCATCATCCCCCAGGACACTCTCGGAACCCTCATCTTGGTGGCACTCACTCCAGGGCCAAGCCCTCGCCAGCCAACAGCAGTGCCTGGCTGACTGAGGATGACGAGGAGGCCTGGGTCTGACCCCCACCCTGAGTTTTGTGGAGGAAGAATGGACCCTTTGGTCATCCAAAGGTGGGAGCAATGCTGAAGCTGGAGATGCTGCTCCCAAGGTCGCTGTGGGTTTTTGCTGTGGGCATGATGGATTTGCTCCCTTTTGCTCTTCTCCCTTGTTCTTCAGAGCTGCCCCTTCTCCTTCCCCATGGGATTTTTTTTGGACTGGTAACTCTCCTCCGAAAGAGGTGCTCTTGTACTCATCTGGGTGGAAAGATCTAGCCCCAAGCTGAGAGAATGGGGCACTTTCTGCAGGGCAGCGGGGTGTATCCAGCCCCTATGGTGGGGACACCCCACACCCAGCATCCAAACGTGCAGACCACCTTGTACCTCAGCCTTCCCCATCTGCCCAGTGGCACCAACTCTCCTCATCTCTTACAGCACCAGGAGTTGCTTAGGTTGGTTGGTCACAAGAACTAACCATTGCTGAGCCCCACTGTCTTCCTTAGAGGTGAAGGTTGGAGACCCTGGGGAGGTGTTGGTGGTCACCTCAGTGGTGATAGTCAGGGAGCTGGCTGTCACTAAGGCACCACCACATTCCTGAGCCTGCAGCTGTGGGCCTGGCCACACTGTTTGTGCAATAGAGATATACCAAAGTTCTTCTATTGCAGTGTCTTCTCTGTGTGGGTGGGGAGGAAGACATGATAATCATGACTGGTGACAAGGCTTCACAGTGCCAGTCTGTTGTCTGTGTGCACAGCAAACCTCCCTACACCAGCCCCAAGGGGACCAGAAGAGCCCCATTGTCCAGTAAAGGATTAAGCCAGACTTACATCTCTGCTGAGGAGTAGCAAGGATGAGCACCAAGGCCCTGTGTGTGCAAAACTTGCTCGCAGAAACACTCCTTTTGCAGGCAAGGAACAAATTCCCCCACCCTGGAGCACTGCTTCGCACAGAAGGGCTGTGAGAACCACAGTGGGGTGACAAGCAAAGAGCAGCAAGGCACGTACAGAACAAGGGGGGATAGACCTGATTTTTAATTTGATTTCAAAGAAGGAGGTGCAGAGTGTTACAGGAAGTGTAGACACCTTGGGAATCTACAATAAGAAGTCCAGAGGGAAATGGAAAGGCAAGTCCAGGCAACTGAGACGCTCATCAGAGGAGAAGGAGGAGAGGGAAGCATCCTCACCAGGGCTGGACTGAACCCAGGCATTGCCTCCTGTGGCACCATACAGATGGAGGGCAGGAACCCAGCACTGCCCTGGGGACAGTGGTGGGGACATCCTCAGCCTCTCCCAGGCTCAGGAGCAGGGTATTTGTAGCAGGGCCAGGGTGGCATTGGGTGAGTGGTAATGCTTTGTCCTAAGGCTGTGAGGAAGGACAAGGTGCCGGTGGCTTGGAGCTGCTGCTGTGCTCCTGCCTGCTCTGATCCCTGAGAGCATGGCTACACACTGGCCTCCCTGCCTCCTTTCCCTGCCTTCACCCAGTGGGTACCACTATCCTGTTTCTCTGCCTGCACCCAGCAGGTATCACTATTCCCTTTCCCTGCCTGTTCCATCATCCCATTTCCCTGCCTGCACCTCACAGGTACCACCACCCTGTTTCCCTGCCTGTACCCAGTGGGTACCACTATCCCGTTTCCCTGCCTGCACCCAGCAAGTGTCACCACCTACTGCCCTCCTGGGCTCTTAGGAAAGGAGCTCTTTGTATTCCTCATTCTCTCAGGGGTGGGGAAATGCTGTCGAAGCAGCGAGAGTTATTATTACTAATATAACTTCCTCTCTCTATAAAGTACAATAGAATATAACAATTATATTTATAACCTTATTTTTTTCCCCCAAATACTAAATAGTCGCTATAAAAACCTGTAACTAATTGTGCTATAAACTGCAGGCTACAGGGTTATAACAATGTATTGGCTTAGTCGATATGTGTACATCAGAGCACTTCAGAAATGCTTTATTTTTAGCCTTTACCAAGGAGTTTCCTTCTCAGACAATTTGGAGGGATAAAGCTAGCCAGAGACCAGGAATGTGGACCTACACCTGTTAATAAATCCTGAAGAGATGAGTTTGGGGTGGTTTGCCCAAACTCAAGGCAAGAGATAGTGTTGAGTACTACCAGGGCTCTTGAAGCTACCTGAGCTGGACTCAAGTTCTCCCGTTGCCTCTTCTCCTGTTTTCCTTAATTTGGGGTGGTTTTTTTGTTTGGTTGTTTTTGGAGCAAGGGGAACAGGGTTTGGCTCCCAAAGTGTCTGGGAAGCAAGGAACAGGGTGACCCCAAGCTCCATGGCACTGGGGTGCAGGAAAGAGGTGGGGGAATACACCATGCTGGAGCTGAGCTGGACCTACTCTTAATAGAAAGTGTTACTGAGACTACAGCAGTGCTGATGCCAGGAGGAAACCTGGCTAGGAGGAGTGGGGTGGTGGCCTTTCGCTGTGCTAGCCAGAGGTGCTGAGGAGCTGCATCCCCCCATCACCCCAGGAATCACCGAGATGGTTTTGCTGGAGGATGGACTGGCCTTGGGGAGGAAGAATGGTGTTTCCCTGTGTCACTCAGGGAGCAGCAAGAAGGAGGAACCATGACCCTCTTGACCTCCATCTTGCCCATCACCAGCACCATGCCCTGACACCGTTTGCTAATGCAACCTGTGCTTTGCCACCTGCCCTGCAGCAAGTCTGGTGTAAAAACAAGATGGAAGGGGCTCACTTTCCTATTAGGGATGGGCACAGAATTAAGGAAAAAACAAGGATTGCAGCTGGAAATTCAAGTCCAACTCCCTATTGCTTCGGAGGCTGCCTTCGCACTGCTGACATCTCCCGTTGATGGAGGCAAGTGTCACTGTGGGGAAAGCCCAGCGTGGGTCAGCCCTGCCTCACGGCACTGCTGGTGGGGTGTGATGGCACAGGGGGACCTGCCTGCCAGCCCAGGGGACACTGGGGTCAGAGCCACGCAAAGCTGGCCACCAACTGAGCCCAGGACACGAGGTAGTGGAGAGGTGACCTGCCTGGCAAGGAGGGGTTCCAGATGATTTGGTGTTTGACAAGCTGGTGGGGAAGGAGAAGCCTTCCTTGGCTGGATAGGGGCAGGAGGGGAGTCAGAGTGCTGGCGCAGCAGCACCCAGCACCCCAGAGCAGATGTAATGGGCAGGATGCGGGCTTGGTTATTATCTTTCTTCTGCTTTTCTTGCTTTCATCCAGGAATTCTGCCTGGAAATCTAACCCAACTGAGCCAAAAGAGAGCTCACATCACCTGGCCTTTTGCCACAAGCTGCTCTGCTCTCTGAGGAGAGAAACCCTGACTCCACAGAGAGGAAAACAGGAATCCCATCTCCACCATGCCCAGGCACCAAGCCACCCTAACACATCAGGGCACAGGGGCTGGGCCAGTGCTTTCCAGGGTGCAGGTGATGGCAGGCAGCAGCAAGCACTGGCCCTGTGATGCTGGGGCAGGAGCCTGCAAGGACAGACCCAACAGCCAACCTGTGGGCACCATCTGAGGCATCTCCTCCATCCCCTCAGTTCCATGCAGGACTCCAGGCAGGGCAGAGACACAAACCCCCTGGGGACAGCTTTGGCCCCAAGAGCCAGAGACTCAGGGAGAGCTCAGGGGTTTAGCTGAGGTCCTCCCTCACCCCTCACTAACTCCAGGCAGCCTGGCCACCCACTGGCATGCTGGTGGCCACCACATCATCCTGCCCAGTGGTGCCCATGGTGCACCATCCCTAAATGTCATAGCAAGGAGCAAACCTTGAGGTGCCTCTGGCACAGCCTCTGGCATCAGAGAGCAGTGAGCTGGGGAACTGTGGTCCCTGAGGATGGGTGGCCAGGAAAGCATGGCTGGGGAATCCACCAGGACAGGGAGGCTCACATGATGGTGCAGCGGTTCCTGCGCAGGGCTCCCTGGAAGCGGATGGTGGTGTGGACGTGCTTGCAGCGGGCACAGCCCACGCTCTTCAGGAGCTCGCTGAAGAGCAGGAGGATATGCCAGTTGTACTTGGCTGAGCACTCGATGTAGCCACACTTCCACGTCTTCTTCACCAGGTTGGAGACATTCCAGCGCGGGATCACCCGGCCCCGCTGCAGGTCCCGCTTGTTGCCCACGATGATGATGGGAGTCTCTGAAGTGCCGATGACCCTAGGGAAGGGAGGTGGTGAGGCAGGACAGAAGGGGACAGGGGACAGCACAACGACCAATCAGCTTGCACACCCCATCCTGTCCCAAACTGCGTCTTGGCTTTGGCTCGTGCACATGCGTCCCCTTGTCCCTGTTTGTGGCCAGCCACCCCCTGTGCAGCCCCACTTGCTTTCCCAGGGATGGCTGCCCTTGCCTACAGGAGATATCTGCCCCAGGGACCTTCTACTTCTCTTGTCCTCAGGTCCAGTTTTGCTTTTACTTTTGTACTTCCAGCCCTGCAAAGGAGCTTTGTTCTCACTCTGTAATATCTCATCTCCAATGACAAGAGCGAGGGAGTACTGGGGCAAGTCACAGTGTGTCCAGTTCCGGGCTCCACAGTTGAAGAGAGACAAGGAACTACTGCAGAGAGCCCAGCAGAGGCTCCCAAGATGCTGAGGACACTGGAGCAGCTGTGGCAGGAGGAAAGGCTGAGAGCCCTGGGGCTGCTGAGCCTGGAGAAGAGCAGAGCCAGAGGGGAGCTGCTCCATGCTGAGCAAGAGCTCAAGGGTGCAGGGGGCAAGAGGCTGGGGCCACACTCTGCTCAGTGGTACCCAGGGCCAGGCCAAGGGGCAATGGGCACACACTGGAACCCGGGGTTCCAGCTGAGAGAGAGGTTGTGGAGTCTCCTTCTCTGGAGAGATTCCAAATGTGCCTGGAGGTGATCCTGAGCAAGCTGCTGTGGGTGAGCCTGCTTTAGCAGGGGCATTGGCCTAGATGATTCCTTCCACCCCGTACCATACTGGACTCTGGAATTCTGTGAGTCTGCAATTCTGTATCCTGCTGCCAAGAGCCCCACGGGGGTGACCCCTCCAGGGAAGTGGTCCCTACCTTGTTTCCAGGATCTGCTGGCGGATGGTTTTGATGTACTCGAAGCTGTCAAAGCAGCAGATGTCATAGACCAGGATGTAGGCGTGGACACTCCGGAGCCCCCTGCAACACACGTCCGCCCACTCCTGCAAGGTGCAGAGAGGGATCAGGCCTGGCTCAGCCCTGTCGCCATGCCCAGGGGGTGCCCAGGGCTGGGCACACCAAGGATGCTGCTACACTGGCAGGNTCCACCCCTCACAGCCTTTCATCCATATCTCTGCCCTCTCTGGAGATCCCTCATCTTCCTCTTTAATCCAGAGGCAAGAGAACAGGATTTGCCAGCCCCAGCTCTTCTCCTGAGTGAGGATTACAGCCTGCCTGATGCACAGCAGCCCAGAGCTGAGCTGGGAGTGGGGCTGAATGCAGCCCTGCCTGTATAAACTTCATCCTCCAGAGCTGCTAATGTGGTGGGCTAATTAGTGAGGCACCTTGTTTTTTGGGTAGGGCAGGTGAGGAGGATGCTGAAGGCTGAGCCCCACCCTGGGGCTGGGGATGAATGACCAGCAGCTCCATGGGTCAAAGAGGGAAGGTGATGGCAGTGCTGTTTGGAGTGGGGGACACGGGGACAGGAGCAGTGACTGCTTCAGAGTGGGGTCTGTAAGAGCCAGATCAGGAGCCAGGGCAGAGGCAGCCAGGGATGGCCTCTCCACAGCTGAAATTTGGAGCTGTAAAAAATACATGTTGTTAGGAAAGCTTTGAGTTTCTAGGAATAACAAGATATTTTCTTCCCATGCTATAGGAGTGAAAGCCTGCCCCACTTGCAGCCACTTCTCCAGCCCAGCAGTGGTAGTGGGGGTCACAGCCTGTGCAGGTACCACCACAAACCTTCCTGTACACCACCAGAGAGGAAGTGGATGAACCAAGGAGCAAAGGCATCAATTCTCCCTAAGCAAACCTCTTCAGTATCATGAATCATCCCCTTCTGAGCTCATCATCAGAGTGACACAAAACGAGAAGACCTAGGACTGAAGGCAACCGGGAAGAGGAAAGTTTTGTGGTGCAGGTTTGTCTCTCTCACAGCACAGGAAGGAGATGGGAACAGGTGGCAGGACACAGGTCTCACCCTGTCTACTCAAGGGGAGGAGATGATGTGTAGCTCCTCGGTGTCAGGGAGCCACAGGCAGATGAAGCCAGCTCTGAGGCTCCTCTGTACTGACACACCTGGATAAATCACAGCTATTTCACCACACTGGGGTACAGCTTGCTTTGGTGCCATGATGTCAGGATGGTTTTCCCCATGCAGGCCAGGCTTCCTGGGATGCTCAGGGCTGGAGGAGGGTCATGCTGTGCATCCCACCTGGCCCCATGTGAGATACCAGGGAACCACCAGCTCCCACTCTTCTCCCAGGACATTGCCGCAGGGACACTGCTCCTGGGCACAGAGTAGAGCCTAGCAATGCTTCCCAGCAGACAGAGCCAATCCCCCAGCGTGTTCATCTCCTTTCCCCTCAGAGGCATCCCTCTGACCACCCTCTCTTCCCTGGAAACCTCTGTCTGTTCCCAGCAGCCACCTCCTCTCAAGTGCAGCCAGGCAGGAAGTTAATTGAGTCTCTTAGTGTCGGCTGGGTGTCAATAAATTACCCTTCTCTATTCCAGGATCTCTCTGGCTCTGATCTTTCCTTCCCTGCACACACCCATCAGTTTTTAAACCTCCTCCTCACCCCTGGAGTGCTTGCTTCCCTCCTGCTCAACAGCACAGGGGGAATTTGGGGCACTAAAAGGCCTCTAGGACCTCATCCCCATTGGGATGAGAGGGCCCAGCTCCCATGGAAGTGTACCCAGATAGCCTTGCTCTCTGGCACGGCTGCAGCCACAGCTGGGCACCTCCAGCTTCTTTCCCCGCAGTGGTGGAACTTGTGCCCCTGGCATGGGGCTGTGACAGGAGTTAAAAATCTCTTCCCCATAAGCCCCCCAAAGCAGTTGGCACTGGTGACAATGCTTTCCAAGTCCATCCTGCCTTTTGGGGCTGTTTGGGAAGCACTGGGGAGGTTGAGGAGGACCTGGTGGACTTAGTGCTCTTAAGACAAGCCTAGGCAGTGCTGGGGGAGGAAGGGGTGACAGACACATTGGGAGGGGACAAGCAGCCCTACCCCACCTGGCTCAGGCAGTGGGGACATTAGGGTGTGGTTCTCCAGGAACACTTGTTTTTTACCCAAATGCTCTGGCTATGCTCCCCCAGCCCTTTGCTGGCACTGTCTCTGACAGCTGTGGGAACCACTGCCTACATGGGTGGGGCCATGGGCATCCCCAGAGCCATGGGCCTCCTATGTTTGCCATCTTTTTAGGTGAAAAAGTGTTAAAAGACACCATCTTGGGCCTGCTCAGCCAGTGGCCGTGAGGATGCAATCCCTTACACCAGCTTGTAGTGAGCACACTGTGACATAAAGGGAGAAGCACCCCTTGAGAGGAGGAACTGAGACCTCAGGGGCTCACACAGCAAACCCCCACCTCCCCAAGGTGGAGGTGCCATGGCCCTGAAGCTGGGTCCACCCCTACCTGCAGGGTGTTGACAGGGAAGGCGGTGATGGGGGGAAAGTCCATGATCTGCAGGTCGTGGACGTGGCCGTTCATGACGACGGCGGGCAGGTAGACGCGTCGGGCCGTGGTGGGCACACAGACCTCGCTGAACTCGTTGTACAGGAACTGCCGGACTATGGCGCTCTTGCCCACGCCCTGGGCTCCCAGCACTGCGATCTTGACCGTTGCCACCATGCCGCCGCGTGCCGGCCACTGCCCCGGTGCTGCCCCTGCGGTGCCGAGGCTGCATATTCCCGGGCAGGGGGCCTCAGCCCCATTCAGGATGCATTTCTGCTCTGGGATAGAGCATCACTGCAAGGCCAAGGAGAAGCCTGTCAGACCCTAGACATGCCCTGTGAGACCCCACTCTTGCTACAGGCAATATTTTCTCCAAGCAGGAGCCAAAGGAAGAGAGCTACATTTTTCCTTGGGGAGCAGGAGCATCCCCAGGGCTGGGCAACATCCCCAGGGGTGACCTCAGCACAATGAGACCTCAGGGTCCCCCTCAGAAGGTCTCACCCTGCAGAGATAAGGAAAGACAGGATTTTGGTCAACTTTATCCCAGGAAGCTTCTCACAGGTACATTTCAGTACCAGAGGAAGGACACCTCCAGGAAAAGGACTGTGTGCAGCTCAGGGTTTGCCCAGCCTCCGCAGCAGTGGGGCCCTGGGTTGCGCTGGCCATGGCATCTACAGAGTCCAGCTGCTCCATCCCAGTGCTGCCTCAAGCCAGAGAATTCATCTTCCCTCTGCTTGGACAGGCAGAATTGGCTCTTGCTGGAGTGAGGAGGAGATTGTTCTGTGCCTGCGAGTGACAGCTTTAATGTTTAATTTCAGGCTTTGAGCGGTTTGGCAATTAACTTGATGGCGGCTAATTTCCAAGCCAGCTGATGGGGTAAGCCCACAAGCCACGGGAACATGTGCTGAGGCTGGAGGTACCTTGGGACAGGGCCATGTGTGCTGGGGCACACATGTGATAGCCCACATGGGAGGATCTGGGAGCCGAGTCACAAGTCTGAGGAGACCAGCACCCAGTGGCAGTTTCCAACCAGAACTGAGATGGATATAGAGCAAGGATGAGGGACTGGAGCACTCTGTTGCTTGCTTCCATCACTAGGAAGCACCTTGTGCTTTATCCCAAAGTGTGGATGCCTTTACCAGTTGGTGATGCTCTGGCCTGTTCTACCTGAAAAACCATCCCCAAAGCACTGCCCCAGGGCAGTGGTCCCTGAGCTGGCAGAAAGCAGCAGGTCCAAACCACCCTGTCTTGCCTCTGATGGAGGTTATTTGCCCCAGGCGGAGCCCAGCCATGGAAGCTCCTGGTGCTGGGTCCCAGGGATGCTGAGCTGGGCCATGGCTCACACCATCCTCATGCTCCCCACAGCAGGGCTGGGGGCTGGCAGGGCCTGATCCAGCACCAGGACAGCAGAGTGGGTTTGTGTCCAGTGCTGGGGTCCATGACAGGTTGTGCTGCTGGGACCATCGCCTGGGAGCTGCCTGCCCTTGGGGACTTGCTCACCCCTGCCCTGGCAAAGGGGGGGGTCCTGCACCCCAGCTCCTCTGCGGGGCCAGAGGGTGATGGAGGGACACAGCTAGGGATGCAGCACCCATGGGGCTGCTCGGAATTTGTGAGCCCTGGCTGAGCCCTGCCGTGACACCCCAAAAGCCTCTGTCCTCTCAGAGCTGGCACAGAGGATCCATGCATGAGGACAGGTAGCTCATGGGCCCCAGAAAGCAGATTTGCAGCCTGAGGCATCACACAGAATCACAGAATATTCATGGCTGGAAATGACCTCTCAGATCACCGAGTCCAACCAAAAAAAAAAACAACCAACAANGATAACCTCCCTTCTCCTGCTCACCATGCTATTCCTGATCCAAGCCAGGATCCTGCTGGCCTTCTTGGCCACCTGGGCACACTCCTGGCTCATATTCAGCCATATATGTGAAGCCAGTCTGTGATATATTCATATATTCATATGACAGACTGACCCGATGGATCCTGCCCCACAAGCAACTCTCACCACTGTAATAAACTGAAGCTCGGGGGTGGGGGGACACAGCCCGGGTGTCCCCGCGGTGGGGTAGGGAGCAGCTGGGGTGGCCCCGGGCGCTGAGCACAGGGCCGAGCTCAGCTGGTTATGGGGTCGGGCAGAGGCCCGCAGGGTGCTCCTGGGAAGGATGTCTTGGTCCCGAGCCCCCAGCGCCTGGCCCCCCACCGCGACCTCGGGCACCCCACCGCTCCCCCATACCGCCACGCTGGGGCGGCCGAAGCAGCCAGCCCGGACCTCCCCTGCCCCTTTCACAGGGCCGGGGCCGGAGGCAGCATCCCGCACCCCAGATTCGACACCCGCATCCCCACACCCTGCACCCCGCACCTGGCCCGTCCCTCCCAGGGGATGGTCTCACGACGCTCGCAGCGCAGCATCCCTGGCCGCGGCCCGCGGGGGGTCCTGGGGCTGGTGGAGCTCGGGGGATGCCGGGGGATGCCAAGGCACGGAAGGAGACCTGGGGGGCGGAGGGGCAGCAGCGGCGCTCAACTTTCGCGGGGACCTCCCCCCCGACACCGCTGCCCCCATTTATCCCCCAGCCCAGCGGCAACTTTGTCCCCGTCCCCCCTCGTCCCTCCCCTGCTTCCCCCAACCCCGTACCTTGCAGCGGCAGCCCGGGCCGGTGGTGTCCCGGCGGCCGGCGGAGCCATGCGGCGAGCCCGGTGCGGGGCGAAGGGCCCCGCTGCAGAGCCCCGGACTGGCCCCCCCGACGCGGCGGTACCGGGGGGCAGGGAGGGAGGCACCGGGCGGGGAGCGGCCGCCGCCGAGCCCAGCCGGGGAGCGGCGGGGAGGGGGCAGACGATGGCCGGGGATGGATGGAGGCAGGCGGTGGCCGGGTATGGATGGAGGCAGCACCCGGGGAGGGATGGAGGGAATGCCTCAGCAGGGAGGCAGGCAGGGAGGCAGGCAGGGATGCCCGGGGAGGGAAGGAGGAAGTGCCCAGGAAAGGAGGCAGGGAATGCCCAGAGCGAGTCGCAGGAATTCAGCAGGGGCACCGGCTGCTCCCGGGGTTCTGGGGAGGTGCCGATGGGAAAAGACCCTCCCATGTCTCCCCTGCAGTGTGCTGGGTGCAACACCATCACCACTTCCCTCCCAGGCGCCCAGCAACACCTGTCCCTTCTTGACCACCCCATAGGAGCCCCCTGAGGCCAGGTTCCGTTGGGGAGGGTAGGAACCCTCCCAAGGAGACTTTTCCTCCTTCGACACTGCTGCTTGGTGTGCTCTTGGGTATATCACTTCAGCCCCTTGCTGTGCCAGCCCTGGTCCAGCTGGCAGGGCTGGGGGTTTCTCTGTGCCTGCTGTCACTGTGGGCTGCTCTCAGCCCAGGGTGGTGCCAGGGCCCACCAAGGGAGGGACATTTCCGTTGCTGTAGTTGCATTTTTGGGACACCAAGCACCGAGCATTTACCTACATGATAGCAAGAAACATGCTGGTTGTCCCTCTGAGGAGCATGGTCCAGGCCCCTGGACACTGGGGTGTCTCTGGGGGTCTGGCTGCCATCACACAAGTCTGAACACCAGCCAAGGCATGGTTGGGCTCTCCCCAGCCCCATGAGCACCTTTAGTTGGGCAAAAGATCATCTCCAGGGCTTTCTCTTCAGGTTGAGGTGGGGCCGCAAGGGGAAACACACTGCCTTCTCCTTCCTGGGGGAATAAAGGGTGGCAGACACGGCCCCATGGCTCGGGGGGACAAGGGCAGCTGGCAAAATGTGGGACAGCCTTTCGTACCACTCTGCACCAAGGCTGGGGCTGAGATCAGTGCCAGGAAAAGGAGGGCAGAGTCACTGTTCCATGTCTTACATTTCATCCAGGCTTTCAGAGATTTGGGATTTTTCAGAGATTTCCCTGCAGAGCTGCCTGATGCTCACAGCTAGAGAAATATTGACAGGTCCCTGGGGGTTATCACCAGCCCTAGATGCTGCTCTGCTCCCACAGCCCCCCCGGCTTCCTCTCCCTCATTGCCATAAAGCAACCCCGAGCCCTGGAGTATTTCAGGGGGAGGGCAGGGATCGAGGCTGCATATGAACTCTCCTGCACAATCCAGGCTCCAGCCTCGGGGCTATTTTTAGCAGTTCCCTCCGAGATGCTCTTCACTTGCAGCTTTATTTGTGAAATGTAATATACGAGGGAGGGAGGAGGGGAGAGGGACTGGATCCTGGCACATCCTCGTTGCCTCAGTGACAGGCAAACAACGCAGGCCAAGAATCATCCGTCAAGGAGCTCCTGTGTCCTGGCACTCAGGGACCAAGGAGAGCTGATATCTTGGGGAGCTCTGGTCAGCCCTCACCTCTGCCACAGCCTCCAAATACTCAGACAAGTCCCTGCCTCTTCCTGTGCTTCCCTGTGGGTTCAGGGACCTGCTGGCACAGGCACTGGCATGGAGAAGGGTGTGTGTGAGGTGGGAGGAGCAGCAGGGATTTTGAGGAGCCCACCTAGTACAAGCAGGGCTGGCTCCATCACCAGCCAGAGCAGCAGGGAGCAAGCCAGGAAGTCCTTGCCCCACGGCATGGGCCTCAGGAATGGGGAAGGCTGTGGGGACACCTTCCACCCTGGTGGCAGCTGCCAGCACAGGGAGTATCACCTGTGTCCCCTGAGCTCCCAGCACCACAGGCTAATGACGCTAATGTGCAAGGTTACAGCCCAGCCCAGGGTTGGAGTGTCCCTATTGGAGGGGCAGGAGAGTGGCTGCAAGTCCAGAGCAGCAGCAAGGACTAGTTTCTCCCTGAGATTCCCCTGGCAGAACAGGGAGGGAGGAAGGGAGAAACCTTTCCCTTTGCCACAGGCCATGAAGGGGACAGTGGCCAACACAGCAGAGCCCTGACCATCGGGGAGCAGCTTTTGCTCCTGTTGGGCCAAATGGTGCCCCAGGCTCACCCCCAGTACCACAGCAGCAGCAGACCTACGGCAAGGAATGATAATCCCATCTCAGGCACACCAAGGAGCGTGGACACAACAGCTCCTCAGAGGGCAGAAGTTATCTAAGCCAAGGCTTAAATAACAAGTGAGGGAGAGTTGCTCTGCTCGAGAGCAGCATCTCCCAAGCCTGCTTCTTGCGTTGTTGCATTTCTGGTCACCTCAAGAGCTGAGCTTGGGACTGCTTGAGCTTGGCTCTGGCCCCAGAACAGAGGTTTTGCAGCCCAACTCAACCCAAGCCAGGACCAGTGATGGCAAAGCCCTCTGGAAAATGCCAGCACCAGCCCAGAGCAATCCAAATGCATCACCAACTATATCACTTCAGCACAGGGAAAGCAGCTCATGATGCACAGAGCCCTCCTTGGGCACAGAAAGGGCTAAATGGGTCCATCCATCTTCCACTCCTCATCAGAGGCTGTCAGTGTCCCCTGTAAGCCAGGACCTTTTCCTTCTGCCCTTTCAGATGAGAAGAAAGCAGCAGCTGGAGACAGAGGACCAAGGGCACTTGCTGCCTCTTCATCCTGTAAGCCTCTATTTTGAGTGGGTCTCAGCTGGCGAAAAGAAGACAAAAGGCTCATGATGAGCAGCCTCCTTCCCATCAAACCCCAGCCTTCAGCCCTGCCTGCCTCCACAGGCAGGGCCAAAAGCAGGGGAAGCAGATCCTCTCCTCAGCCCCACAGAGCCACACACAGCCACAGCATCATGGAAATGACTTTATTGACATGGACGGCAGGTAAAGCCTGAAGAGCAACACAACTATGTGGCCAACACTTGAAGGAGCAGCACAGTGGGAGAAGAGGGTGGAGGCCACCAACTGAGCCCAGGCTCTGCCCTGCAGCACAGGGACACCCATGTGCCTGAAAAACTGGGAAGAAATTTGGCAAGAGAAGGGGGTGCTCAGCGACCCCTCCCTGCATCAAAGCCACACTGGCTGTGCAGTGGTGGAGGCTGGAGTGTTTGTTCCTGACCTGTCCCATCTCCTCCCTGCCCTGACCCAGCATCACACTCAGTGCCACTGGTGCTTCCTTAATTGCTCTAGTAAGGATTTTTGCAGTGCACTCACCAGGCTTGGAGCAAATCACCTCCTAGCAGACATGGGCAGGGCTCAAAAGCTGGATTGCTCCAGCTCTGCTCCACTTTTTACCCAGCCAGAGCACAGGTGTTACAACACAAGGACATCGTTTTCCTCAGGGTCCAGCAGCTACCATTCCCTGCTGGAGTCTCTCCCAGGGCACTGTGACCTTTTCCCAGCACTGGCTTCTCATTTGCAGACAGTGCCAAAGCTTTGATGAACCATTTCCCACCCTAAAACATTTATTGACTTTTAATGGGGCATCTAAAAAGACAACATTGGGACTGCTGTGCACAAGAGCTTTGCTTGCTGGGGAGGAGATGGTGTCTGAGCATGCTGGGGAGGGCAGAGCTGTTCTGGTTAGTGGCTTGGTTTAAGCAGGACAAGCTATGGATGGAGCAAGGACATGCAAGAGGCTTTGCTTTCACTGCTGTTGCTGTAGCACGTAGTGCTTGCAATGTGGTGAGTTCAGACTGGAAAGGGAAGCAGTCCTGGTCCTAAGAACAGGTTGGAAAAGAGGGGCCAGGGCATGGGGCTGCTCAGAACAGGAGGTGAGAGCAGCAACCCAACAGGCCCATGTTACCCTGTGCCCCTGGGCACACAAAGAGCCAAGTGGCACATGGAACAAATGCTTCCATGATCTGCTTGGCTCTCAGCCCAGTCAGGACCTGCAGACACCAGCAAGCCCAAACCATCTCCCATCACTCCCCAGCCTGGCATTTTGGAGACAGCATGGGAACATGGAGAGCTGCTCTACTCCCCTCAGCTCTCCCGGACGCTGCCAGCAGCAGCCTCTCTCTGCAGGGGCAGGGCTGATGCCTGTAGCTTTGACAGGGAAGCAGCACTGCCTCACTTAGAGCCTCAGGGACTGCTGGGGCTCAGCCCAGTGCTGGGTGAAGGTGGTAACGCTCAGGGGATGGCCAGGAAGGCAGTTTGGCCATAGCAGGCACAGAAAGAACAAGAAGAAGAGGGACTGTGGATGAGTGAGGAGGCAGAGCCCACACCTGGAGCCTCCTGCTCTCAGAGCAGGCTTGTCTCCTTCATTTCCTCCACTGCTGTCCCATTAGCAATCTAGGTGTGCAGCTTCTCCCCATGTAACAGCAGCCTCACTTCTCAAATCAGCAGCTGGTGAGGTGTGGAGATGGTTGGAGTGAAAACACACCACCGAGAGCAGAGCTGAGTCTGTCAGCACAAGTGTAATAAACCTCCCTCTCTTTAGGGCTCCATCCACCTCCACGGAGCCAACTGATGGCTCTGTTCCTAGTTCCCCAAGGCTGTGCACACCCTGCCAGAGCCCAACATCCCTGCTGGGCTCCCAGTGCTTCCTTGGCATCATCTTCTTCCCTTTAAGCCAATTACAATAGAAAAACTCAAAGAAAAATGTATAAAAATATAAAATAAAGTGCAGTGTTA
The DNA here is from genome assembly GCA_013396975.1 of Bucco capensis. NCBI lineage: Eukaryota > Metazoa > Chordata > Aves > Piciformes > Bucconidae > Bucco > Bucco capensis. The sequence goes on along the minus strand of VWZO01013980.1, from coordinate 35,010 downwards.
GGTTTGTGACACTTTGCCTTGTTTAATGAGCTGAGGGGTGGGGGTCACTTGGGTTTTCTTCCAACAAGCAGTATTTTACAAAATCAAAAGTACACCTAAAGCCATTTAGAAAACACTGAACATTGGCACAAAATGGAAGAGAAGCCCACGAGGAGGGACAATGAGTGAGGGGCAAGGGGGACAGGGGAGTAGTTTTTGAAGCAGTGGTTACAAACTTCATGGACGCTAAAAATATCAAAGGGGTTTGTTCCCTATCCTCATTAGCACGTGGAAACTAATTGCTACCTTGTTTAATCAGTGCCTTTGACTGAAATCCTACACATGAATACAGCTGCTTCCAGTTAAGTGCTTTTCCCTGCATCAATGGTGAAGGAGGCTCTGGGGAGCCCTTGCTCCCCCCTCCTCCTGCAGGGTGAGGCACAGGCTGATCTGTTAGTTTTTCAGGATGGCATCGTAGGCCTGGTAGATGTACTGGGAGACTTCAGGAGCTCGACATTTCAGGGAGAGCTGTGGAGAGGAAAGGAGAGGAGACGTTAGCAGGGGTGCAAAGGATGGCAGGAGCTCTCTAACAGCTCCAGAAAAGCAGCCAGAAATGTCTGACCTACAGAATGGCTTAGGCAGATCACGGATGTGGCCAATGACAGCAACTCAGAATACTTCTCCTAGGTACTGCTTTGTCACTGGCAGCAAAGAGCCTTTTCAGAGCTTGCTACAAGCAAAAGAAGGCACATGAAAGCAAACTCCCACTGTTCTCAAGTTCCTTAAATGCAGGTGCCTCTGCATGCATGAAGGAAGGGGACATGGCCCCAAACTCTGAGACAAGAAACTTGCTTGCCCTCATGCTGTAAATGCCACCACTGAACCCTGGGGGCTGCTAACCATTTGCTGCTTGGTCCTGTTGGACACAGACTTGGCTCTCACCCCTCTCTAAGGCAAGGATCAGGCTGAGACCAAGCTTGTGGCATCAACCCTTGCACAAACACTTTAAATCACCTCCCAAAACTTGCTTCTACCCCATGAGTCCCCAGGCCATGAATTTTTCTTGAAACTCCTGGAACAGCCTCCAACAGTAGATAAAATCCTCTAACACCAGGGTGGCTCAGACACACAGGTCCTCAGAAAGGGAAGGAAAATGAAGAGAATAGATCCTGCACAATGCAGGACAGGGTGCACCTTCCCATCAGCCAGGGGCTGATGCCAGCAGAAGGCCAAAGCGCTTCAGCCATCCAGAGAGCCAGTCTCTGCTGCAGAAGCATGGCAGGGCATACATTTTGCCTTAAGAGAGGGGGAAGGACACCCTGGCAATGCTTTCTTGCTAATGTCTCTTGGCTTTATCTCTGGGTAACCTTGGCAAGTAACTGCTCATTGCTGAGTGGGCATTATCCCAGCTCACTGGTAATAGAGCAGTGTAACTCAGTTGTTTCTCACTTCTTTCTCACTATCTTTTCTCACTTTCAGTTTCTGACTTTCTTTTTTAGGTATTCCTAACCCACCAGTCAAACTAACTGGATCTCCCTCAAAGCAAGCACGTTAGGCAGAGCAGGGAGCCCTCACTGTGTGTGTGAGGTGAGTGACCAGCAGGCCAGCCTGCGCCCCGTGCCCTCTGCAGCCCAACACCTCACCGTGTAGTTTGGGTTCCCTGGCTGAATGCGAAGCTCAGCCAGGATCCAGATGCCATTGGTGAGTTTCAGAGACTGGTAGAGCATGTCCTGGCCCTCCACGTTCCTCTTAGCAATGGTATAGACATTGTTGTTCTGCAGTTTGCTGGAAACAGTGTCTGCAGAGAGGAGGAAGAAAAAGACATTTGTTAATTCAGACTCATCATCTGCAGAGACAGCAGAGCCCAGAGGAGCATTCCCAGGATGCAAGTGCACAAGGAAATGCTGACCTCTGTCCCTGGGGACAGGAGCAGACATGACACAAGGAGAAAAAAATTCCCTGTTTGTTTCATGGACCCATCACATTCCTTTCAGGCTGTGATCCCTCAGGAAGTGCTTGCCCATCTTGCAGGGCTTTCACTTACTGCTTACTGCTCTGCATCACACAGGACTTAACTGCCTTTATCAAGGTGAGAGTCTGCAGCTCAGAGGTGAAGAGGACTCTGCTTTCTCTCTACCCCGCAACAAGCCAGGCAGGCTAACCTGGAGGCAGCCAAAAGTCAGAAGATGAAGGTAGAGAAGAACAAAGATCCCTGCCCGAGGCTCACTCAGGTGCCTGGTTCTCAGGTCCCATCCCAACCACAACAGCTTCCTCCCGCCTCCCCTCACTCACACACAGCCATTTCTGGCCAAAACAATGTCCTAACAGGTAGTAAAAATCCTTTCCTTCTTTTTTAAGCAATCACTTGAAAGGGTACAAACCCCCTAGACATCTGTCTCTAGCTGCCACAGAACTGTGATACAGCGTGAGCACACTGTAGGACCTCAGCACTCGCAGATGTGTGAGTTCACCTGGAGACCCATATGGATGTAACCCATCACACATGTTATCTCTAATGGAACTATCACAGAAACCAGAACAGAGGCAAATATGCAGAACACAAGACCCAAACCAGCAGCCTCTGGATGCCAAGTGGTTTCCCAGCACAGCAAAGAGCAAGCCTCTGTCTCTGGGTGCCAGTAAAAGCAGCATGTTCATACTGTGGGTGGAAGGCTCAGGGAGGAGGATCCCACACCCAACAACCATCAAATTCTCATTCAGCAATGCCTAACAGGAGAAATTTAACTCATCCAAGCTCTCTGCTAGGGTAGGGTGGAGCACCCTGTCTGTGCTGGGCCATTAGCAGTAGGTTGTGTACTCTGGGCAGAAAGCAAGTGAGAGAAGTGGCCTTAAATCAATTTGCACTGAAAGGCAAGAGACTGGCAACGTGGGATCCATTTCAAGGAGCAGGACAGCAGCAGAGAAGTGGCACAAAGTGACTGTGCAGCTCTAATCCATCCCTGTACCTACAACCATTGGGATCTGCCAGCATTGGTGCTGGGTTGGAGAGTGGAAACAAGGCTGTGCTGGTGCATGGAGGGATTTGAGAGGAGACAGCAGAGTCTGTTCATGCACCAGCAAATGGCAGAAGGAAACAGAGAGCCCCACAAACCCATACCCTTGATGCAGAGACTCAGAGCTGTTGCAGCACTGATAATTGGAGCTGTGGAGCAGCTCCAGAGGCAGCCTGGCCTGAACCCCTTTGCTCCCCAGGCTTCAGAGTGGTTGTGTGTGATTGAGGAGGGTTCAGGCATCCAGCTACCCCAGCACACTCAGATTTAGGTTTCCTCTCTTCCCCAGTTACTATGGAAACTGGCAGATATAAGCAACTAATGAGATCCTTTGCTTTAAAACCCCTCATTCCCTCTGTCTCCTCCTCCCACCTCTATACAACTAACTCCCTCAGATTAGGGACATGGGTGATGCAGAGCAGTCCTCGGCTTGCAGGCAGCGTGTCTGGGAGAGCCTCACGCTGGAGGAACACCACCCATTGAGGGTGAAGGTCAAACTTGCCCCTCCAGCCAGCCAGAGCTTTGTGAAGGCAGTGTTACACACATGCAGTGGCTCAGAGAGCTCATACTTGTTTGCCAGGGACATCAGTATTAAATATGATTTTCTGTGCCCAACTTTAACAGGCTGTAGTTAAACCTCACTGGTATGAAGCTGCTCTGGACACGTGTCCTGGAACTGCTGACATAGGTTTGAGACTTTCTCCAGCAATCTTTATACCTGCCAGCAGCAGTCTGCCCCTCAGCTGAGGGTCTCTCACTCCAAGAAGGACATTGAGATGCTGGAGCATGTCCACAGAAGGGCAGCAAAGCTGGTGAAGGGTCTGGAGCACAAGTGTTGTGAGGAGCAGCTGAGGGAACTGGGGTTGGTTAGTGTGGAGAAGAGGAGGCTCAGGGCAGACCTTCTCACTCTCTACAACTCCCTGAAAGGAGGCTGAAGCCAGGTGGGGGTGGGGCTCTTCTCCCAGTTAACAAGAGATAGGACAAGAGGAAATGGACTCAAGTAGTGCCAGGGAAGGTTTAGTTTGGACATTAGAAACAATTTATTCCCTGAAAGGGTTGTCAAGGCCTGCCCCAGGCTGCCCAGAGCAGTGCTGGAGTCACCATCCCTGGAGGGACTGAAAAGCCATGGAGACATGGTGCTGAGAGATATAGTTTAGTGGTGACCTGGCAGTGCTGGTTAACAGTTGGACTTGATCTTTAAGGTTTTTTTCCAACTAAAATGATTCTATGCTGCCAGGGCATTCCCCAGAGAGCCTGGGCACAAGGTTGGGAGCAAGGCTGCAAGCAGGAAGCCGTAGTTTTGGCAGCTGTGGGGCTGCCATCCCATCCTAGGGGGTGAAGGCAGAAGAGGAGAGCCTGCCTGCTGCCAGGGAGCTGTGCTCTGGGGACACAGCAGGTGAGATGGGGCCACAGAGCAGAGCTTTCAATCATGTGATGGAACCTCCTGCAACTCTAACAGCCACTGACTCTGCTGGGGGCAGATTTCTGAGCAGTGACATGCTTGTAGCAGGATACAGAGAGGGAAACTGAGGCAGGGCAACTCCTAGGAAAGCCCATTTTCCACCCCCCTGTCCAAAGAGTATGAGAAATCTTATCACAACACACCCTGTCTCAGCCAGGCACCCAGAGCAATTGTGAGCAGGCTGGAGTGCTGATGCTTGGCTTGCCTGGCTCCTCCTGCCTCTTCTCTCAGCACAGATCTGGCGACTAGCGAGAGCCTACCTCCTCCGCTCCCCACAGGTAGCAGCTCCTATCCCTCCTGTGCTTGGATTTTGGAGATCAGGCAGAGTTGCTAAGCAACAGTGCAAGGCTATGCCTGGCTGAAGGCAGGACCACTAATGCCATGTGACAGCCCAGCCTTTTCAAGGAAAAAAAATCATTAAAAAGGCAGATATTTGCTGGGAGCAAGGAGCTGAGTCCAGCTCTAAACAGGGCTGCTGCTTTCTGAGCCAGAGCACAGCACCCACCCAAGTCCTGGTTAGTGCAGGAGCTGCCTGGGCACACATGGGTCTGGTGGCTCTGCAAAGTCCTGAGTCCTTCTGCAAAGGCAGCACAGGCTGCATCTGACCTTGCTAAGCAACTTTCTGCAGGGCTGCTTCTTTTGGCTCAGCACTTATTCTCAAAGCTCTCTTCAAGCATAATGGAAGGATACAGAAAGACTTCCCTCTCTTCAAGGTCAGGGAAACCTCTGAGATCTGTCCATCTTTCAGGATTGGGTTTTGTTTTTTGTCTGTTTGTCTTCCTCTTCTTTTGCTTTTTAAACAGATTTTTTTACCCTACCCCAGTCCAACAACTAAATAGTACATGAGGAAACACAGGCACACAGGGCAGAGCAGCTGGACAAGGTGTCCTCCCTCGCACTGAAGCGATCCATTTCTTTTCAACAGCACTTTCCTTCTGAGTAAAGCAAAGGACATGCTTGAACCTACCCAGACAGCTTAAAAAGTTCACTTCTGAACTCAAACTACCAAGATGACCAACTGGCAACAGGACATATAAAACTCACAATCAACACTGACAACACAACTTTTCTGAACTTGGACCTTGGTGGCATTTGGAACAAGCACTGGCCTCAGGAAGTAAAATTTAATAACTATATTTCATGCTGCAGTAGCTGAAAACATCCCTGTGCCACTTCTAGCAACACCCGAATGGTTCTAAGCATCCAGCCAAGAACTGCATTCAAACACCAAACACATCTGCAGACTCTGATCCAGTGGGATCAGTATTATTTTGGTCACTATTATGACAGGAACAGGACACTCATTTCCAGGACATGTCATAACATAGGTTCTGTAATTTTTTAGATCAGGTTACTGGATTTGCACATACAGGGAAAAAAACCCCAAACTATACCAGGGAAGCTTGCATATGAATGTCACCCAGGCTGCTCCAGCAACAAAATCCAATTTGCATTAGCAAATTACTCAGAGTGGGGAGATGGAGAAGATACCAAAGTGACCACTGCATACCAGTAAAGCCAAATTCAACTCCTGTTTCCCATCAAATTGTGGATCAGTAATAAGTAAGCAAACCCAAAGCTCCTAGAACTGCTGAACAACACAGCAACTAATTGCCTCCTGTTTAATGGTGCTGGATCTCCATGTGCAAGTCAGCTTGTCCTCTTCCACTCTGTGCACTTGGGTAAGCAGAACCAAAAACAGGAAAACCACTCAGCTCATCTGATTTGCATATCTTAGCTTAATGGAATGGCCCTTTAAAATGGAACCATACTTAGCACGCTGGAAAAACAGTGTAAACAAGGCAAAGAGAGCTCCAGCACATGGGGAGCTGCAAGGGAAACCTCAGCTGATAGAGCTGTACCAATAGCATTCAGGTTATTGGAGGTGTAACAATCTAGGAATCTCTCTTCATGCACTTGATTCTTATATTTTCATTAAAAAAACACCAAAATCAATTAATTTAGCATTGCATTTGTAAGAGATGAGAATGCTGGGGTATAACCATGACCTTGTGTTTTCAGTACAAGTTGGATTTCTGAAAATGGTCCTGTCCATGGAACTACCGTTAGGGTTAGGGTTAGGGAATCAAACAGCTCCAGGGAGTTCAGGATGTGCAGTGCATCCTAAGCACACCTTGGCCCTGCAATACAACTCCAGAGAGACTCGCCCCCTGCCACAGCCATACAGCTCCAGCCCTGAAGAGCAGCCTCAGGCCAGTGTCAGCTCACACTGCTGGGAACCTGAGCCCCAAATCCCTTCTCCAGAACTAAGCACTCACTTGGAACTGTGGGGATACCTTCAAGGTTTCAGGATTGAAACAAAGATGCTGGAGACAGGGTGTAGCAAGTGCTGACCATTTAAGGTACCTGCTCCTCACCTAGGCTTCAGCCTGCAGTGCTGTGGGCTACCTGCAGCAGCCAAGGTTTTCTGGCAGTTCTGAGCTCTGTTAGGGGCTGAGCTGTCAGGGACAGGAGCTTTTTCTGCCATCCCAATTGCATATCATCAAAACCTGAGTCAATCCTCTTTGGCTTGCTTCATGGCCACAAGAAGGATCTTGTACCTACAAAGACCTGGTAGCACAGAGTCACTCCACAGATGAACTGCATTTATCTCCTTTATGTTTCAAGAAACAAAGAAGGAACAAAAGAAATAACCTGGGGAGAAGCCTGCAGTTTACACAGGAGGTGCTGTAAGGTGACTGCTGCACACTGACAGAGAGGCAGCCTTAGATGTACAAGAAATGCACAAGCTGCTTGCTCGACAGATAAAATCCCAGCCCCCTAAAAATCCTCTGTTCCAAGCCCATTGCACTTTGGTTTAAAGAAGACAACCAAAATCCCCTCTTTAGCTGCTCAGCAGGACCTCCTGAGTGTCTGCACATAACTCCAGCCTCACCTCTCCAGCAATGCAGGAAGACCAAAGGGCTGAGCACTCAGGGAAGCTAGGAGAAGAGGAGCCAAGCACCAAGGGTGCAAGGACCAGGGCTCTGCCCAGCAGCAGCCCCACACATTCCACATGCTCTGCTCCATGGGGCTGACACTTGCTGTGGCCACATGGCTCTTTTTGCGTGGTTAGCAGTGCTGTGATCAGGGCACATGGGCTGGGAGCAGAGGTATTTTTAGCTCCCAGCTCAGCTGGTATCACTGGGCTGGAACTGGCTGGACCGAAGCATGAATGGTGCTATGTGTCCCCTAGGCTCCAGAGGGACTCGCCAGCAGATGGGTGGGCTCACACCAGGCATGAATGCCTTACCCCAGCAGATTGAGAGCAGGGATAACGATTCATAGGGTGGCTGCACACCTATCCAGTGAGGCTTTTCATCTGTGCTCAGGGTTGCAAAAATCCAGCACCTCCTAAGCTTTAGTTAGGAGCCATTGAATGCTGCAGGCTTTGTTCTGCCACGGCAGCTGCTGCCTACCTTGTTCTATGCAGTGCTAGGAGAGCTGCACGTGGCAGTGTTTCACCAGTGAACAACAGAACTGCCAACAGGCCCAGTCGAGAGCTTTATTCTTGTTAGGTATCTCCTACAAGAGTCTTTTGTACATGAACCAGTCCTTCCCCTACAAGAGCAAGTTGCTAAAGGTTTTATACCCAGACTTGCTATCCTTGGAAGAAAGGAGGTGTCCTCAAAGGAAGTTATTTTCACTAGATCTAAACGCTCAAAATCACCCTGCTGCAGCCCATGGCCACACACACCCAGAGGAACCTGGACATGCTGGAAAAATGGACATGTGTCAACCTCCTGAGGTTCAACAAGGCCAAGTGCAAGGTCCTAAGCCTGGGCTGGGGCAATCCCCAGTATCAATCCAGGCTGGGGATGCAGGGATGGAGAGCAGCCCTGCAGAAAAGGACTTAGGGGTACTGGTGAGTGAAAAGCTGGACATGAGCTGTCAATGTGTGCTCACAGCCCACAAAGCCAACCCTGTCCTGGGCTGCAACCCCAGCAGATCAGGGAGGGGATTCTGCCCCTCTTCTCTGCTCTGCTTTGGGGAGACCTCACCTGCAGTGCTGGGGCCAGCTCTGCAGTCCTCAGCACAGGACAGACATAGAGTGGGTCCAGAGGAGGCCACAAAAATGATCTGAGGGCTGGAAGCTCTCTGCTGTGAGGACAGGCTGAGAGAGTTGGGCTTGTTCAGCCTGGAAGATTTTTTGTGGCCTTCTGCAATTAAAGGGCCTATCAGAAAGATGGGGAGAGACTTTTTAGCAGAGCCTGTTGTGACAGGACAAGGGGTGATGGTTTGAAACCAAAAGAGGAGATTAAGACTAGATAGAAGGAAGAAATGTTTTATGCTGAGGGTGGTAAGACACTGGCCCAGGTTGCCCACAGAGGTGGCAGGTATCCCATCCCTGGAGATGTTTCAGGTCTGGTTGGATGGGGCTCTGAGCAACCTGATAGGGGGGGGATGGACTAGATGACCTCAACCTTGGACTTGCAGAGGGCTGACTTTGGACTATTGAGGACACTAATTCAAAGAATCCCTTGGGGAGAAGGCCTCAAGGGCAAAGGGGCCCAGGAAGGCTGGGCTTACTTGAAGAATGAATTGATGAAGGCACAGGAGCAGGCCATCCCTGTGTGCCGAAAAATGAGCCGGCGGGGAAGAAGAGCAGCCTGGGTAAGCAAGGAACTTTGGAAAGAACTCAGGGAAAAGAAAAGAATGTATCAACTTTGGAAAAAGGGACAGGTGAATCAACAGATGTTTAAGGATCCTATAAGGTTTTGTAGAAAGAGAATTAGAGATGCAAAAGCTCAGTTTGAACTTAACCTGGCCAATTCTACCAAGGATAATAAAAAGTGCTTTTATAAATACATTAATTGCAAAAGGAGGGCCAGGAAAAATCTCAATTCCTTGTTGGACAAAGAAGGAAACATTGTAACGGAAGACAAGGAAAAGGCTGAGATACTGGGCACCTTCTTTGCCTCAGTCTTTAACAAAAAGACTGACTATCCTCAGGACAACTGGATTCCTGAGTTGGTAGATAGGGATGGGGAGCAAAATATCCCTCCTGAAATCCTGGAGGAAGTAGTTAGAGACCT
>VWZO01013980.1:0-24793 GCA_013396975.1 Bucco capensis | reverse complement strand
TTAGACTGGACATTAGGAAGCACTTCCTCATGCAGAGGGTGATTGGGGTCTGGAATAGGCTGCCCAGGGAGGTGGTGGAGTCACCATCCCTGGAGGTGTTTAAAAAAAGATTGGATGTGGCACTGAGTGGCATGGTTTAGATGTTGGGTGTATAGGGTCATAGGCTGCACTTGATGATCCTGGGGGTCTTTTCCAGTCTTCGTGATTCTGTGATTCTGTGAAAGGTCCCTTCCAATCCAAACCATGCCATGATTCTAAAAACCAGCAGCAGAACTGCCCTCAGAGCTCACTCAGCTTATTTAGTCTCTACTCTGGTATGCACCACCAGTCACTTGTCACACTGCTGTAAGTCTCCATCCCCAAGAATGCTGGAAGCCCAGTCCTCCATAGAATATGACTAATCCTTGTACTGGCAAGGCCTAATGCTTTTGGGATGGTCTGTGCTAGAGGTTACTGCTTAGATGAATTCAAGGTGAGCAGCAGCCTGAGTCAGGGTAGTTAAAATACAAGGGTCTAAGACAAACACACAACATTTTCCTAGTTTTCCTTCCTGTAAGCTATTGGCTTTCCCTGTGCCAAAGCCCAGGTGGTCCAGGAAGGAACTGGCTGGTGGAGTCACAAGAGGGAGGAGGTGCCAGCAGCAGAAATACAAACACAGAAGCTTCAGTGGATGGAAGTGTTTGAAATCTATTTATCAGACGTGACCCAATTTCTCCCATAGAGGAGCCAAAGAGTCTGGCAGATCCCACATGCCCTTGAGCATCCTGAGTGATGGATCATGCTCAGGAGAGGAGAGGGACGGCCTCCAGGACTCTGACTAAAGCACCAAAAGAACCCTCTTTACACCTGAGCCCTGGCAATGGCTGCAGATACCACTGCAGAGAAACTGCCTGCTGTTACTGTGCTCTCCCTGTAAGCTCAGTAACACTGAGCATCACCAAATCGGGCAGGCCTGGGCAAGCAGTCTGCTCTGGAGCTGGGAAACTCTCCCCAGATGGGAAGCACTGCCTGGCACTCCACATTTTCTAACATTTCCTTCCAGAGGGAGAAGGAGGCACAGGCCAGACTGCAGGCTTGCCAGTGCTCACCTTTCCTAGCCACACTCTCCTCTCTCCCTCTCAACCACATCTTTCACTAGCCAGCACTGCAACAACCCAGCAGCAAACAGGAAAAGCTCCCAACATTCCTGATTTGAGCTGCTAAGAGCCTGGAATGGTGTGGATGGTGCATGGCCGGGGCAGAAGGCATCACTGGCAGCAGCACTGCAGTGCCAAGCTCAGCTGGGAGCAGTGGGAGGGCTGGGGGAGGCACAGAGGTTGCTCATTTCAAACCCCATAGTGAAACCAAGTCATAAGGTCCAACAGCTGCTATTCTTTCCCCTCTTGTGTGCTCCATCTTTTATATTCCAAAATAGTAATAATTATGAGCACAAAGAGACCTGTGGTTTCTGTCTGCAATTGAAGCAAGAGGGTGTTCATTGTGTAATAGCAGGCAGCAGCAAATCAAAAGGTCACAGGGTTTGTAATCAATAGGGACACTTCTTTCCTCTGTGAAACATAGCAGCTTTCAGTAGAATCACCTGGCTCCTGTCCAGAACCTCTTGAGCAGGAGCAGAACTGCTACATTGGCCCCATTCCACTATATTTTTTTTGTTACATTCCCTCCTCCTTCAGCAGTAGTAAGGTCACACGTACGAGCAGGATGCTCACAGAAGCAAGCAGACAGCTAAACACAGAGGATGATCCAAATGCATCCATGTATCAGCTAACAGCAGACCAAAACTCTTCTCACATGGCATGTCCTCCAGAGAAGGATTTTATAGTGTACATAGGGTTACTCTTTCACAACAGAAAGAAGAAAACAGATGCTGAAAGGTGAAGTGACTAGCCCAGGATTATGCAGTAGCTTAGAGTCAGTCAAGGCTGGAACCTCCTGCCTGAAACACACCATAGCAGGATAGGATTGCTGAACAGCCCCAACACCCTATGCAGCTCTACTTAAAAGAGCAGCTTTGAAGAGGAACAAAGTATAAAAGAGAAAACAAGAACACAAGTAGCAGAATGAAAGCAAGCAACAGATGTGGGATTTTAGAGGTGCTTTTATGGGGACCCAGCTGATGTTTTTGGCTGAAACGAGCCCTAGGATCCAAGGCTGTTCTGCTCGGAGACATCCATCATTAGCCATAGACAATGCTACTAATAAGGTGAAAGTCTAGCAACCACACTTCAGAAGTGCTCTCAGCATGGCAGAATTAGACTACTCACCAGCATTCAGGTGACAGTCTTTAATCTGGAACTGCAGCTCATTTTCATTTGGAATATCCTTCCATGTGGCGAGGAAGACTTGGCGCTCTAGAGAGGAGAGAGACATCAGCACTCCTGGGTCCTCACAGGACCAGAGCATTCATTCACTCATGGCAGAATGTTATGAATTCTTTCTGTGCCAAATGATCTTTTGGTCACGTTTTGCCCTGCCATGGACAGATCCAGGATTTGCTCCTACAATAATCTCAGTCTCACTGTAAACGCAGCAAAGCTTTGGTGGATATTGGAAGTCCCAAACCAGAGACATTCTTTACTGTATGAACTGTTCACAAACAAATAACAGGCAGGATTTGACAAGAAGGAATGGGATCCACATATTCAGGATTACATCAAAGTCACTTTTCAAGCAGACAGTTCAAACAACAATTTAATAAAGACAACCAGGAACACACAAATTGCAGTGGAAGTTTTATGAGGCAAATCCTAGACCCATCTGAGCAAATCCAACCCTCAAAAAAACAACCCAAAAACCAACACACAAAAAATCAGTCTCAAAGAAGATAGATCCACTCCTGGTCTGGCAGAGAGAATCAGACCAGAGGATTGGGTTCTGATAATTATTGGAGTGCAGGACAATGATGACAGGCTATCAAACCAACTCAGTTCAGGCTGCTAAGATGCACTGGCATGAAGTTTAAGGCCAAGCACATGTGAACCTCAGCCCTGAGCACCTGGCTGGGCAATGCAAGCACGGTCTGGCTGAAGGAGGCTGAACAGAGACCTAAAAGCACTCACCCATTTTGCCATCCTCTACAAAAAGCACGTTGAGAGGAATTAAGCAGCTGAAGTAAAAGACATCAATGTTGTTTTTCACAGCCACCTGTCAGAGAAGAGATAGGCGGTTTAGAGAAGGAACAGGGGGGTTAAAGAGTCTCTATCAGCTGAAGGTCCAAAGGGATCCCACAATGGTGTGCAGCCTCATTGCCTGCCTATGCTTCCTAGAGTGCTCTCTCTGAGCATTCTCATTAAATTACCTGGAAAGATGTTACTGAGCTTCTGGGTAGTTTCAGACTAGAATCATTCCCACTCCTCTGTGCTCATTCTTTTCACTAAAAGCTGCTCAGTCTTCTCCAGTGAGCATTTCACCATGCTGCTTCAAAGCCAGTTGCTCTGATGGGGTCACAGACCACATCCTTGCTCTGTTCTGCTCTTGGTCAGCCTCTCCCTCCCTCCCTCCCTCCCTTCTTCCACCTCCGAGGTACATTTATCCTCCTTGGCTGCACACAGCTACCATCATGTCTGTCGTCTTGCACATGAGTTTCTTCATTAGCCTTTCTCGGCATCTCAGGCTTACAATTCCCCAGCTCGAAACTCCTGTGTACTCTGTCTTTTCACTCCCATTTCTTTCAGTTTCACCTCCCTGATTAGCCCTATCTCAGCCCAGACACTTTCTAGAAAGCCTGAAGCAGGTCCACCGCCTGCATCTTCCCTGCAGCACCTCCTGTCTTTACCTTGGTGAAAGCTATACACTGAACACGTGCCAGGTCCTGATTCCTGGAGGAAGATTCCTGCTACAAAGCAATCAGGGCAGGTAAAAAACACTTACTTCTCAGTGCCATTAACCTCCCAGCCAGGGGGATGCTCTGGATTGCCTTTTATCACACACGCTTGCCACATTACTGACTACTCTCTGCCAGCACAGAGCACAGCCTCACTTCCAGCCTTTCCCAGGCTGAGAGCTGATGGGACAGCAGGCGAAAAGCAGAAGGCTGAGAAAGTGCACTGTCATAATATAGCACAGGAAAGGTAGCTCTGGGTTTTATTTCCATGCCTCTCACGCTCTCCTCACATCATCCCACAGCATGAAAGCCTGCCACAGGAGCACGGGTCAGCAGACTCCTGCCATTGCTTGCAACGAAGGAAACTCAGCCTGTGAGAGAGACCTGGGATTGAGGTCTTCTGGGAATGCGGAGTTCTGGGAGCTGTTTGAGCTCCCACTTCCTGTGAAAAATCCCAGGAGGAGTTCTCCATCACCCAGCAGAAGCACAAGCCAGGCCAGGCTAAATGCTGAGCCAAAGAAATAAAGTCACTGCTAAAAAATGTCTGCCAAGACAAACTCCAGTCACATTAATAATTATATATATATTAGCGTCCTGCTGAGAAAAATCTACTGTCGCATGGTGGCAGGTTTAGAAAGCTACCCCCAAATGTTGGTAAAACCAGATGCAGATAGAAAAGGGAAGGGAATAAGCAAAAGAGTTCAAACACATGTCAGCTGATTAGACATGCATGCAAGCCAGAGGACAAGTGGCAGGAGAACAAGCTCCTGAACCAACTTTTCTAGGAATTGGGAAAGTCGCAGAATACAGAGAACAGCAGAAAGGTGGAGGTGATAGTCCAGGGTTTCTACTTGCAGCCATCACTAAAAGTTGTACCTTCTACTGAAATTCCCCAGTGCAAACCAGCTGAAGAAGGGGATGGTTCAAAGCCCACTAAAACCATGTCTATGGTGGTGCAACACAGAAACCCCATAGACATGGTCCTCTGTAAGAGGAAGCTGTGATGTGCTTCCACTGCTGATGTCACACTGTGAGTGGCTCCCAAGCCAGAGGGGTAGAAGCACACTGGTGGGTGGACTGAAGTGACTTGCCTCTGCCAAAAAGTGACTGAGAGACTGGGTGAGTAGCCAAAAACCACACCTCTGAGTCTAGGAGGGAAGAGCTGGGGAAGGGACAACAGCATAGCCATTCTGGATGCTATGCTTGGATATAAGACATGGAGATGAGCCAGAAGAGGGGAAATTTAGGAAAAACACCTGGGAAAACTTGACAGTGAGATTTATTAAGCAGCACAAAATTCTCCTGAGGAAGAGAGGAGCTCCACTGCTTGGAATGATTTTAAATCAGCCTCAGTAAGAGGAACCACAGCAGAACAACAAAGCAGAGCAGGGACTACGCTGCATGACCTAAGATCTTTTCCAGCTCTGATTTAGTGATTAATTGTCTTGCCTTAGAACAACAAAGACTACTTAGCTTTTGTAGCTAATTGTTGCCACACAACAGCAGCTTCTTACAGGAGGGGCTGGGAAGCAGTGCCTTCTTGCCAGTCATGGTTCTGGAGGCACACTCCACATTAATATGCTAACCCTGTCCCTGCAGTTATAAGAATGCTATAAAAAGGTATCTGCTGACCTGCTTCTCAACTCTGCAGAAACACACTGAGTAAGCTGCTTTAGCTATACTCTGGAGAGCCACCCAATTAAGATGCTCTGAAGTGCAATTTCTTCCCAGCAAAGAAAAGCAAGCCACACACCAGCCTTCCTCCCAAAGTGCATCACTCGGTTTAGTAATGACACCGTGTGTCACTTTGCAACTCTCTGTAATGAGGCAGAAGCCAGCTGTTACAAGGAAAAAGCTACAGTCTCTTTAAACCTACAGCACTAGGACAAGGCTAAAAAGCTTTTCAAGACTAGCCTCTCTTAAGTAACACGAAATACCTTCCCCAACAGGCAGCTATATAATGGTTTGGGTTGGAAGGGACCTCTAGAGGAGCTGTGTAGATGTGATGCTGAGAGCCATGGTTTAGTAGTGACCTAGTGCTGGATTAATGGTTAGACTTGATGATCTTAAAGGTCTCTTCCAACCAAACCAATTCCAAGATTCTGTGCATATTGTGCAGATACAGACGCTAAGCTGAGGGAAAAAAATAAAAAGGAGAAAAAGGTCCTTTAGTAGAAGAACAAGATCTACTTTGCTATAACCACAGCAGACTCATTGTGTNCCTCTCTGGCTCTGCTGGCCACGCTTCTCTTGCTGCAGCCCAGGATGCCATTGTGCTTCTGGGCTGCCAGCGTGCACTGTTTGCTCATGGCCAGCTTCTCAGCCACCAGCACCCCAAGGCCTTTTCTGCAGGGCTGCTCTCCATCATCTCATCCCCAGCCTGGATTGATAGTGGGGATTGTTCTGACCCAGGGGCAGGACCCTGCACTTGGTCTTGTTGAAGCTCATAGGTTCCCCTGGGCCCACCTCTCCAGCTTGTCCAGGTCCTTCTGGATCACATCCCTCCCCTCCAACTTATCAACAGCACCCCATAGCTATGGACTGTTAGCGCTGTGGTTCCCAAGATCTGGTCCAGGAAAAGGCACCTGTGGATACCTGGATGGGGAAATTCACACCAAGAAGAGGCTAAGAGGTCCTGCCAACTGGTAACAGCTTTCCAAGTTCTTGCTTCAGCGTCTGCACTGCCACATCAGGAGCATCTGATGCTGACAGGCTACAAGAGCAACCCCAGACGGAAAGCAGATTCCCAGCAGTGGTTGTGAGAGACTGACTAGCTAATAGCAGTGACTTGCAAAAAAAAAAATCCAGTGCTCCTCAGGTGGGAACACTGGCTTGAGACAATCAGTGACATCTCAAGTGATACCAGTAGCTGAGAAGTCTTTCCAGGTTTGACATGCTTGAAAGGAGCCTCCACTTGCCTGCACTAAACCCTCCAGCCCAGACTAACTTTGCCTGTGGCTCTGCAGCTTTAACCTGCCAACCTGAACATAAACTACTAAATCTTTTACAAGACCTTCAGGTTCAGCCATTTGAGACCTTAACCAGAAGCATTTTAAATAAAAAAGGTTTTCCATCTATGACCTTTTGGAAAGGAAGAAGAAAATGGCATTACTGCCTTATGAATTCAGCCAAGCACAGTACAAGCTTCTGAGGGATAAAAGTCAAAAGGTGCCAGATTTTAATGTGATGCCTCACAGCTGAAAATGTGTGAGCCCACAGAAAACTGGCACAGGTTTCCCAATCACTTCTGTCTTGTTCATGATCTGACTAGAGGAAGTAGCATGTTTAGAAATAACCCCTGGATTGTATTTGCTCACCTTGCAGCATGAGCATCTTTCTGTTGTCCTTTCTTGCAGTGCAACCCTCCAATAGCCAACACATGGCATTTTGGGGGAGAGGCACCTCACAAGAACAATGCTAAGATAATTTCTTCAACAGTATGGGTTTCTGATGCTTCAAATCCCTGACTTGAGCATAAGAAATGACTTTCAAAGTCAAGCCTGAAAGCAACACAGATGCTTTCCATCAGCAGCAAGTACACAACTTACCACTTGGAATCCCATTAGCACCTACACTAAATTAAGGATTTAATTCCAAGTTGGGTTTTGCTTTAGAGCCTGGTAACAGCCAAACTGTTAAAGCGAGAAGAACTCTCCTCTGCAGAGTCTTTTTTACCTCTGCCAGCACAAGGTCACACTTTGTTCTGTGCCAGTCTGCTGCTCTGGCTGTCAGATGCCCCCAGGGAGTGCTAGCTGCTTGACTTCATGTTGTTTGACAGGTAGGGTTCTTGGGATCCTACGGATGCTCTACCTTCAGGCACAAGTCTGGAGCTCAGGCAGCGAGGGAGGCTGGATGCTGTGCCTCTGGCTGTGGCTGTCATCTCCGGGCATGGCACTTACGTCAATGGTCAGGGAACAGCAAGTTACCAAGAGGGTTGTGCTCTCATGGGTGCCTGGCAGTACTTGAAGTTAAAAAATGTATCTTTTGTCCAATGTGCTGTACCGTGTGGCAGACCTGCTCTACATCCACAAGCCAACAGCTTCCCACAACTGAGCTAGGAACTGGCCACAGACACCAAGCCGTGATCTGAGTCCTTGACTCAGGTAGCTCCAAGGAGGCTTCTCCTCTTTGCTGGAATAAGACCCTGTCTGGCAGTGGCTGTTAAAAATATAACCTAGGCAACATATCCAAGAAAGCACCTTCCCCATCTAGCTACCCAAGGCTGTCCTGTGGTGGCTGGTGCAGTCATTTTGACACAGCTCACACACAGCACAGTATCATGCCATTTATCAGCATCTGCTGGCTGGGCTTGCTGCTCATGTCGATTCCCAGCCTTGTTTTTATGGAGAGTTGAATGTGTGAAATCTGTTTCCAAGTACTGAGAGCTCTGCATTTGTGACCTGAGATGCATTAACACTTCTGATGAATGAGAGCTCCAGCAGCTCTGCATTGCAAGCAAGACACTGAAGAGTGGAGGAACACAGGTGATGAGTTACAGCACAACCAAGCAGGGAAGGGTAAGGAGGATCTAGTATGTTAGCAAGACCATCTTCTCTCAATGAGGAAGCTGCACCTTCATCTGCTTTTAAAGAAGTCTTTTGCCAATCTCATTGGAAGAAACTGGAAGATGATCTCAGAGGTCTTTTCCAACCATAATGATTCAATGATTCTGTAACAAAAAAGTTCTGCACCTCACGCTGCTCAGCAGCAAGGGAGAGGGCTCTGTTTCCAAATGTCACCTCTCGGGAGGAAATGCAGCTGGCAGATCCTTTCCAGTACTCACTACATCATTTCACTAGTGTTTTGGAAAACTGAAGCTATGCTTCTTCCAGTTGCCTGGTCAGCAGCTGTAACAAACAGCCCTGGCAGCTGACAGCAGGTAACTCTGGGGAACACAGCACACTGATGTGTCAGTGTGGAATGTGGACCTCAAGAGAATGGCAAGACTTGCTACTGCTCCCTGAGTCCCCACAGCTTGTTTTCCATGTTTCATCTCCTGCCAGTGCTTACCATCTCACAGAAGAGAATATTGTATTCAGGCCAGGCCTGAGCTCCAAAGCTCTCGTGGTATGGTGTCTCCACTTTAGCTGTTTGCAGGGTGAGGGGAACAATTCCCCTGTACCCAAATGAACACATTGAGCATTCTGATTTCACAGCCCTTGAAAGGACATTAGGAGCTGTGGTTTTCTTTAGCACAGACAGGCTCTCATCCCAGGCGTTTTCTTATTCCAAATCTGATTTGAAGTATTCCTCACCAATGCAAATCTCTATTTCAGAAGCTACTTTCCTCTCTGAGAGCTCAAGATCTCACACACATGGTGGCAAAGATATGTCTTCCACTGGGTAGAACCCTAACAGCCTACAAGTCATCAGAGAAGTGTCACTGCTTTAATGGGGAAAAGACAACTCCAGGACCCAAGCAAACCTGTACAACTACTAGAGTCTTCTCCCTGGCTGGCAAACAAGCCATGGCTATCAAGCATTCCTGAAGCTGAATGCAGCCACTTGCACATCTCTGGGCTTGTTACTGCTTACAAGTGCTGTGCTCTCAGAGGCAGCTCTGGGTAGGGAGGGAACACAGCACCCACAAGTGCCAGGTAGCCTCTGAAATGCTGACAAGGCAATGCAAGAGTGTTGCCAGAAAAAGTTAGCAGTGCACAAATAACTTAAGTCAGATTTTCTTTAGCAACAGGCACTCTCCAAAGGCATCTGACAGCAGCATTGAGTAGTAAAAATGATGAACCAGAGAGCAGGGACTAGAGTCTGTTCAGCCCTTAAGTGCTGTGTCCAGCCTAACTTTGGCTTTACCCTTGGAATAAATCTCTGCTTGACTGGGGGTTCAATCTGAGTCAACAGGTCAAGAAAATGGTCATCATCATTTTGGGAGGGGAGGTCTGGGATTCATTATCACAAGATGCAAGGTGGCTGGCAAACAGAAGACTTCAGTTATATTTTACCTACATAAGCTTCTGAAAACATCTCAGCCTTCCTCATCTTCTGGTAAAAATGTTAACCTGATTTCAGTTTACTGCCATGATTACAAATGTTAGGATTAAACCAGTTGTATTGGGTGAAAGATTAGAAACAGTAATGAAAATAACCTGAATAAGACTTGAATTCATTACTTCTGAAATAGGTGCTTAAGGAATGTACAACTAGTCTTTGAAGTTTCTAATTAACATGACAAAAAGTTGAAAGCTACCAGTTTGATTACTTCAGTACTTATTTTTCTTGTTACTAAACCAAAAAACCCCCACCAAAATAGGAGATGAACACCAGGTCCTCAGGTTCAAACCAGCCCTGCATCTGCCTTCAATGTTCTTCAGCTCAGAAATACCATATTAGGCAAATTCAACTTGATGAGTGTTTTGGTTCTTCAATGAATACAGGAACATTTGTATTCTCTACTCCTATATTATGCTATAAATTGTTCCCTAAGTAGGTCACCACAGTGATTTCTGCATGTTTCAAGACAGATAATTTCTACATGATCTCACAAAACAAAACCAGAGTCTTGGCTGTCAGGGCAATGACAGATCTCCATCAAACCCACTGCTGTCAAAATTAAGGGGAGAGCTCTTTTTAACTTGGCATCTGTTATCATGATTCAACTCTTTGCAGAGAAATATACTATTACTCCATATGGCAGCTTCCCCAATTGGGAAAGGGCAGCCAACTTCTGTGGCAATGAGCAAGCTAGCAAATTAGCAATGAAGTCTGGCACTAACGAACACTCCACTGTCTCAATAGAAGGTAGCTGGAGGTTTCCTCACATGTTTTCTCTTTGCTTTGTTCTAGCAGAAGATGCCACAAGAAACAAACTGTGTTCAGATTCCTTTGGAGATTTAATAACCCAAATGCTTCACTTGCTGATCAAAGGAAGCAGCAACTTGAGAAAGCTCTGTTGAGTCCCCAGCACTGTGGAGGCAGACCAAGGCTGTCACCTCCTAGGGACTTCCAAATTTACTGTAGAGGAGGAGGTAGATTTTACCACAGCTGACCCAAATGCAGTGAGGCAACCTCATCCCCCTGACCTGGTTGCAGAGGGAACCCAGTTTTTCCAGGAGCTGGAAGGGCCCTCTCTGGAAGAGAAGCAGATGTAATCCACTCTCCCATTGCATGACTGAGCTTGGAGCTGGAGTGTGGGACTGCTCTTTTGAGTGCCAGAGAAGCTATTTTGAGCTGTTTGCCCAAAGACTCATCACTAAGTCATAAGCCCCAGAATGGAAGTCAGAAGAATGGAAAAAACAGTTGCTCAGGCAGAATAAATAGTAACTGCCATTGCTTCTCTTATCTAAAAAGAGAATGAGCTGATCACAATATTCCCCCTCTACGGGCTGCTCTGCTACAGGAACTCAACCTAGGTCCATCTCCTGGAGACTTGGAGTGAGTGAGATATGCTACTGTACAAGTTACCTGCATCTCTGGGATAATGTTAGAATCAACCTGGGGGACCCAGCTACACAGGGCAGAGGCAGGAGCCACTTGCTGAGCTCCTCCATAGAGTGGCTGTATGTGGTAGCAGTGGGGAAGAGTCACCTTCCAGTGAGAGCTCTGCCTTTGGACTACTTCAAGACCAATGCTGCTGAGGCATGCCAGGACTGATGGAGACAGTCTCTGGTCCAAACCAGAGGAGAACATCTCCCTGGATCTGTTGTGTCTTTATCAGAACAACAGTCCAATCTGATACAAAGCCTCTCCCAGGGAACCCTGTTCCTGACACACACTGCGACAGTCTGGTTAATGAAATACTAGCTGCTTATGTAATTTCTCCTCTGCCTTTCCTGAAACACATCTTGTTCACCTTAGATAAGCTATATGGGCCAGGGATGTATCAAAGCCTTTGTAAAGCACCCTGGAAGTTAAAAGCACTGGAGAAATATTAATCACTCAGCAGTTATCTTTTCTGCAACTCCTTTCATTGCCTCAGTTCTTGCTGCCTGCTCCACGACAGGCATGCACCTTCTCTGTTCAGACCAGCTACAGTTCATAAATCCAAGCAAACCTCATGCCCAGTGTACACAAGAGTGTTACTGGAGCAGACTAAGACCTTCATCTACACAGATGCAAGCAGTTGGTTTGAGGTGTTTGAAGAGTCACAACATTAAGTTAAGCCTCTGCTTCTGGGAGAGACTAGAAAAAGCAAGAGGAAGAGGTTTGGGCCAGACACATGGCCCAAATCAAGGAGGTCTGCCTAGTTACCCTATATACATGGTATTTTGTTACTAGAGTCTTACAAACATTGTGTTGGGCCAAAAAAAATGAGGCTGAGCACCTGCTGACCTCCCCCCTACCCAGGATGAGACAATCCTTACCTGGAGATTGTTCAGAGGCTCCATTTTCATGACTGGTCCCAGAGTGTTGAGGGGTAGTGAGACATCAATGCTTTGGTTTGGCATCAGAGGTGTGTGGATGGCCAGTGGGGTGCTTGGGATGACCCCGAAACTGGGCAAGAGAAAAACAGAGGTGATGAGAGCAGCACTGCATAGCCCAGCATCTAGTGCCCTTTTGCCAAGCACAAGCTAGCTCGTCTTCCTATCTCTCCTAAGCTTCTGTGACTCCAGGAGAGGAACACAGCTCAGAACAGCAGACACACAAAGCAGGACAAGACATGGGCAACTCAGTCAGGTTGGTCTTTCTGACAACACTCACCATCCTGCCCAGGGGACCATCAGCTGGGAACTTCTCCATTAGCAATGGTCTACATGCTGAGCAGCAACCTACCCAGCAAGGAGCATCACCTGGATTCAGACTTTATGGCTCTCACTTACAGAGCTGCAAGTAGAGTACCTCACACACTGCATGGCTGCTGTATCATTGGGAGTTATGACAGAAGGAACTGAAGCCAACACAGAACAAATACATAGCCAAGGAGGAGTATGTGGTTTGTAACAGAGCATTGCAGAACAAATGAATCAACCCCAGCAGCTGTCTGGTCCTCAGTGACAGTGCCTGGCTCTGCTGCTTGGTTTGAGGCTCCTTCAGCTAGGGCTGTCTACCACCACAGCAAAGCACAGCTTTACTTGCCTGTTTGATCCAAGAGGCATTTAATTCCACAGGCACCTCTACTTGGTGTGGAGAAGAGGCAAAGCAGCTAACATTTAACATAAGGCTTTTCTGTATGATGTACCAGCTTCTTTTCAAAAGCAGATGGAAGTGCAGATGCATTATACAGTTTTGGTGTCCACTCCTGACTGCGCTTCTCATCAGCTCAGAGGTTCAGAGAATTTACAGCAACGAAGATGGATAGTTGTGTATTTTTATTTTGTGCACTAAACCCCTGATACTGTCATATGTGTACTTGATATGTCACTCTTTCAGAAACCAGTAGATGCCCTAGTCTTTGTTCTCCTTAGTTCTCAACTCTAAAGAGCTGAAATAAGACTATTCTCAGCAAAGGTCCAGCCACGTGATTTGCCTTCTGCATCCTTTTCACCTTGGGGGATGTAAGCCCTAGTGCTTTCCACAAGACTCGGAGGGAAAACAAAGCTGGATTTTGCCACTAAATGCCTGTGATATTGCAGCACACCAGAGCTCCACATTTATTTTTTAATAATTTTTCCCAAAACTGCAGTGTATGTGATTAGCAGCAGCAGGAGAGGGAGAAGAGCAACAGAAACTTCCCAATCACAAACCCTAACATCCAAAGCTGAAGAGCCTGCCCACTGCAGCTCTTCCCCATGCACCAGCCACAGTGGGATGCAGGGACAGGAGAACAGTGTTGGTAGCAAAGTAAACAGTAGTAGATTGTGTATGGAGCATGTGCTGATAAACTGCAAAAGGAGAAACAGCTGCTTGACTGTACAGTATTGAGATGTCTTAAATCCTTGAGAAATACAGTGTAGGTGTGGCCAGAACACAGCTTAATCTATGGGGAAATTCTGCAAGCAAAATGTTTTTTTTTCAGGCCAATTTGCATGAAATATTTGCATATAGCAGCTTAGCCAAACTCTCCTGAAAATATAGCAGTCCAGGGAGAACATTTACTAAGACTCACTTAGCATAACACCTCTTGTAAGTAAGTATTATTCATCCCAAGAAATCCCAAACTGGCAAGGTTAACAGTGATATTAGAGAGATGGTTTCAATGGATCTAGTAGAGGGAACCCTTTTCCAGTGAAGGGAGAAATATTGGAAACATTTCAGTCACCAGATACTCTTTACAGTCACAATAAGAACTAGCCTGGTTCTTGCTGAAGCTAATATACAGTAAACCACAGGATAAGCTCTGACTGGGAAGGGTATTTGCAGGAAGACACCGTGGCTATTCTGCCATGTCATGCCTTGTAGTTGAGAACAACCTGTATGCTCTAAACATTCAAGTGGCTGCTGCTCCTGGCTAAACTATTCTGCTGCCAATTACAGGGAAAACATGTGCCATAGGCTCTTAACTTGCAACTTCTTCATGGAGAAACAGCTTTATTAATGAGAACTGTACTTCCAGACAGTCTGGGGGGCAGCACAGCAACAAAGCTAGGAGGTAGAGGTTATTACAGACTGATCCTTGTGCAGCTCAAATACTTGCCTGTTTATGCTGCTGCTTTCCTCTGGGCACTTACTGGCTATAAAACCACTAACCTAAGAAGTCAAGAGGCTGCTTTAAAATTCTGCAGAGATTAAATGAAGCAGATGCTATTTCAGAGCTAGGAGAACAACAGGACTGTCTGCTGCCTGTTTCCTCACAGATTATCAGTCTGGATTTCCAGCCCTTTCACACAGTTGTGGTGTGATGCAGAGTTCAGGCAGCTGTTTCCGTGACTGCATTACATACTTCCACAGAACTCCTGAACAAGACACAGCCTCCTTTCACAGGAGTATGCAATCCTTTTGACACTGTGCACAAAGCATACTGATTCCTTACCTGTTCTTATTGAACTGAATGGCAAAGTCAGTCATGTGCTGCAAAGCCTTGTTGGTAAAGTTCATCTCCATGTAGATGTGTCCCTGCCTGTGACTGAACGTGCCTGAGATCTCCAATCCTTTAGCCTTCACTGCAGGCAACCAAACCTTGAACACAAGAGATGTCATTCAGTCTGGCCTGCAGATAACAAACAAGTCCAGTTTTCCAAACAACAGAGAAGTCCTGAGTTCAGAAATCCAGCTACAGTGGCATCTTAAGCCTTAAGAAGCACTACAGGGAAGGTACAACACGAGGTGGTGAAGGGATCATGCTCACTCATGAGAAATAACCTTGCTGCTCCTAACCTGTTCTTGTTCACAGCTCTCAGGCAAGAATTCAAATATACTACAGCACTGGTGTCCAGAAGAAACAGTGAGAGCTCATGTCCATCACTCCAGTGTGACACTTACCAAGTCTGCCGATGGACAGGCTTCTCCAAGGACTTGTTGGCTATCAGAGTCAGGACTATACTGAAGTTTGACCTAAACAAAACCACAGGACTGGTACTATTAGCTGCTTGGGTTCTGGATTCCTAAGTCATCTTTATGGGGAAAACCCAGACCTCAATTTGAGTGGTGCAAAATGAAGTTCTTCACTCAAAATTACTGGGTTCTTTAGTAATTGGGCTTATATGTGGTGTGNGTCAGACTGTGCCTATGGTGTGTATATATGGCACAGTTAAGGACCAAAAGCTTTGAGCATGCGCTGCAGCAACTCGAGATCCTAGATTACATAGGATGACTTCAATTTATCCATCCATTGACTAATAAGTGAGCTAATTTTTGTTTACTCCCTTTCAGGCATGAAAGGCTGACCCTGAGCTCCCTGTGGCTGCTCCCCAGAACCATGCTCTGTACCTCATAAACCCTCCAGACTGAGCATGCTGCAGTTAGTGCATCTGCCATCTCTGTCACCAGCAGAGCATTTATCTGCGTTCCACTGCAGCATGCTCATCTCAATCACGCCACTTTATCTTCACTGTCACACTGGATTCCTCCAAAGAAATAGATCTTCTAGGAAAGCTGGAGCAAATTGTATCCTGCCCTCAGTTTCCTGGGGAAATGACCTAGGTTTCCAGGAAAGCTGCTCTGACAAAACTGGAATTCTCCTGTCTTACATAAGCCATTCTTTGGAGTGATATTGTTACAGGCAAAATGAGAACTGCTTAAGACCCCACAAGTCTGTAAGTAACAGCTAACATGGTCCCCAACGCACTGTTACTCTGCCTAGGGAAAGCCCAGGGCATCCCTACTGGACCTGAGTTGAACCAAGGTATCCCAACAGCACCAGAATCCCACAGTGAAGGGGACAAGCAAGCAGCCTCAGACTCCTTGTAGCCTAAAGCAAGGCAACACACTGAGAATGTTCTTTGTCCTTACGTACAGACTTGGGAGCCACATATCCTCCAGGAGCCATGCCCATACCAGACGAGAGCTCAAAGAGATCGTTGAGGCCACTGGTCACCACTGCTGGGGTGGGTGAAGGGGCAAAGGTGGCTGGCACAGAGGAGGGAATGTAGGTCTGCCCCACCTGGAGGAGTTGGAAAGAAGAGGCACTGATTAAGATCACATATAAAGAACACTATTATTAAATAAAGCATGAACTCCAGCAATATCCTAAATATTTTAGAGCTGTTTGCAGCTTCCCTGCTGAATTATCAATAGTGCTAAATAATGCATTTGAATTTCAAAGCTCTTGGCAACTAATCCCTGCACTAGGCTGTGACCTCAACCATGCAGTAGCTTTCGCATCATTTTTTTATAGCTCCAGTTATCTACTCCCACCATAAAGGAATCTTCTCCATCTCTCTCTCTCATAAAGACAATATGCTTTGCTCTACATAAACCCAGGGAAAACCAAGTCTTCTCCCAACTATGACAGCCTTTAGGAATCTGCAAGATTTTGCATATCCAGAGATAGTCAAGGGAGTCATGACTGCATTGTGTACTCCCACCCAAAGCCAGAGCTCTGCATTCTCAGCCCTGTGGTCCAAAAGGTTCATTACTAGCTGTCTCTGGCTGCCAGAGGACAACCTTTCTGCAAGAAGGGCAAATCTCATGACTTAAATGAGGGTACCCAACCTGGAATATTAACCTTGAGGTGCCCAGCTCCAAGACAGACAGTCACACTCAAGTTAGACTTGCAAGTTCTCTTCTTTCCTGTGAGCATCATGTACTTGAGAACAGGATTCACCAGCCAGCAGCCCAGAAACAGGCAGAATGACTAAGGCAGGCAAAAGGAAATACTGATGACAGGTCTGGGTCTGAGGTTGTGTGTTCAGGAACCCACCTGAGATCTGGTGTTCCAACCAACCTTTAGACAGGGAGGACTGAGGGTTTTACAGAGCTGCTTGGTGGGTTTATGCTGGCCCAGGAAGGCAGAGACCTGGCTTTGTAGGGATGATCTCTACAGAGTAAGTACCTCCCACATCCTGATGTGTACTGCCAGGCGGCTACAGGTATCCTGTACCACCAGCTCTCCTCTGCCCTTGTGGTGAAGTTAGAAAGGAATGCAAGATTCACAGGGAAAGAAGGAGAGAGAATGACTTGCAGCCATAACAAGGGTCTCTGAAGAGTCCTCAATCCATAACTGAGTGTGCTTTCCTTTCCTCACTGAATTACTGGCTATAGAGTCATGGAAAGAGGGACTAGAGCTTTCTCCAGGAGACTGCTTTTGGCTGTGGGTTGGAGGTGCACTCCCTCCTGCCCACTGTGTCTCCAAGTCATCTTGCATCCTTTTCCCATGTTTTCCAGGAAGAAGCTGGTATACACTTGAAGCCAAGGGTGCTGAAGCAGCATGAAAGGCTCCCATGTCCTGGAAAGCACTGCAGGCACTAGGAAGCACAGGCACAGAGAAGGAGGCCAGTGGCAGGCAGAGTTCAGCACTGACCACATGTAGTGGGAAAGCTCAGAACACGTGATCCTGATATCCAGAAAAAATCTTAGGTGGCATTTGGGAGGAGAAAAGCACCGAGTTCAGACAAATGCATGGTGACACTGGGTAAGGGTTACAACAGATCAGGCTTTGTGAGCAGAGAGGTAAACACCTTGGCCTTTCAGCTGCTAAAGCAGCTGTACAAGGACCTAGGTAGTGCCACTGTTAACACTGGTGCTCAGACTGAAAGCTCTGGGAAAGATGAGCTAAGCAGACAGAGCCAACACCTCTGGCTCTGAGGAAAGCCCAGGTGACAGCTGGACTCAGAGCAAAACAGGTGTGGACCTGTGTGTTTCAGTTGCATTTGTCCATTTCCAAATCTCTCCAGGGATTTCCAGTGTCTCCCAAGCACACAATGGGTGAGGTTGTGTTTAAAAACCCTGAGCTTTCAGCAGCTTTTGCAATTGGGGAAAAAAATGGAATGGCACTTACTGCCGGGCTTCCTCCAATGCCCCCGCCAAGGTCACTGCCAAGCTGAAAGAGAGAAGGAGAGAGAGGAGAGAGAGACCCAGTTGAGTTAAGCCAAGTGTCAGCTGGCCGGAGTGGAGCTCAGCTGCCACCAGCACATCCCACCCATGTGCAGGAGGTCCAGAAATGCAATGATGGGAAAGCACAGGGCACAGAGGGGCTCTGG
Organism: Bucco capensis; assembly: GCA_013396975.1. Taxonomy (NCBI): domain Eukaryota; kingdom Metazoa; phylum Chordata; class Aves; order Piciformes; family Bucconidae; genus Bucco; species Bucco capensis. The sequence goes on along the minus strand of VWZO01013980.1, from coordinate 6,502 downwards.
GGCTGCTGTGGGAGCAGAGCAGGTTGCAGAACTACCCCAGGGACCTAGCATGGCCACCAGTGCTGTGCAGGTTAGCGAGAACAAAAGCTCATTGCCCATCTCGTGCCTCAGCTGCACCAGAAACTCTGCACGGGGCTTCATCTTCCATGCATCAGTGCTTTACTTTCCAGCCACCAGGCTGGTGCCAGCAGTCCTGAGCAGCTACACAAAACCCAGCGGGGTTACTGTGAAATGGATTAAAAATAAAACTGACAGGAAGCTCACTTCCTGAGAGCTTCAGTTTTCTAGGGAACAGCTAGGGCCTATGGGAAAACACAATGCTTCTTGGCTACGTGCCTCTGACATGCAGCTCTGTTCAATCACAGGGAAGAGAGAGAGCTGGATATGTGCTGGCTACTAGAACAGATCAGACAGGTGGGCTTTGCCTTCCCTTGGAAGATGCTCTCTCCCTCAGACAAGGGAAAAGAAGCTTCATGATCTAATGGGCCACTCAAATAGGAAAGAGACCTTGCAGCACACTAGGCTATTTCAGTAATGACCTCTAGCCAAGCTACACAGCTACAGTTTGAAGTGACTGAAAGAGCCACTGTGTACCACCTGTGCAACCTCCACAAAAACTAAAACCCTCTGGAGCCCTCCTGCCAAACCATCCTGCAGCCCAACTAGAAGCTGTCCTACCACAAACTCCCTTTAGAAAGCATCCAGACCACTTTCTTGGGGATAAAGGCCATTTTTTAATCATCCAACACCATTCCACATGCTGGAGAGAGTCCAGCAATTGGAACAGACTCCATAGGTGGCTCCAAGTGCATCACTCCTCTGAATATTTATAAAGCACTCAACAGGTGACTGATACTCAGGAGGAAACAAGCACAGATTTGCAGCAGTTACTCACTACAGAGCCATCTCCAGGCTTAGCTGTGTCCTAGGCTTTTGTTCACAAGTCCACAGTAGGTTTTTTTTTTTACTAATGTAGGGGTTTTTTTGGTCACATTCAGACAGGGATCATGCCCTGATAATGTGCACAGAGGATGAAGCAAGTGCAGGGAGAAGGTAGAGGCCAGTTCCATGGGGAAAAGGCTCTTCAGATCTGTCAGTCCAACACAGCTCACCTTGTAGCTGGCTTTGCTCTTCCATTTAATTAGGGTTTGGAGAGTGAGCTTGCTTTAAAACCTGCATTTGACAAACTGAGCCCATAAAGTTTTCCATATGTTGTTCAAATGTATGCTGATGTGTTAGCATATTGAAAAAAATTCACCATATAGCAAAAGCAGAAACTTCCAGGCGGCACTGTGCTTAGAGCCAAAAAGGCTCCAACCTTTCCCCTCTGGACAAAAGACTTGGAAATTCAACACTGTTCTGGCCCCTGCTAGGCTGCTCCCTGGGAGATCTCATGGCAAATGCATTTATGCTGGTCAGGAGATACCATAAAACGTCATACTTCTCTCTCTCAGAGCACAGATAAAAAGGATAAAATGCCTTGAGAACAGCAGCAAAGTTGCAAGACAGTGACTTAACCAGCTGATAGCCAGCCTCCAAAGAACATGTCAAATCTGAGGAATTCCAGTGTTATTCTGGATCCCCTTCTACCTGCTGGCAGCTCTCCTTCCCTAGCCCCCACAGGAGCCACCTGATGCAATTTTATCTACCATAAGTAGGTGTCAGAGAAGTATAAATCACATACAATTTGCCTTTTAAGAAGCCTTAGGAACTTTTTTCCTGAGTGAGATTCAGTTTATTCCTACTTGAGGTCACAGCAGAGCCACCTCATCACACAGCCAGCCATCCTCCAGCTGCACACAGCACTGCTCTGAGCAAGCCCAGCTCTTCTCAGCTTGCTTCAGAGAGAGCAGAGCAAAATGAGTGACTCTCAAGTCACAAGAAGGATCAGCCTCAAACCAAAGGAAGTTAGCCAGAGGATGCAAAGCTAATTAATAATGAGCTCATAAAATAGAGCTTACTGCACTGTCAGGTCTGGGAGAGCAGAGTTTTGTTCTACTGCCTGCTCTTTAAGCCAAGCCATGTTTCAAATTAATATATCAGATCATTTACATCTTGTTACTGGCTCACTGAGGAGTAATAAATGCAACTCTTGCACCTCATCCTTATTCACAGCCTTGCGCTCAGATGTACTTCACACTTTATACACTGACAGGCAGGGAAGTCCAGAGGAGAAGGAAAAAAAAGGTAAGGATTCTAGTTCATTTCCAGATATTATTGTATCCCACAGAAGATTTCTGCTGCTGTTGTCTGAAGCAGAAGAAAGACTGGTTATCAGGCAGCAGGCGTTTTACAAAGGATATTATGGAAATGACTGAATAATTCTGCATAATCAAGGCAGATGTTATTCTACCATTTCCTACCATACTCATCACATGAATCCAACCTTGAAGAAACCCATACACTGGTATCTGCATGCACTCACTGTGAAGGAGGGAAGGAAGGACATACTGGGATTTCTCAAGGTATCTGCAAGTCTTCCATTTTCCCTAGCTATCAGGCCTTGGGGGGAAAAGCAGAATTTGGATTCATTGCTTGTCTTGAGTCAAGACTCTGGCTCTCAGCCCCTACAAAGTAGAGAAAAAACATGCACTGGCTCAGAGAAATTACCATGAGCCTCCTTACATTTCTAAGTTGCACCCAACATCTCTGCTTCTGTCTCCAATGCCAGGAAGCTCTGACCCACTCCTCCTGAAGCCCTACTTTCCCCATAGGAGGGGTCTCCACACAGCAGCCTGCCACTCTCTGGCTCCTAGGCTTGGCACCAAGCATTGCAGATGTATAATACAAAGCTGCAGAGCAAGCTCCAAGGGGCTGGCAGCTTACTCAGGTCCCTACAGGCAGGGCTGGCTCTACCTGTGTAGTGCAGAGACAACTGATAATGTATCTACTTCAGCAGAAATTGAAGGGGGAAAGTCAATGAAGAACTAACGAGTTCTGCATCAGCTCTGGGCTGCACTCCTCATTACAGCAGCACAGAAACCCCCTTCTCAATTTTTTTGCCTGTGACCCTCCCATAACAGCAATGTTTCCCCCATTCAGGAACTACAGGTCTGCTTTACACAATCCTCCTTCAAGATATCCAAGACCTAACTTTATTCCAAACTTAAAGCAATGGAAAAGACAGTGACAGTGACATGAGTAAGAAGGAAGGAGGAAGACAGAGGGAACAGGAACCAATTACCCACAGAGAGTCCTCTCCCATCTGGAGTGACAGGCAGAGTGCAGAAGGGGAGAAGCACATATTAATCAGGCAGAAGTGCTGCTGAACCAGTTCCCCAGGGCTGGCAGCTCCCGTTAACCATTTTTGTTCACCTCCGGGGCCAGCAGCCACTCCTTCAGAAGGGCATCAACCTGCTTTACAGGAGAACAGGCAGCAGCCCCGTGGAGGAGAGGACCATGTTAATTTAATAAAGCTGTCACAGAATCCTAGCATGGTGGGACTTGGAAGGGACCTCTGGGGATCATCCAGTCCAACCCCCCTGCTCCAGCAGGCTCACCCGCAGCAGCTTGCCCAGCATCACCTCCAGGGGCCTTTGGAATCTCTCCACACAAGGACACTCCACAAGCTCTCTGGGCAGCCTGGGCCAGGGCTCTGCACCCTCACAGCAAATAAGTTTGTCCTCATCTTCAGGTGGAACCTCCTGGGTTTCAGTTTGTGCCCATTGGCCCTTGGCGTGGCTCTGGGCACCACTGATAAAAGTCTGGCCCCATCAGTCAGCCCTACTCAGGTTATGAAGATGAGGTGGACAAGGGCTGACACTTAATGGCCAAAGGGAACTTGTAGCACTCCAAGGCCCTGATCCTGAGACCAAAGTTGGCAGGCTTGCCTCTTGCTGAAAAGCACAATGCCTCTGTCCACAATGAAGAGTTGCCAGCTCCAGAAGATGAGCAGGGGATAAACAGGGAGTGCTGGCCTCCAAAACACACCAAGTTCTTCTAACAAGAATTCTTGTTATTCCCTCCAAAGCCATCCTGCCCCAACAGCACTCAAGCCACATGGGTTAAAAGAAGTTGAGCTTGACCCTGTATCAACAAAACCAGAGCTAGCACCTCTTCCCCAAGTGCCCTGGTGTCTGTCCTCTGGATCAGTTGGATCGGCAAGCATTGCAGACATTTGCCCTGTAACTGCAGCTCCGGGTAAGCAGTTATGCTGACTTACGAAGTGCAGCAGTGCTGGAGTTACTGCATTAGGAGAGTTTATTTGCATCTTAATAGCAGCTTGTAGTGAAGTGACTCTACTGAAGTGCTCATGTGATCTAGAGGGGTTATAATCACTTCTGCAACATGACGTGAGGCAGTTGGAGCCCCCAAAAAAACCAGAGAGGGTGGAGCCAAGGACAGAACTGCAACAACCTCTGCTCAGCAACTGTATACCTTGTGTCTACAGCATAGCCAGGGCTTTCAGAGCAGCTATGCGTGTCATGGAGTCATAACTCACAGGTTAATAGGGGACAATTGCTGCCCCTTCCCTCTCTCACACCACAAACCAAGAGTTAAGCATCTAGCTTAACTCAAGGAGCTAGATGACAGCAGGCACTCAGTGACACAGCAGCAGGGAGAATACAAGGCATCTACCTAACCAGAATAAGACAATGAGGCTGACTAAAATGCTGAGAGCACACTTGTTAGCAGGCCACTTGATGTGGGCTAATCCTGTCAGAGACATCTTAACTGCAGGACAGATCGTGCATCTGCATCTTCCAACCTCCTGATGGGCTGCAGATAGCTCATTGCAGACTGCTGTGGCTCATACAGAGGCATTTTCAGTACCTCCTGTGCTGTCTTCACATTCCCAAGCCAGGTTTGCAGAGCAGAAGAGCTACTGCACCAAACGCAGGAGGGCTGGGCCAAAGGTGGTGGAGGACAGGCCGTGCTGCTGGTATCATGGCCAGCAGTTTCAGTAGCACTTACTGCTAATGCTTTACCTTGCTGAATGATTTCCATCAGCAAACAAAATTAAGTACTTACCATTTCCATTTTCTAAAGCATAAAGCAGCAGCTCTACAAAGCTCTAGCAGCCTTAAATTAGACAGGACTGAGCAACCCACCAGAAGAGCTTCTGCTCCAGTGAGGGATACATGCCCTTCATCAGAAATCCTGACAGATGTCCTTTGCAGCTCATCAAACCAGAGCAGCCCAGATGAAAGGAGGCACTCAGCTCCTTGCTGAAGGAGCATCCGGGGGAAGCATCACATCCACTGCATCAGTGGATGAAATAACTTAGTAGAAGGGTTTTTTTTACACAAAACATTGGGGAGTTCCCTTATCAACCTCACCAAGCCAGGGTGTTGTCTACTAAGGTCAGACTTTGAACTCTCCACCTGAGGGCAGTCAGGGAGAGAGGGAATGAAACCAGCAGCCCCTGCCCACAGGCCTTTCAGGTCAGGCAAGCACTCAGGAGCAGGTGGCTCTTCCCAGACTGCACCCAGAGCCCAGTACCCTCCAGGGTTGGACTGGATCACTGTTGGACTTGATGATTTTAGAGGTCTCTTCCAACCTTAATGTTTCTGTGATTCTATGGGAGAGGGTGAGCTGGTGCTCAGGTCCCAGCCCTCTATCACACTTCAGCACAAGCACAGTGCTGGGACAACTGACCCATGCAAAAAGGACTCCTGGGGTCAGACTCTCCTATATCCAACCTGACTATAGAGAGGGGAGCACAGCTCCAGCTGGAACAGCCCAAACCAGTCTCAGGCATTCACAGAAAACTCCAGATATCCACTATTTATCAGCCTCACAGTTCAGGACATAAATCAATCTAACCAGCTGCTAGCCTTAAATCAATAATACTCTTGTAGATGAGTGGCTAGAGTATTAAATAAAATCCCTACACAACAGATAATCCAAGCCTGTCCATTCCTACAGATGTAGTGCCCTGCCCCTGGGTTTAAATCCAGCCTCCTTGGCTCCTGGCCACCCTGCCCAGCTCCTGTTAAATGCTCACAGCAAGCTGCACAATGTGCCAGGCAACAGGGAGCTCTCATGCCCAGAGGATTTTCAGAGCTAATGAACACACAAAGGTTTAAAAGCAAAATGATGCAGGCTCATTACCACACAGAGAGACATCCTGCAAAGTGCTGCATCAACCGTAAACCAGGGCTTGAAGAGCTGCCTAGAAAAAAGTCAAGAGGCAGCTTTAAGGGCTCAGCTCCAGCTCTCAGCATGCACAGTTGCATCCAGCAATCTGCTGCCCAAGCAAGTTTTGCTTCTGCCACATGAGTGGCTAGTATCCCTGCTTCACACTGTGGAGCTGGAGATCTCCAACAGCTCTGTACCAGTGGGCTTGGTCACCATCTTAGAGACTAGAAAGCAAAGCAGAGACCAAGATGTGCCCAGGGCAGTAAATAGGGGAACAACCAAAAGAAGACTCAGTGCTGGCTCTGCTCACTAGAGAACAGCTCTCCAAGCAAGATTCCAGCTCTTTAAAGAGTTACTCAGAAGGATACCCTGGGAAATGGTCCTCAGGGAAACAAAACAGAACAGAGCTGGCAGATCTTTA
>VWZO01013979.1:4825-66073 GCA_013396975.1 Bucco capensis | reverse complement strand
TAGATGTTGTGGTGTATTGGGTCATAGGCTGCACTTGATGATCCTGGGGGTCTTTTCCAGCCTTGGTGATTCTGTGATTCTGTGATTCTTGGAGCCGATGTGCGATGCCATCAGCTGGAAAGCCGCAAAGGCAGGGAGGTTGCCCAGCTTCTGTCTCCTTCCCAGCAGGTGTGGCTGGCCCTGCCAGGCAGATGGCTCAGTGCCTGGCAGAGACGAGTGCCCATGCCAGGAGCAGCTGGCTCCATCCGTACCGGGGCCAAGAGCAGGGATACTGAGCAGCCTGAGGAGCTCACAACAGGCAAACGAGGCAGTGACCTCCTGTGCCAGGCTCAGGTTGTGCTGAGAACCTCTGGGTTCTTGCACGCGCTTGGGATGTGCTGTCAGTTCCTGCCTCTGCCTGTGGGAAACCTGTGGTGGGGCCTCTGGGAGGGTGATGGCAGGGACCAGCAGTGCCCTGGAGGAGACAGGAGTCTCTTGGGTAAAGCCTCATAGCTCAGCTTTGATGAAGGAACCTCCAGGGTGCATTTGGTCCAGTGAGACCCGGACATCAGTCATGCAGAGCAGCTTCTCCCCCTCACCCTGGAGCAGCTGAGATGCAAAGAGGAAGAACCACAGGGTGGACCTTGCTCTAAGCCATCAGCTCCCATCCTAGGTTTGCCCCTTGCTGCCTGGCCTAATGAACTGCTGGGTGATCAACAGACCAATTGGAAGCCCTGTCAGAGCTAGGCCAGGCACTGCCTTGTTATTTCTAACCAATGGAGTGGGGAAACAGGCCTTTTTCACCCCCTGACAGTCACTCAGTGCTGTTGTGCAGCTCCTAGCACAGCAGGGCAGGGATGAACCAATCCTCCAAAATCAGAATGGAGACAAGAAGATGGAGCACATCACCTTGGGCTATGGAGAGGGGAAACTGTAACTCCAATGGAGAAGGGGAGTAGTAGATAAGAGGTTTTTTTCCCCCAAGCAAAGCTTGCAGTGTACAGACTATCATGACAGCAATGGAGGGACTTCAAAAGCTCTTGTGCTGTGGTGGCCAGCCATGTTTACATGGAGTAAGGGCAGCAGCCTCATGCTGCACAGTCTAGTCTCTTTTTCTCTGCAGTTATTAATACAGCAATTTGTCTGGCTCTGAGTGGAGGCAGAGAGCAAAAGCAAATGAACAGCACCAGGACTGACAGCCTAGGATCTTAGAGCAACCCTCTTGAGCCTGACTTTAAGGGCTAGGAGAAGCTATTCCCAATGGCCAGAGGAGAGATGGAGGGAGTCTGGTCCATGGGAGTAAAGTCTCAGGGCAGGCTGCTCCTGACATGCAGGGTCCTCCATCCTCATCTTGTAGCCTGCACTGAAGTCATGCACGAAGCTGTTTGCTTGGTATTTCCTGCCCTGGAGAACAGGAAGCAGCAGTGAAGCACAGGATGGAGCTGCTCTTGGGATATTTCCAGCCTGACACACTTTGATCTCTGCCTATGGGAAAGGGGGAAAGCTCCATGTTCTTTTCTTTGTCCCCACACCCACATTCAGGCTGACTTGGGCTTGGAGAGGTGGATTGCACAGAAACACGGCAGTTGGAATGATTTTCCATTTACTGTCCCTCCTGCCACTCTGATCTGGACCTTATTTTATCAGGCTCTAGGACAACCACGGAGATAGTGGCCCACAGGCTTGTCCATCCAGGTTGTCCCACTGATGTCCTGCTCTCCAAGCACTATCCTCTTGGCCTCATTAGCTGCATATCTACTTCTGCCCCCTAACAACCTTACCCTGCTGGGTCTGGAATCATAGGAACACAGAATAATAGAATCATTTTGGTTGGAAGAGACCCTTCAGATGATCAAGACCAAATGTTAACCCACCACTGCAAAGTCATTACTAAATCATGACCCTCAGCACCACACCTACATGTCTTTTCAATGCGTTCAGGGATGGTGACTACACCTCTGCCCTGGGCAGCCTGAGCCAGGGCTTGACAGTCCTTTTGGGGAAGACGTTTCTAAACCTCCCCTGGTACAATGTGAGGCTCTTTCTTCTTGTCCTATCACTTGTTTCTTAGGAGAAGAAATCAACCCCCACCTCGCTCCGGCCTTCTTTCAGGCAATTGCAGAGAGTGAGAAGGTCTCCCCTGAGCTTCCTTTTCTCCATACTAAACAACCCCAGTTCCCTCAGCAGCTCCTCACCAGACTTGTGGAGCAACATCTCATCACTGCCTCAGAGTCCCCTCCTGCTTTCAAGGTCTGGCTCCATGCTGGGAATCACCAGCTCTACACACAAGACTCCCTCAACCTGCCAGCACCTGGGTGTCAAACCTGAGGCTGTCTTGCATCTTGGTGCACATCCATGTCTCTTTTGTGCCACAGGGATCACTGGGGTCCCTGCTGTAGGACCATGTTCCCCTCCCTAGCGCTAATGGTCATGATGGGAAAAGGCTGGGGGTGGGTAGGTTGGGCTTGTGCCTGGTGCCAGGTGAAGGCTCTCTCATAATGGGAGCTACTCACCATCAGGACTCCCACTATCTGTTAGTGGCAGAGCATGGCAGCAGTCTCTGAAGAATGTGAACAGCACATGTTATCCATCTTTTAAAGAGCTCCCAGTGTTCCCCAGGTCCCTGTTTATTTCTTTCTACATATGGCCTGTTCCCTGTTGAATGTACCATGCATAGGAGATGTCACCAAAGCTCAAGGTGGCCTATTACTTACCCCAATCAAACTCCTGCAGTAGGTAATTCCTCCTCTGTGCAAGGACAAAGTTCCACAGAAGGAGGGGGTTTATTCTCCTCTTAAATCATCCCTGCTTTTGTTTTCCTTCTCCTGAGAGATATGTTTATTCAGAGTGGATGTTGGATCAAGGATGTCCAAGCTGGAACACCTCAGTCTCTGGATCTGCTGCCAAATTGCTATATGCATGGATGTTGAGGCAGTTCCTGTGGCTTATGCCCAGAGCACACCCTTTGGTAGAGGAATCTAAGGACGTGTTGGCTGGAGGTTACATGACTGGGGAGTGGGAATATGCCCAGAGAGAGGTGCCATGTCAGGGCTGGGGTGGCCAGCAGACAGGGGGCAGGTGAAGCTGCCACCCATAGCTTTGCTCCAGGTTCACTCTGTCAGCTGCAGCCCATCTGCAAGAGCACTTCAGACACTGGCCTGAAAGATGGTGAGTTCACTATGCAAAAAGCACTTACTCCATTTTATGGTCACAGAGGCACCAGGTGGGACCCACACCATTAACTCAAGGGCTTCTGGCCTTCCTCACGCAACAAGTCAACATCAGCCATGAGACAGTAGCACAGAGCCACCTGCCCTGCTTGCCTTTGCATGAGCAGATCGCAGGGGCCATGTTTTGGCCAGATCTTCCCTGACTGGCTCCTGTGAAGAAAAGGTCTGTTGATGGTGCTAGAGTCCCTCACCCCAGAGGTGCTCAGGTGCCACTGAGCAGGCAGTAGATTGGACACAACAACATTGTCTCTTTGGGAAGACATGAGCCAGCTGCTCTTTGGGGCCATGCAGCTGCCTGGTACTGCGCTGTGTCTGGGCACAGACAACTAGGTAATGTGACAGACTGGGGCTGAGAGGCTGGGAGAGCCAGCACCTGGAACATCTCTTTGGAGGACGCCTACTTGGATTTTCACATGACCCTGGGACATCTTGAATCCTTCTGGTGGTCACCTGTACTCTCTGTCCATGACTTTTCCTGCTCTGCTAGCACAACCAGCTGAGGATGGCAGATGGTCCTGATCTGGGTCCATCTGGAAAACCATGTCCTGGGTGAAGGAAAGACCAACATCAAAAGCACTAAAGAGTCACTGCTCTCAGGGTTGAGACTCTGACTGCACTGGGCTGGCAAGGGCAGCATTTGTACAGCACCAGGCACAACACCCAGCAGTGCAGACATGATGATGCTGAGCAGATCACGGAAGTGGGGTTCATGGCTGGAAGTGGCAGATCTCGGTCTGGATTCTGGGCACCAGCAAAGGATAGGACATGGGTCCATGTAAGTGGTAGCAGGCACAGGGGTCATCCTGGGCAGTATGCATGCAGAAGTTTGCTGCAGGGCAATGTCATTCCCTCCAGGAGTGTGCAGGGGGTGAGGATCTGCTGGGACAAGCAGCCAGAGCCTCTCTGGCCATGCACACTTTTCCATAAGCAGTCGCCTGGGCAACTGTGAGCTCCAAGCCAGACAAGCCCTCAGGATGAGGAGATACTGTGCTCATTCAAGCAAGGATTCCCAACACTTTTCCCTGCTCAGGGGGCTCTGTAGGTCACCTCATTTTGACAGTCCAGAGATGGGCAGCAAATGGAGCTGTCTGGGGGCTCCCTGGCAGGCTGGAGGTGGATTATCTCAAATCCTGGGATGGAGAGATAGAGGAGGGAGACCACGAGCCCCTTGGCCAGGAGAAGCTGCCAAATGCACATGCAGTGAGACCAAAGCAGGGTGGCCCTAACAGGCACCAAGCAGAGGAATGGGCCCCATTGCCACACCCATACATTCCACCCTGCACAGAGGGAAGGCAAACATTCCCTCTGCTTTACTACTTGTAGCAAGTGTGTGAGTGTAGGTGCACGGCCAGAGCAGCCAGCACTGCTCTTGAGGGAAGAGGCTCTCCATCCAGCTCCCCATTTCTGCCTCTCACCTCTGTTTTTCTGTTGTTTCTGCCTGCTTGGCACCTGCTTGTCCTGGACCAGGCTGCTGCTTCGTTAATGAACTGCAGCTTCTCGCTTAGGGTCCTGCTCGCCGTCGGAGTGCAGCGAGTCTCCAGACTCACGTGCTTAGCTCAGCCCCATGGTTTAAATCCCTGCCAAGAGAAATGGAAGAATCTGGTGCAGCCAGTCCTGGAAAAAAATGAGAAGGACAGTCTAGAGTTAACCCTTCCCTCACCTGCCTGTGCTGCTCCCTTCTCCTTTCCCATGGACAGGCATCCCCACCCCTCCTTCCCACACCCCAGTTCATGTGTGTTCCTCTACCTCTGGGGGAAAACCAAGTTTTTTCCTGAGATTGCCCAGGATACCCAAAGGCTGAGTATTCCCATGGCACTTGAATGCAGGTCCCCTTTGATCACAGGAGAGCAAAGGGCAGAGATCTGGGAAAAGAAAATCATTTAAGAAAAAACAAAAACAGAGAGAGAAGACACGGGGATGGAGGGTGGAATACAGCAACTCACAGGCAAGGAGCTCTCCTCAACCTCTGTAACATCCAGTTCACGTTTCCTGTGAGCCTGGGGCTCATTCGACCTGAGGTGTTTTAGCTAGCCCTGGTGTGAATTCTGGAGCCTCATATTTGCATGGTGTGATGGGAAAAAGCTTACAAGGGGCCCGGGGAGCTGCCAAGGAGGCGACTGTGCTATCTGGTTACCAGAAGAGCTGTCGATGCACAGACATTTCCAAGGCTATTTGTGAAGGTGAAATGGTCTGTAAAGATTCCAGGACACCATGTGGCAGGACGGTTAGCAGGGCTTCTCCTTCACTGTTTGCACAGAGCTGCCGGGGCTGGAGAGAGAGGCTGTGTGTGCAGAATGCCTCACGGTGATTAGAGCATCTGCAAATTTCAGCTTAATACACGGCATAATGAGACAGGGAATGTGATTAGCCTGCAGCCACACACCCCCTTCCCCCCAGCCCCAGCGGCGATCTCTGCAACTTGGGCTAGTTTCACCTTCTCAGCGCTCTGCTGCAGGAGCCCTGGTGAGAGATGCTTGCCCTGCTAGCAGGGCAGGCAGCCTGCAGGCAGCTCTGCGGCCGTGCAGGACCGAGCTCCGGCAGCACGCAGAGTGGCTTTGCGCTTTGGCTTAGGGGAAAGAAAGGATTTTGTCGTCCTACCCGCTGGCTGTGCACACCAGCCTCTACCCTGCTGGCCTTTCCAGCAGCACCCTGAGCCACAGCCTCCCCACGCTAGCAGCCACAGGGACTGCTCGTGGATACGAACTTCCAACTTCACATCCTAAAGCTGTATCGCCTGTGGCTCTCCTCCACACATCGTGAGGCTGGTTCTGTGCATGTTGCCTTAACAGGGCAGGAGGTGCTGAGAGGGCTCAGGCAGCTTGGAGGCTGTGTAAGGAGTCATGATTATGCTGGGAAGCAAGTGCATGCCTTTGTTTTGATCTTTGTGAAGAGGAGCATGTCGGGATGCTGGACCCACTGACAGTGTCCAGCCACATGTGCACAGACCCATGTCAGCTCTGAGCTCCCATCTCCTGCAGTCTCTGCTCCTTCATCCCACCATCCAGAAGGAATGTGTAGCCCCAGATCAGGCAGCTCCTGCTGCACTGCTTATTTCCTCTTGTTTTAGGACAAACAGAAACATCCCAAACCATTGACATTGACCCCTCTGAGATGGAAAGAGCTGCTGGGCACTGGTAGGATGTGGTTCTGCCTGGTGCAGCAGGGACTGGCATGAGGAGGCTAGTGGTGTCCCATACTGGGTGCAAGGCTTTGGGAAATCCCTGGTGCAGGTCTTGCTTCAGCCAGGAGCAGCCAAGCAGCCCAGTGACTGCACTGGTTCTTGGACCATCTCTAGCCCTGGTCCAAGGTGAAGGTGAGGAGCATGGGGACATAGATCCCACAGGGAGCATTGGATGGGCTGTGCATCTGGGAGCACGTGCATCTGTTGGCATAGACAAACGTGTTCACATGTAGAAAGGTACACTTGGATGTGTGTGCATGTGCCTAAACGTGTGTGCATGTGTATAAGTGTGGTGGTGGGGTGGGTGCAAGGTGTGTGCTGTCCTAGTATATGCAAACAGACCCCCTGTAGCTGTTCCACCCCTTTTCCACAGACTTGCTGGCACAGTGTATCAAGCGACAGGAGCAAGGCGTGGCACAGCTTGGAGCTGCTGCCTTGTGCCTGCTAGAGAGAGCACAAGACCAGCACTGCCTTTGCCAGCTTGGGGCCTATCTCTCACAGGCAGCTTCCCCCACAGAGCTTCTCCCTCCATCTTGTGCTGACCCATGTGTTTGTGTGACCTTGTTGCTGCCGCTGAGCCAAACATTCCCTTGTTTTGCCTGGGGTATTTTTCAGCGAGTTCAGCTACCCTGCCTGCTTCAAAGCTGGCATTTACTGCCAAAGGTATGACAGTGACATCTGCAGCCAGGAGCTCCCCGCCAGAGATGTTGGAGCTGCCTGAGTCACTGTCCCTCACACTTGCCATTGTTGTGCTGCTGATGTATTTTTTAAGACCAAAAGCAAAGTACAGAGAAGGATTCAGCACAGCAAAAGGTGTTGTGAATGCTGTTAAAACTAACACCAACTGCTACCACTGTTCATCCATTCCAAGGTCAAATCCACAAATTGGTAGGTTAGTTTCAGTTCCAGTCTGAAATTAGATCATCAATTAGTTAAATCATCACTTTGATACAGAAAGAAAACTGGAGTGAACACAGTCCTCATAAATCCTGCAGAAGGGTCTGAGAAGGTGACCCTGCACTTTGTTGGGAAGAATTTGACCAAAGCAGTTCAGATCCATAGTGTGGAGCCAGTGAAATGTCTTAGTAGTGAGAACAACTCATCACCCACTGCCTAAGCCATAACCTTCAAGCTGATTTGGACACTGCCATCTTAGACGTGTTCCCTATCCCCAGCAGAGGTTACAGCACAGTGTTAACCTCTGCTTCAACAAGCAGAGGTTGGAGGCTTCCCATATACCAGAATTGACTGGTGACTATTTCAAGTTTTTCAGGACTTTGAAACCCAAAACCCACTTTAATTTTATGAGTAATTTTATGGGACCATCTTTAAGGCTGTGAAAGCTAGAAACTTTTCCTTCAGGTGCCTTGACCTTATGGTTGTTCATCTACTTATGCAGGAACCTGGCTACACTTTCATCTGATCACCCTTGAATTCAGAGCTGTAAAAGAGATGGGATATCTCCTGGCTAATAAAAACAGGAAAAAAGGGAGAAACAAAGCTAAAGATAAAGATGTCGTGAGTCCTCCCCTCCTGCAGCCTTTGGAACATCGTGGAGTGGGGGCTGATGTCTGAATCAGCAAGCAGATGGTGAAGTCCTTCGGGCATGGAGCTACTCACTGCTGGCCTCTCACCGTGCCCCAGAGCATGGCCAGAGCCTGCAGCAGGCTGCTCCCTGAGGCCCAGGGCCAATGGCCTTGGGCAGTCTGCCTTGTTGCTTGGATGCGGGACAGGATACAGAGATTGAAGGATGGGTGGCACAGTGAGCTTGGGTCAACTTGGCAGGGTCTCAATCACCCTGAGGTAAGTGTGTGCTAAAGGAAGACCTGGCTCCTGGCTCAAGCAGCTTCTGAAATCCCAAGCTCCAGCCCTGCTGGAGTCCCCACAGCTCTCTCCCATGCAGTTAAGTATGTGTGCACATGTGCATGTGCACGTGCTTCTCCATGTGCCTGTGTGGAGAGGACAATGAACTAGGAGAAACTGCAAATATGCTGCAAATGGAAGTATGGCAGATCTTGACTACAGCCACAAGGGAGGCTTAATCTATTCTTGATCTTAGTAGACCTAGTGTCCACACATTAAGGTCACTGAATTCTGTTCCAGAAGGGAATTGAATTCAGGGATATGGGGTAGCATTACAGGCTGAGGACTTGTCCTCCTCTGGCAGGCATCAGGACATGGCACAGACACTTCTTGGGTCTCACTTGCTCCCAGATGGTCAGATCCAGGACAGTTTCACCAGCAATGGTATCTACAAGTGAACTCCCCCCTATCTTTCAGCCTTATACCCCTTGGTACATCTCAATCACTGCTCATCCTCTTCAGTGGGCTCTGGCATTACACTTACTGATAACTAACATTTTCTGACAACTTTTCCTCTACTTGCTCGAGAAGGAACCCAGACCCACAAATGTTTCCTTCTCCCCAAACCTTCTCTCCATGGAGGGGCCCAGTAATGTCTTTGACAACAAACAGCAATATGTCATTTCTTTTTATTACTCCAGGAGGGTAAGCTGCTGTGCGTGACCAAGGAAACCGAGATCTGCCTGCCCTTGTGAACTTGCTGAGTGCCTGATGGAGAACGGGAGGAGAGGAGAGCTGGGGGAGTAGGAAAAACATTACTTCTCTCCTGCCTATTGGCCAAGGCAAGATTGATTGACTATACTTGCCACAGCATAGCTTGCATCAAGGTAGGGACAAAATTGTGGTTAGCACTAGAAAGCCACCAGCCATGTGGATGAACACAGTGTGAGAAAAGACATATGGAGAGATGCAGATCTGATGTTGAGTTGGGGAGCAGTGTGGCTCCCTGGGGTGGGGAGGGCACAGGAGATGAATCCAAAATGGAGCACAGAGACGTGTGATGTCACTGACTGCTCGCTTGATTAGAGCAGGGCTGGCCTCATCCTGTCCACGTTTTTATGCTTCTGGTCTTTATAGCCTATAGTTTCTCTAGAGAGATAAGGACACTTGTAGGAAGCAACTTATCTCCTCAAATCAGCCACAAGTTGTGCCTAGAGGTTACTTCACAGGTGGTGGCTTCCACCCTTGCCAGCTGAAGCCCTGCCCAGCAGATGAGATGTTCCCAGGGCACTCTCCTTCTGGCAAAAAGCAGGCTTAGGAAAGTGCGTGAAGAATAGCTGGGTGTCTTGGGGCATGTTAGGGATGGTGATGGAAAATGAGAAAACACCATGGCACCGGCTTGAAGCCTAAACAAGTGGCTGGAGGTGGCCGTCATCATACAGTGTCATGCACACACCAGCTGGAGGGATGGCAGAGGAAAAACCAAGGTAAGGGCTTGTGAATTGAAGGGCAGTTGGTAGTGTTTTATCAGGACAGGGCTTTTGGTGTGACATAAAGCCGGTTTGATACTAACAGTTCAGTTTTGCATGATGGTAATATGTCTCCAGTACTACTTCCCACTGACATGTACTCAAACTAGAAACATTTCCACAAAGGACATTGAAATTATTTTTTGGACAAATTGTTTTGTTTTGAAAGCATCAAAATCTGCTTGTGATTCACCTAGTTTTGGTGCTCTCAGCCTTCCGTTTCCCAAAACAGAGTGGAAAAAAGATCTCAGTTGTGTGGAGTATGTGGATCAAGCATCGTTTCCCTGTGAGTGACATCCACTATCTGGATTTTGCAACATCAATACTGAGTCCACAGCAAGGCAGTGGCAGAGGAAGAAGTTGAGATGTTAAGGCGGCCAAGGGCATTTGGGTGGTCAGAGGCTGGTCTGCCACCCCAGACAAGGGATGAGTAGGTCTAGGGAACCGCATGGAGTGGCCGGTCCGTCTGCCTACCTGCACGGTGCTGGCCCCACAGCTTCCTCTGGCAACGCTTTACAGAGGCTATTTTTATGCTGTGTGGAAAAGTGTGTCTCTCTGTGAGTGGAGGAAAGGCGGAGTGGAGCAGGAAAGTGAATTAGTGAAGGTCACAGGCATAATGTCATTCTGCATGCTGCTGGGGCAGAGCGTGAAGAGCTAAAGAGGATGGTGTGGGGGTCTGGGCAGCAGTCTTGCCTGGGGTGGAAAATGGTTGTGCAGCAGCTCTGTGGAGCAGCTCCATGCTCCACCTCTGTCTTCCTGGGGAACACCCAGCCACTGTGGCCCTGCCAGTGCGGAGGAGCGAGCTGGCAGTGTGCACCTACTTCTGCACTGCTCACTCGCTGCTGCCGCTGACTGTTTATAGAGCATCAGCCGCTCTGCGGAGTGGAACTGGCTTTTTACATACAGCATAAAAAGTAATGAGCACTCTCTCCTCCTAAATCACACAGCCTCTGCTCATAAAAAGGAGTCACTCTTGTCCACAGCGGCTACAGGTTCGTACCTGGGAGAATCCAATTAGCTCCAGAAGGTGAGAAACAACCCTTCCCCCCACATTGAAATCAATCCGGGGAGCAGTGCCCGGCACCATGCCCCCAGCAGGATCTGGCCAACCACCACAGACATTCCTGTGGCATCCCTCTCCCCTCACTTTCCCCTCTTCCTTGAAAGCAACGGCTTTCCTGAGAACAACAGAGAGAGGTGAACACAGGAGTTATCCTGCTACACATCACTGCTCACAGATGGGAATTTGGGATCTGAATCAAGCTTGGGTTTTACTCCCTTGGGTGAGCTGAGTGAAAAGTTGGCTAGGGCACTCCTCTCCTTTGTGCGGGGTTTGGGAGCCAGGGAGGTAGGCCCAGGCGATGGGAAGAGGATCCTGCTGTCGTGTGGCAAGCAGCTCCGTCCCGCAGCACGTCACCATCAGGGTACCTCAGTGAGCCCGCGCACTCTTGCAGCCTCCTCCTCCTGGGGGACACTGGAGACAGAGTTCCCATCACTTTCCCATCTCGGAGCAGATTTATGAGGCTCCCCAAAGCTCTCCCGCAGCCCTCCAGGAAGGCCAGGGCTGGGGGCTGGCAGAGGGAGCTCTTTGCAGGGAATTGTGCATCTACTTTCTTACAGGGCTGCGTACCACTGTGCAACAGTAATCCCCTGAGCAGGGTGAAACAGAGGCCTAGCTACCATGACCTCCTCTGTAGGTTTCCATGGATACCATGTACTATAAATAAAAAAAGGAATTTCAAACCAGTTTTCAATCCTGCTTAGTGGGAATAGGAAACCTCTTTTGAATTTAGTTTCCTATCTCACCTTACAGGGGTTATTTTGCAGCCTGTTTGAAACAAATAATTACCCCTTCAAGCCAGGAAATTACCACCAATCATACCTATTTACTTCCAAACACTTGGCTAATTAGCACATTGGGGAGAGCTGCCTATTTGCACGCTGGAGATGGGAGGCTTAGTGTCTTTATTTTGGTGGTACTGGGAGAAAGGACGTGGGGCCAAGGGTCAGTGAGGGGCGTCAGAGCCCTCCAAAAAAAATAATACAATAAAACTCCAAGCTGGGAGATGCTGTGTGAATTAGCGTGCGAGGAGCCCTGGCAAAAAAGGCAATATTACATCTGCATCCTTTTGCAATGAATCAGAGTCATGCTGCAGATTTTGTCTGGCATACTGGGTCTCTGGAGGATAGAAAATAATTTGGTCGCAGCAGTGGGAGGTGTGTGTGCGTGGAGAAGGGAGTTGCTTTCCAACAGCCTGCTGTGGTGAGAACATGCCTGACACTTCATTCCTTTCCAGTTAATGCAGCCAGGCTGGGAGGAAACTTAACCCTCTAATTGCTAAAGTGTACTGGGGACTTGGGAAAGTCCTTGGATACTGAAGTGGGCTCCCAGGCTGGCCTCGCCTGGGCCCATCCCTGCTGGCACTCAGCTGAGAGGATTTTCCCAAATGGCTGGAGGTGGGGGCAGGGGAAATGCTAATTTGAAACAGGCGCTGGAGAGCAGGACAGGAGGACAGAGAGGTTGTGTTTTTCAGACTTCTGGACTGGCAATGGGCCTGCAAAGTCCAGTCCGTCACAATGCCGGGCCTGAGCCAGCTGGACATGTGGTGGCTTGCCGAGGGGGTCTCACAGTCTGGCATTCCCAAATGACTCTGCAGCCCAAGCTCAGTGCAGTTGGTCCACGTTTGTGGGTCACCATCAGTGAAAATCCCAAGTGCTTGCCATCATGACACCAGTGCTATGTCCCCTCACATCGCTGAACAGCTCCTGCTGCCGTGGCCATGCAGCAGAGCCCCTCCCCGTGGTGTAGTCCTTGAAGTGGTGGCCCACACCAAGAGAGACAAGGGAGGCTAGGTGAAGGACGTGTGAGCGCAGGATGGGCATGCTAATAGGGGCTGCAACCCCCTCAATTCCTCTGTGGCTGCCTAGGGGGCTGCTTACAAAGGGAAGGGCTTGCTTCCCACTGTCATCCTTTGGTGGGCTTTGGGAAGCTGCTCCCACCATGCACAGCTCCATGCGTGAATCAGCCGTCAGGTGTGCACGATCTCTTTGACTTGCTCAGCCTGCTAAAGATCTCCCAGGCAGTGTAGGATTAGGACTGTCAAGCATGAGCTCTCCAGAGCTGGGGAGGTGGAGAAGGAGGAGGAGGATGCAGCTCCATCGGTAGCAGGGATGCACAAAGCACCTGGGGCTCAGCTAGAGCTTAGTGCACGATACGGATAAGCTCTGCTCAAAGCTTGTCCACAATGTTTAACAGCACAAGATGATCACGGGTGTCTGAGTTGGAGCCTGTTGGTTGCTGCCTTCCTAAAGCTTCTTATTAGCATTTCCAGGACGTCGATGTTGTGCTGGGATATATGGGAAGGCACTCAGGAGTTACAGAGCAGCAATAGATCAACCTTTGAGAAGTGCCCATTTAAGCTTAATATCAGAGGCTGGGTTTTTCTGGAGCAGGGTGTCTCATTCCTGTTGAAATTCAACAGGAGTTGGAGTCTGCTCTTTGAAAGTCTCAGACTTCATTAGTATTTATGTTAATTAGGGGGCCGTTACCTGCTCTGGGAATGTCATCCTATCTGCTGTATTCATCCCCACAGTACCTTGGGAAGGGCTCCCAGACCTTTTTGCAGTGGGGGACTGAGGCACATGGTGGCTTGTGCTGTAAGTCTGCAGCTCAACAGTGACCAGAAAACACCTTTCTGGGCACTGGAAGAATCATGACATTGCCCCTCTCCCTTCTTGGGTCATCTCTTGGGAGAAGCAGGACACAATGGGGAGGTCACTTGACCAGGTGTGGCAGGATGATGCTGAGCCCCTCCTCACTGCTTGCCTGAGCCTCTGGACATTTTAGGGGAGATCTGGGTGGACACCAAGGCAGCTCAGCCCCAGTTGTGCTCTGGAGCACTACTACTTGTTCACCATCTTCAGGCCAGGCCACAAATCGAAGGATGGAGGATGGGAGGATGAGGGAAGAGGAAAAAAATCAGCACTTTTTTTTTTTTTAACAAAAAGTTACCAGCTTGGGAAAAGCTTGGAAACTCAATCTGGCCCAAGACATAAACAGCCAAAAAAGACAAGCCATGGGGCTTCTTGGCAAGAAGGATCTCACCCACACCCTCCTGCAGAGGTGGAAAGAGACAGCTCCTCAGTCCTCTCTGCCTGGGCTCTGCAGAGGCAGAGAAATTGAAATCTGAGCCCCTGTTGCCTGCCCTTGGACTTCCGTGCTCTGCAGTGCTGGGTGGGAATGGAGTTCCCCAGTGTGCTATCCCTCTCCTTGCATCCTGCATAGCATGAGGGAATGGGGTTGGGATTCCCAGCTGGGCTGGTGGCTTTCAGGGAAGGGATGTGTAACAAGAACAAGCAAACTGTCCCAGGGCAGAGTGATCAAAACACAGTGACCTTCCCCACAGTACTCCCACGGGTGGGATGCAAAACCTTGGGGCTGGTGGTGGTAGTGCAGTTTGTACCTCTGGGGATGGTGCAGGGGATGTTCGGGGGATGCAGATGTGGCACAATTCAGGGATGACAGCAAAGTGCTGGTACCAGGAAAAAGAGAACTAGTACCTCTTTCCCCTCCTCTTCTGGGGATACCTGCCTGTAGGGAGAGCTGTGAGTCAGGGCAGGCTGTGCTAACACATAAGATATGTCCAGAGGGTAAGCCTTGACTGCAGGGCTTTGGGCCTAGGGGTTTGTGGGGGAGACAGTAAAAGGCAGCAGATGCTGGAGCATGCTCAACACTGGCCTATGGTGGGGACAGCACAGGCACTACTGATGCTGGTGTGTAGGCAGAGCTTGGAGAAGAGGGTCTCCAGGTTGGCTGGGAAGGACAATGGTGAGGTAGGCTATCTGTAGACATCCACCAACAGTGGGACAAGGAGTGGGAACAGGTCTGGTGTGAGAGGAGACCACAGGATGCTGGCAACTTTCTGCTACCAAGTCGTGAGAACCAGCCAGGTGGGTTAAACCCACACCTTACCCTAAGGGTGTTTTCAGTGGCTTCGTGACAGGGGACTCCATCCATGGGGCAGGGAGACATCTCTGAGCTCAGCCTAACTGCTGTGATGTTGAGCACCTGAAGCAGCTCCACCAGCACTGGCAGGGAGTTTTCTGCCTCCCCATTCTGCTGGGCAGTGAGAACCGAGTCACAAGACCTGGCTTTTGCCCACCAGAAATTGTCAGAGCTGGGTCCAAGTTGTACAGGACAATGACTTGCCAGGAGATGCTTAGTAAAATCCTTAACACCCTGCTGACAGCTGGCTGTGACACTGCCTAGGAGCAGGCTGAGAGCCTTCATCACTCAGCCATTTGCAGGAGCTTGGGCAAGGGATGGGAGGGGAAATCTTACCAGACTGGACCTGGGCCTAGGTCTTTGTCCAGATCTCCTCCATTGGTTGTGTTTCCTGAACAAGAGCAGGGATGATTTTCCAGGTATACTTGTGGACTACAGGGCTGGAATTTGAGAAAGAAGTAGGGTGACAAATGTGGCTTCATATGGAGGAGAAATGAGGAATCAGTCACTGGGGGTGAATAGTCCCAAAATGCAGAATGTTGCAGAAACTGGTTCATGAAGACATTGAACACTCTTGTGTCCCCTCATTTCTCTGATTCTTCACTAGCACTGGGAGAAGAATAACAAAAATTGAGTAAGAGAAGGGAAAATCCCAGAAACCAAGAGCTGGTGTTAAATGCTCTTGAGGATAATTCCTAGCAATGTTAACACAGCAGAGCTGCAACTAGGAGCTGTATCCTCACAAACAGCATTCCTTCCTGGTCCTGGTGACACAGGTATAAATCAGGTAGTACTGAATTTAATTCTACTGTTAAAGAAAACTTCTATTCAGCCAAGAAAAATGGAAAGATGGCTAAGTCCATCAGTTCATTCTGCTACCATTACCTTGGTAGACGCTTTATAGAAGACTTACTGGTCTTAGCCTGTAGGCTTCAAGACTGTAGACAAAGTGCTAATGTAAAGTTACTTGAGCTTATGGAAGATTTTGAGGGCCTGGTTTCCATGTGTTGAGACTGGCACCCTATCAGAGGAACAGCTGAGAATATGGAGCAGGGAAGCAACATGTAAGTTCTCCAGCAAGGAGACAATCCGCCTGGGGCTGCAGTCCTGGGTGCTGTAACAGGGAGGGGAGGCAGCAGTCCTGGCTGATCTTCCCCCATCACACAGGCAGGCTGGTATCTTGCTTCACAAGCACAATGCAGGAGATTGTTCCCTTGGTGGCCACTGGCCTAGGCTGCTTTGCCCAGGTCACTCCCAGGCTCTGGTTCATCCTTTGCTATAGATCAGGCAGGTGATGCAGAGCTGTGTTGAGGATGTGCTGTGGCGAGAAGGAGTAACATGGGGATTCCCTTCCCCTTGGGACAGTAGGTTGGCTGCCATCACAAATGCTGGGCCTCAGAAGTCTTTCTGGGGCCACTGGACAGGATATTTAGAAAATGTGATTTTAGCTTTGCAAGGCATTAAGGAGATCAGCTCGTCTCTAAAGAGACCAAGTGGGAGAAGCTGCTTCTGTTGCTCCAAAGCACTGCCCAGAGGAGCTGGCTACCTTGCTTGGAAGGAAGGAGACCAACCTGATGCTGTTCAGCCAGCACCTGGGAACTCTGGGAGAACAGCTAAATAGAAAACCATTTCCTCCCCGATTTCCAATCTGCTCTGACAGGGATCCCAGAGGCAGCAGAGATACCCAGATCAGTAGCAGGTCTTGCTCCCCCACCAGAGATCTCATTCACTCAAGAAGAGCAGAGATACTTGTCCTTCAGCTATCAGCTTTCTTGCTTCTTGTCAACAGAGGACACTGCTGCAGGAGGCGCTAAAGCAGACACAGCTAAGGCAGAGCACAGAGTAGCTGGATGGATCTTGGTGCTGTGTCTGGAAGAGTCGAAGCAATCCAGCCTCACCTTCTTCTGGTGCTGGGTCACCAGGAGAAGCAAGGGGCTTGGCAGCTCTGGAGACACATAAAAAGAAGTAGTGATGGATGAAGTGTGCCTGGGAAGAGAGGAAAGGATCAGCAGGCAGATGGACAAGCTTTTGTGACAACCAGCTTTGAACTCCTGCAAACACTGCAAGGCCCACCTGAACGGATTTTACTAGGAACTGCAGTGTGACATCTTGACACGACAACCAACATGATGCTGCTGCCAGGTACAAGCTGGTGCCTTTGTCTTTCCTATCTCAGTGAACAAACTGAAGACCCAAGGTACAGCCACCAGCATCCTTCCTTCTGGAGTAGGTCACCTTTGGTGACAAAGCCAGGCTGCTCCTTCCCACAAGTTGTTTGTGGGATCAATTTTTACACTGTCCTAATGTAATTGGGCTAGATGATTTGCCACACTAATCCTAGCTCTTTGGAGATGCTCTTGGGCTAAGGTTTTTTCTCATTGTCCTTTGTAAAGGGCTTCTAGGGTGTGTGAGTGGACGTGAGAAATGGGAATAGTCCTCACACACAAATCTCAGCAACATCTATCAAAAGTTTCATGTGCACCAAGGTGATGCACATGAGAGAGCATGGAGAGCAGTCAGGAGCAAGAGCATGTCCTAGCAATTTGCTCAAAACTTGGGAGGGTCAGGCTAGGTGGAGTGGTCAGGCAAGAGATATTGAGGACCTTGCTTATACATCCAAGCTCACCATTGTACGAAGGCAGCTCACAACCCACGTGGCAGTTAAGATGATGCCATAGAGAACTGGCAGATATGGGTGGACTGAAAACTGGCTGAAGGGCAGAGCCCAGAGGGTTATAATTAATGGTGTGGAGTCCAGCTGGAGATATGTAACAAGTGGTGTTCCCCAGGGGTCAGTACTGGGTCCAGTCTTATTCAATCTATTCATCAGTGGCCTGGATGAAGGAACCGAATGTACCCTCAGCAAGTTTGCAGATGACACAAAACTGGGAGGAGTGGCTGACACCTCAGGAGGCTGTGCTGCCATTCAGCATGATCTGGACAGACTGAGAACTGGGCAGAGCGAAACCTTATGAAGTTCAACAAGGGCAAGTGTAGGGTGATGCACCTGGGGAGGAATAACCTCATGGAGCAGGACAGGTTAGAAGCTGATCTGCTGGAAAGCAGCTCAGTGGAAAAAGCCCTGGGTGTCTGGGTGGACAACAGGATGACCAGCAATGTGCCCTTGTGGCCAAGAAGGCTAATGACATTCTGGGATGTATCAATAAGAGTGTGACCAGCAGGGCCAGGGAGGTTCTCCTTCCCCTCTACTCTGCCCTAGTGAGTCCACATCTGGAGTATAGTGTTCAGTTCTGGTCTCCCCTGGTTAAGAAGGACAGGGAACTTCTGGAGAGGGAACAGAGAAGGGCTACTAAAATGAGGACTTGAGCACCTCTCTTATGCAGAAAGGCTGAGACAGCTGCGGCTGGTTGGCCTGGAGAAGAGCAGACTGAGGGGGGGATCTGATCAATCCTTAGCAATACTTAAATGGTAAGGATGTAAGGAGTTTCACAAAGGTGTTAGACAGGTGGGTGGCATCATGGTGACCTTGCACTGTGCTCTGTGGACAAGTCTGCATGTCCCTTCTCACTGATGACAGTCACAGGCAAGGATCTGGAGGAAGGTTGGGAAAAGAGCTCCAAGACTGGCAGTCTCTGGGGCTTCTAGATGCAAAAGCTTGGGCCTATTTGGCTTGCAAAGCTCTGGGACTCATAACTCCTGCTGGTTGTTTCTTGGGTGACAGGAGCCAAAGGCTTGCTCCAGTGTTTGGTGAAGGTGACTGGATTCTTTCTATGACATGGGCTGGCTAAAACCTGACAAGGGGTGCTCTGAAGTAGAAAATTCCTGTCTAGATCAAGCCAGGAAAGACTTTCCAGCTCCATGCCGTGGGTCAGCATTATGCTGTCTCTGTTTCCTTAAGGCATCTGTTAACAAGCCACTGCTAAATAGCAGTAAGCCTGCTGAAAGCCTGGGTCTGAGGGTGGTTTGCCACAACAAGATAACGTCCCTAGCTAGAATGTGTTTGGAGCTTATGCAATGGCCTGCTTAAATACACGTGAAACTTGAGGGGTCTTGGCAAAGGAGCAACCTAAATCAAATTAGGAAGACAAGGAGGTGTTCGAATGGGCCACTGCCTTGGAGTGAGCCCACAGGACTTGAAACGATGAGGTTTTTTTTGCCACAGAACTGTAGAAATAGGTAATCCAGATTAGTTGCCAAGTGCCTCCAGGAGGTAGGATTAGTAAAAGGAAGAGTCTGCAATACTTAGCTGGCAGTATCTCACCATGAAAAAAGTATAGTCATAATGGTGCCTTTGCAAACTCCTGTCTGACCTGAGAGGGTAAATCATGGGAACCATTATGAGAAACTCTCCAAAGGCCACAGAAGCAATGTTTATGTGATGTGTATAGGAGATGTACACAACTCTACTGCATCACCTTGCCTCTTGCTCCAAACCTCATTATCAAAGTAGTGTGCTTCCTGATTTTATTGGTGCTTTGGCATAAATCATTGGCTTGGTAAGTTGATGTTTTAACTTGCACAGACAGCATGAGCAATAATATTGTATTTCATACATCAGGATTGTTTTCCTTTAAAGAACCAGTCAGGAAAGGAAATTTCTGTTTGAATAAGTTTAATTACCAATTACTTGTGTTCTATATCCATCAGAAATTTTGATGAACTTTCAGAGAGAAAGCATTGTCTCTCCCCTGACCTTCATTTCTGCAGAAGGATGGTGGTCAGCAGGTCAGGGTACATGGTTTGATTCTGTTCTTGGATTGGTGTGCTATCTAACCATACCTTGTTCCTCTTCCCTCCCTGAGCTTCCTCCTCATCTGCTCATCTGGCAAGCTCATCAAGCCTGGGCGATGCTAGGACAAATATGAATCTGCCCAGCACTTAGCCCCTTATCTCAGGGTGAACATAGCATCCTATTGCAGGTAACAAACCTCCCTGACACTAGGAGCAGAAGAGCTGTGTTATTTTCTCAGAAAATATAAAGCTCTGGGATGTTGATCTGCTTGTACTGAGATCATTGTTGCTTTTGAAGTAGTTCTACTGGAGGCCATATCTGTGCTTCCAAGGACTCCCCAAACCAAAAGAAGGCAGCAAAAAAAAAAAAAAAAAAAATGGGGGTTTGGAGGAGGAGGTTTCCTAGCTGTCTTGCACAGTGCCAGGTGGCTCTTAGCTGTCTGAGGTGCAACATAGTCTGACTAGGTGTGTGGACTTTGTCTCCATGGAAGGTGGTGCTGCCACCCCTATGAGAAACAACTTCTGCACATGGATCTCGGATGGCAGTGATAGAGGACCCAAGATGTGAGGGCCAGTTTTCTCCTCTAGGAAGGAGATGAAGATGAGAGTCTGACCCTTGATTCCTTTAGGCTAAATAATCAAAAGGAGAGGATGTCCCTGAAGGTCAGTTGTGTTTCAGTGGGAGCTGTGTATGCACTGGGGAAATCTATCTCCTGAGTACAGTGCAAGTGGAGGAACCTCAAAATCATTTGTGAAGATGCACATTTTTTTGTGAAGATGCAGGTGTTCAAGCCACACACCTACCCAGTGCTGCAGAGTTCTTTGTCCTAATGTGCCTCCGTGTTTGGGCTTGCAAACTGCTAGACTTAGCCCTGCCCTGAGGGATAAGATGCTTCATGATCTTCTTTGATCTGTGCCTGTCCATTCTTTTTGGGCACATCAGAGCAGTGAAGGCCAGAAGGAGAACCAGAGCCTGGTTGAGTCTGTGCTGATCTGCTCTGTGCTCTTCCCAGCCCACGTGCTTTTGGCTGGGGACCCAACCCCACCTGCCATCTCTGCCTGGGATAAAGGGAGTTGGTTTCTGCTTTAGCTCACTGCAATATTTCCTGCTGGCAGAATTTCCAATTAGGGAGCCAAGTAGGAGTCAGGAGAGACCCTAGGGTGGATTTCACACTCGCTCTTTATTTATATGTAAACCTGGATGCAGGGCTGAGCTGCTGAGGGAGTGAGAGAAGTAGTACCAAGGGAGGGGGAGGCCAGCCTGGAGAACAGAGGTCTTTGCAGCTCTTATTTGAAGTGTATGTGTGGGACAGAGCTGAGAGAGAGGGAAAGACTGGCTTGTCTCTCCCACCTTCTTCAGCTGCTGGGAGGATGCCTGACTCATGTACTCTTCCCAGTCTCTACCTGTACCTCCCATAACGGCTCTTGAGCATCTCTTAGTGCTGGGGATGGCAAGTTCTCTCTTGGTAACAGACATCAGCATCCCCAGGTGCCCCAGTGTCCACCAGGACTGCATGGAGGTGTTTGGCCTGGCTCAGATGGGTTACAGGTCTGGCCCCGCTCTCTCCCACTCTTTCCTTTAACTGGTACTCCAGAGCTGAGCCCTGAGTCTGCCGTACCCCACCAGTGATGGTGCTTCTGGCCCTACAGAGAGGTCAGGAGGAGGAAACCCAGTAGAGGAAGATGTCACAGCTGGAAGGTGCATGGACCACAGCCATGGGCCAGGGACTGGTAGATGTCCCAGGCAGGGCTGTGACACCTTCCCTCCTAGCCTTCCTCCATCCTCTGCTCGCTTCCCTTTCCCTTGGGTGGGGCTTTTTCAAGCTGCCAAAACCAACTGGCGTTCCTCTTCTTCGAAAAGGATATTTACTAAAGGCAAACAGACGTAAAGTTAAAACTGGGAAGGAGCAATTCTCTCCTGGACAAAAAGGAGCAAAGCATTATCCCCATGGGAAGCCAGTGTGCGAGCACCCACAGTTCAGGGGAGTGAGTCCCCCAGCAAAGGCAGCTTCGCTTAGAGGAGTTCTGGTCACTGGGGCCTGTTTGCCAGGCTAGCACAAGGGCTGTTTTCCAGGTGCTCTTGCCTTGCTTTATGGCATGATTGTGGCTGCACAAACAGTTCCACTGGCTCCGATGCTCCCCTTCCTCCCTCCCTTCCTTCCCATGAGATTTCTGCAGGCATCTGATCCAGATGCCAAGCACAGGTGATTCTCACAGCTGCCATCCAAACCACAGCAGCAGTGGGATGGTTGCTCTAATGACAAGACTTTTTTTGTCAGCTGATTGGGTGAGCTTAGCAAAGCACCTCTCAGATGGGAACAAGCAGGTGTAGGCTTGGTCTCTGCTTTTCAACCACTTGTTTTGCACCAGGGGAGTGTTTAACACCTGGCCATGCTGCACCTCATTAGAATAGGGTAACAGAACTTCATAGCTGGGCACGTGTACCAGAAAGAGAAATTCAGCAATATTTAGAGGGTATGGCAAGACTACAGCTTTGCTCAGACAATTCTGAAGGCCACAGCATTTCTCACCCATACAATTGAACTTCAGCTACCTCTCATGAACAGTCAGAGCAGGACAAGATGCCTGGGGAGTAGCTGAGAGGTTCAGAACAAGATGAGCAGCGCAGGAAAGGAAAAGAGGGATTGCTCATTCTGGCTGCCAGTTGAGAAGCAGGGGCATGAAGCAAAGTCAGTAAGTCAAAGCAGATGGAAGGAAGTAATTGCTCAAGCAAGGTGTTGTGGTGCTGTGGAACTCCTTGAGAAAGGACATCATAACACTAATATCGACAAAAGATCATGGAAGAGAAACCCACTGAAAAGTATGTACTCTGCAGATGACTTCTGGCTCAGGAAGACCAAGTAGGGGGTGGGGAAGTGCTGGGGAAGTATTGTGTGTTTATTTTCTTCTTATATCCTTGCCTAGGTATCAACTGCTGTTGGAGACAAGAGCTAGGCAAGGTAGGCCTTTGGGCTAGCTGTACCACCGTTCTCACGCAAGGCAAATTTCAGACCCTGAAATGCAACACAACCTAGGGAGAAACAGAAGCCCATGTGTCACTGTTAACCTGGGTCCCATCGGGTGACACCTGCTCCAGGAAGGAATGTTAGCATTCACTACATGGGCAGGTCTGTAAGGCAAATTTTCAGGGTGCTCATCATGCTTTCAATCAGGTCTCTGCCTTCATTTCTTGGAAAGAAGTGCAGGTCAACTGATCAAGAGACACATAAGAACAAGCTACTGAGATGGATTCCTGCCATGTTCAAGTGAAGTGGGGCAGCTTTGGTGTGGGCAGCATTTTCATGGCATATTATTACCTTGAGTTATAAGATGAGATAAATAAGATTCCATGGTCAGTACAGGATGCATGTACACTTGTATGCAGACTTATCCTTTAACTCCCTGCCTGTACCTAAAATAACCTCCAAGAAGCAAGCATCTCTGGACCCCTTGCTGACTTTCAGAGTGAAATAAACATCCTAGGAAGTCAGCAGGCATCCAGCAACCAGGCTGAGTCAGACAGCATCTTCTGTGCCAAAATCCTAGGACCTGAAGGTAAAAGTTCCCTTCTCCTGCAGACTGAAGTGGTCCCTAGCTGAGCCACTCTGTCTCCTCCCAAGCACAGGGGCAGTCACCAGGCAGCCCTTTCAGCACATGGCCACTTGATTATTTAAGGACCCCAACACAATTAGTGAGGTCCCGGGGAGAGCTGCCAGGCGGGACTGCAGGTCGTACAGCCTGTCCAGGGCACAGACACTGGAACAGCTGGGCTCCACCTTCCTGTCTTGCAGCTCTCAAGGGCAATTCCAAAAACAGGCTGCTGCAATCACCTTGGCCAGAGACCCTGCTGACACAAATCACCCTGGCAGAGCGGCAGGAGAAGGAAAACATTGTGCTTTTCACAGAGACCAGAGACGAGCACAGAGATGACAGAAGGGTGATGATCAAAACAACTTGCCTGTCTGCAAACCCAATCCATCTGAATGGGGAAGACCTGGAGCAGCAGGATCACAAGTGCATCACAGGTGAACTCATCTAGGTCCTACCCCCACCAGTTTGCCTTCTTCCTTTGTTGTAAGGCCAGCTTTTTCCTCCCTGCTTGTGGCCCTAGTGAATCGTGTTCTGCTGTCCTGTCTCACCACCAAGCAAACTCTGCTGTGTAGCCCCTGGCAGAAGTACCTAACTGCCAGCAGCAGGTGCTGAATGTTGCTTTACCACTGTAATTAGCAGGTTTGGCTCCTCTCCTCATCTCTCTGATCTCTGTTTTCATTGTTGTCTGCTACTCACAGGAAATGTGATAGGCAACATCTAGGGTCTCACGTCAGCCACTAGGCTGAGCACCTTGGCAACAGGGCAGCAGTGGGATGGGAATACTGCAGGCAGAGGTACATGAAATACCTCTGGGTGGGCACAGAAAGGACACCTCAGTTCTAGATGCTGCAGGAGTTTAAGAGCCTTAATGACTTTGTATAAAAAGGGAAGGATGCTTGGGATATTTTTGCAGGACTCTGGCTTTATTTGTTGTAGGCATTTTTCAAAGACCAGACTAGCAGGGCTGGCTCAGGTGAGTTTGCCTCCTCTACAGTCACTAAAACTGTCCCACAAGACTCTGCATCAGTGTTCTTCAGCAGCAGGCAAAGCTTGACTGATCTTCAGAAGGCATCCTCCAAAATGTCACTGCAAACAAACCTGCTTGGTTTATACCACTACCTGCCAGGGACTCAGCAGAGAGAGGAGGAAGACAGGCTGTGGGGCAGTCTTCCAGGCTAGCTCTCACCTCCACTAGTCTCCAAGGGTGTCCCTAAATGCCTTCAGGAAACTAGTTGCTTTCCCTGAGTTGCCAAGACATGTCCTCATGCCTTCCTGCTTTCCTGTGCATGCCCAAAGGCTCTCTTGTGTCTTGAAGGGCCATTCTTTAGCTCTGACAAAAAATCACTTGAATGTACCATGCTTGGGGGTCTGTTGAGGATGGAGGACACCTTTCTTGGTGATTCAGTTGGGGAATTTTGAAGCTCAGGAACTTCATCCAAACACCAAGGCGGGAGATAAGATATATGATGGAAAAAGCTTTTTTTCTCACAAAAGCTCAAAACTGTTACCATCCTTGTCCTCGTTCACACAGGTCCCCATAACTACCCTTTGGGTCTGGGACTCAGTGCTCTTTAGTCCTCCAGAAGCCACCAGGACATCACGCAGATCACTGTCGAAATGGGGAGCTAAGAAAGAAGAGAGGGCTGCTTGAGTCAAGTGCTGAGCAAGGCAGGCAATGAGAAAGCATCCTCCTGAGCTCAGCAGACTATGCCCTCATGCAGGCAGTGATGGGCTTAGGGTCAGGGCCCTCTCTCCAGGCTAGCCCTCAGGGTGCAGCCAGGAGAGATGGCTTCCAATAGAATCATAATGGTTGGGGAAGACCTCTGAGATCATTGATTCCTACCATGCTCACCACTAAACCATGTCCTCAAGCACCAGATCTATATGATTTTTGAACATTTCCATGGATGGTAATTCCACCACCTCCCTGGGCAGCCTGTGTCAATGCCTGAAAACTCTCTTGGTGAAGAAGTTCTTCCTAATATCTAATCTGAACCTCCTCTGGTACAACTTGAAGCCATTTCCTCTTGTCCTATCTCTCATTACCAGCTTACTACCTCCGTCCAACCTCCTTTCAGGGAGTTGTAGAGAGCGAGAAGGTCTCCCATGAGCCTCCTTTTCTCCAGGCTAAACAACCTCATACCCCTCAGTGGCTTCTCATAAGACTTGTGCTCTAGACAATTCATCAGTTTCCTTGCCCTTCTTCTGACACACACTAGGACCTCAATGTCCTTCCTGTAATGAGGGGCCCCCAAATTAACACAATACTTGAGGTGTTTTCCCTTAGAAACACCACTAACACCTTTCTCTGGTCCATTGTCACATCTCTGGTGCCCACTGCTTCTCAGTAAATGCCTTCAAACTCAGGATGCATCCATGGGGGGAAAGGCTTTGGATTTTGTCCCCAAAATAGTCAGAGGAGGTCTTTTCACAGATAAAGTCTGTGGTAAACACAATGAATGCACAGTTCATATCTGAATACTGCACAAACCAGGATAGAGGCACCCACAGTCCCTCTCTCAGGACCAAGAACATATCTCAAGGGTATCTGGCTGACTACAGTCTGTGCTTCCAAATGATGACAAGTCTGAAGGGTCACAGGGCAAAACAGCTGGGGCCTGGAGGCAGTAGCAGTGACACTAGAGAAAGCCTCACCCCCTCTCTGAGAAAAGAGAAGGAAAGATAGGCTGGATCCAGATGAGGATGGGGAGGATCCTATAGGAGGACAGGGCGTGAACCCCAAGCAGGAGTGGCTGGATGCCCAGGAGGCTCAGCAGCACCCTGTCCAATGGCCCCGTCTAGTGGTCCACACCCTGATATTCAATGTTGGCTACTGGACGGACAGTCATTTTGTGGTGAGAGCCATGTCTTCCTTAGCCTCCCCTTAAGACAACACTTCTACCCTCAGGCAGATCCCTCACTACAAGGAAGTTGTCCCCCCCAAGCCCAGCTCTCCCCCACGGGGAGGTGGGTGCCTGTGCACACACATGTGGCACAGGAGGAGCCCACGGGAAGTCCGGCCAGCACATGGTGGTCTGAGGAGCTAGCAAGGCATGGCTGGAGAGCTGGGTGAGCCCGCCAGCTTGCTCCAAACTCTTCCCAATAGCAAAGACCAGAGCTGTGCTTAGAGCCCAGGTTGGTGGGCTCTGCCTGATGTCCCAGGCTGGGCTGGAAACCTGTGAGCAGAGGCAGGCATGGGCTGGGTGTTTGACACACAGTGATAAGAACATCTTTCTGCAAGGCTGTTCTTTGTTGTGCTTCAGCTCAGACTCTGCCTTCAGGCACCTCTAGAGAGGCTAAGTCCCTCAGCTCCCTAGTCTAAGGAATGCTGCACACATTGGCCTGGGACACAATACCTACCTGCTTGGGTCTTTGCAACGACCCAGAAAAAGTGTCTTGTGTGCGATGCTCCCCCACAAGGGCTCAGTTTCCTCTGCTGAGCTTCGCCGGCAGGGGAGGGGGAGCAGGAGGAGAAATTTGCTGGGTGTGAGGAAGTGACTTGAGATGTGGCACAAAAACTCTCTGGGTGGGTGTCATGAGCACACGCTGGGGAGTATCCCGTGGGCCTGAGCTCAGAGCTACATATGCTGCTCCTCTGCCAACACCAAACATGGCACTTGGCATCTGCTCATCTCAGACCCCATTGGTACAGAGAGGCGGTAGGTGGAAAGTCCAAGCCCACAGCACAGCCCATAAAGGTCATGTTTTATTCTGGCTGATCTTCTTCGCTTGCCTCATCTCCTGGAGGAAAATGAAGTGATAAACAGCCATCAGCACAGTTTTGTTAAAAACAAATCAGAGAAAACAAACAGGGGATAATTCTCTCTCCGGTTGGTGCGGAGAATTCTACTGAACAGGGAAAGATGCTCTGGGGACAACCATCACACCAAGCCCCCAGGTCCTGCAAGGACAACAGACAGTGGCCAGCTTCTCACTGTTCTCACAGGACGACAGGGGTCAGGGTCTTGCTTCCTGGACACTGTCCTAGGGAACATAAATGATTTTTCTCCTTCTGCAGGATTTGTACTCCTGTGTTTTAGACTCATAGAATGGTTTGGGTTGGAAGGGGCCTCTGGAGGTCATCTAGTCCAACCCCCCTGCATTGGGCAGGGACATCCCCAACTAGATCAGGCTGCTCAGAGCCCTGTCAAGACCACCAGTCTGGTCCCTGCTCCTAGACTCTGCTGAGCCTGACTATGATCTATACCCAGAACAAGGGGCTCTCCCCTGATGGAAAAAGCTCAGGGACACAAGGAAGGAATCAGAGACGACCGCTTTGTCTGTGTGTACCCTTGCACAGAGTAGATCAGGCAGTGAAGCAGAGGAGGGAAGCCTGGCTGAAGCAGCGCCTTGGAGGGAAGAAAAGCAGGACAGGGAGAGCATACAAAAGGGTTCTGGGAGGTGAGGTCATGCAGAGCGATCACATGCACGTGATAGCGTGCAAAAAGGAAGGGAAAGGAGTGTGCTGGGCCAGGAGGTGCTAGAGGGGATTTAATTCTTACCTTCCCTCCGCCAGTGCCAGGATCTCCAAGTCTTTTACAGGGCTTTACAATTGCAGAACCTGGCAAAGCAGGGCACTGAGAAGTTAAGCAAGGCCACCAGAGAAGATGAGAAGGGTTTGTGTTTCTCTTTTTTCCCCCTGAAACAAAGCAGAGCTGTCAGTTGACACTTCCCGCGCTGCCCCAGCTCTGGAGAATTGCTGGGGCTGCTTCTAGCACACAAGAGATGTCACGGAAGAGACAAGAGACATGGGGTGAGGCGTGGGATTCCTGTGGCATGGGGTCCTGTGCAAAGCAGTGCCTGGAGCTGCTGTCCTCCCACTGAAGCAGGGAAAGTCAGTTCTGACTGCCTGCTGCCTGCTGGGAAGCGTGGGGCCGGGAAGCAGCCCCAAGGTTTCCTGGGAACCTGGCTTTGGAGGTTGCCTGCTAAGCAAAGGGTTAGGAAATTGGGCAGGCTGCCACCAGGAGCCTGCCTGGCTTTTGGCAGAAGTCTGCTGGAATGGTACAGATCTATGAAACATTTGGTCTTTGACAAATGTGTGGGGTTTTTGTTTTGCTGTTGGGTTTTTTTTTGTTTGTTTGTTTTCTTTTGGGTGGTTTTTTTGTTGTTGTTTTTAAAGGAAAACAACAACTATTGGTTGCATTGAAAAGTTGCCTGACTTGTCTGAGGATGGTTCAGCCAGCCCTGAGGAGATCTGGGGCAGCAGGCCCATCTCCTGGTACACAGGCTGCCTATTGTTCTCCCTGTAGTGCAGAGGAGTACTTGCCTGGGTCATCGAGGCTGCACACCCACCCACCCGGGGAACACTCCTGCTCTGGGTCTGCTTTGGATGGGACTGGGCAGCATCTGTGCCTCCACCCTGCAGGGTGGCTTAACAAGCCCAGGAACAGAGAAAGACAAGCAGGAAAAGTCTAAAATCCATCCCCATGGCCCAGCCTAGCCATTGGCTGGCACTGCAGCACCAGCAGGATTTTGTCATCCCACACCCATCCTTTCCACCTTACTCTCTCTAGCTCAGCCCTCAGGACTGTCCCTGTGGTCTGATACCAAGGGACGCTTGAAACCTCTCTGCTGGAGACTGTAAAAGGTTTTTAACGGCTCTAGGCAAAGGGTGAGGGGAGCTGGCAAGATGGAAACATCTTGATACAGATCCCATTGCTGAGTACCATACCCAGGCCCACAGTTACCACTGCTGTCACCTTGGCTGCACGCGCCAGGCTCCTCCAACCCCTCTGCTGTCCTCTGCTGCTTCTCATCTGCTTGTTATTCATGGCAGGGGGCAAGATGCTTTCCCCCACCTCCCCCTCCCCCCATTCAGTGTGCGGAGGGATGATCATCAGAGCTCCAGAAGGTTGAATTTAATGCTAGGGAGGATTTGCAAGTCAAGAATTCCTGTGCCCACACAATGTGCAGCTGGGCTTTGAAAAGGCGTCAGGATTAAAATGCAACCGCAAACTTGACAAACCGGCGCAACGGCCAGCAGACAATGGGCTGCGGCTCCGGTTATCATTCACGGCGTGTGAAGGACCAGCGGCGAGCTCGGCCGGTTACAAGTCATGTGCTAGAGATGCTGCTGGCCTGGCCACCAGCAGGGAGGGCTCCTTTGTGCTGCTCTCGCAGTGGGGAGCAAGCCGAAAGGCAGCCCCAGAGCCGAAAGACATCTCTGCTCGTGGCCTGGGGTAAAGAGGGCAGGATGGCGGGGAGTGGCTGCCGCCATGGGGCTAGCTCTGAGCTCCTGCCTGGTCGGGATTCATCTGTCCCAGGGGTCTCCAGATTCCCTGGATGAGAATTAAGGAGCTTTTCTTTGATTCTGTTTTGAGACTGTAACTTGGTTTCTGCAGGAGTGCAGGCTAGAGGGATTCTGGGCAAAGAGGGATGCCAGGATGGGGCAGAGGGTTTCAGATGATGACAGATTAGATACAGGTCAACCGTGTAATAGTAAGGGACAATGCCACCTGGGGCTGCAATAATTAACACTCCAGAGATAAAGCCAGCAAAACAACCAGCTCCAGCTCCCCGTGGGCAGCAGCTAGACACCTTCCCCAGGCCTCGTGAGCCAAGTGAGCCTGCTGATCTTGGGGCATAGCTCCACCACGGCCCTGGTGGGGTGCAGCACAAGGGAAGGTGTGGCAAAAAAAGACTTGGGTTTGGCTGGAGTAGTGGGAAGGAAGGAGCCGCCAAATAGGTGATGTTACAAACATCTGGTCCCTGTGTGACTGTCGTGGCTAGGATCAATCATTTTAATGAGCCCATGAACAAAGGTCAGGGAGGAATTGACTCAGTCAGTGTAATGTTAGTCAAGTCTCCACACCGGGCATGGTGGATCATGTCTGCCAGTACAACTGGGCAAGCCACAGCATTCCTATTCAGAGGCAGCAACCATCCAAACCTCTCTGTCCAGAGGATGTGGGACTGAGTCTTCATGTGTCCAGCTCTCTGGTATTGGAGTCGGACTTGATCATCCTTGTGGGTCCCTTCCAACCTCTGATTGTTCTATGATTCTATGAAAATTGGATTGGGTAATTGGCCCATTCCCACCATCTTCCATCATACCCTTTCTGCAGAGGAGCATGCTCCAGTTTCTCTCTCAGTATATAAGAACTTGGGAGCATCAGAGGCTGAGCACAGCAGCAAAAAGGGCTCTCCTAGCTCCTTCTAGGCCCCCAGGATAAAACAACCATGGAGGGAACAGTTTCTCTTCTCAACAGGTAGGAGGACTGGTGAGCAAACTCCAGTTCAGGTGAATACTGTGCAAGCAGCTACACTGACCTCTCAGCACCTTTCCTGGCAGCAAGGAGAAGAGCTGTCTATGAGATGGGCCAGGTCTGAAGGGACTGAGCTAATACAGCTACCTCCAGGGACACAGGAAGAGAGAGGGGTTTACCTGACTTTGCCCAAATCTTACACGTCAGAACATGAGGTTTAGCAAAATGGCCTTGACCTGACAGAGAAATCAGAGCTGTCGTGCCAGAACTGCATGAGTATAACTCTCTTTGTGTTATGCAGACTGATCTATCTAACTGCCAGTCCTTGAAAAAACAAGGGAAAAAGCTCACAAGCTTGCAGTTCCTCCCTGGGCCAGAATCAGCAGCATTTCCCAAATGGTGACTCTGTGTCCAGGCCTGACTGGAAAATGACATTAGAAAAATGACATTAATGACCAAAGGCTCTTGCTGCCCACAATGGTGCCCTGCAAATGGCTCTTGTTGAGCTCACAATCTCAGCTCTGTCCCATGGAGGGATGGGCCGTGGGTGGTGGTATTTGCTGGTGATGGCCACAGTAGAGCCAGGGTCAATCCAGCATCATGGGCAGAGGCTGCTCTGGGCTGCCAGAGGCTGATGAAGGTAGAGGGGCAGCCCAAGCTTCAAGCTCATGAGGTAATGATGCTGAGATGCTGAGGAGCTGGTCAGGCAGAGTGCATGACTGGACCTGACTAGAGAGTCCATCAGAGCCCAAAGCAGCCTGTGCACCCACACAGGCTGTCTCCAGGGCTGTATTTTTAAATTAAAAGAACAACAAAACAGCAAGAACTGAAACTAAACAAGTCCCTTGGCCTTGATAATGGTACCCAACGTCTTGTCCTCTAGTAACTGGGGCCAAAGGGGACACCTCTCTCAGCTCTGCCCCCCCCACCTGGCACTCACATGGCCCTTGCTTAGGGATAGGTGTCACGTTCCTCCTGCCTGGCTCCAGTATGCCTGTGCACTGGATGGTGGACAGCCTGCCTTCCCTTGCTGCACTGAGGTGCTGTGGGATGGGAGCTGTGCCCTGTGGGGAACTTGGGTGTGTGTCTGTGGTAGCAGGCCCTGAGCAGGAGCCATCCTCCTGCCCTGCTCGACCCCTGGTGGAGGTAATCTCCCGTGTTGGTGAGGAGGGGGGTCAGCCTGTGTTCATCTGAACCCACCAGGGAAGACATGTTTGAGATACCTGCAGCACTCAGCAGGCAGATGCACGGCAGGAGCCATGTTTGGAAGGTGCTGTTTGGTTTCCTCCCAAGAGACTGCAGCAAGCTGTCCACAGTGCTGGCCGAGCGGCTGCAACACCCAGCTTGCAGGTCCCCAGCCCAGGCACACCAGCATCCCCCTGCCCGGCCCCACACCACTCTCTGCTCCTTCCCCGCTCCAACCCTGCTTTTCTTTCCTGTGGGCTGTGAAAAGGTGCAGTCTGCCTGTGACTGTTTCTCCTCTCTCCCTTCCCCCTGCCTGCTGGTCAAAATCGCCATCCTGGAACAGCCCCGAGGATTAGTGAAGGGATACGTTTGAAACTGATGCCAGAAAAGCTCCGTGGATCAGTTAACAGGAGAGTATAAAAAGCCATGCCTGTCTCCCCCCATGCTCCCCCCAGCTCTCTTCCTCCATGACACTGGCCCTGGCTGGTGGGTCAGCCCTGGCTGGGGGCCTATGATCCCAAACGTGCTCTCCAGGCTGGTTTGCCTCATTAATTAAAGAAGACGGATTTTTAGCTTCTCTTTCCCTCCCTCTCTTTCTTCCTTCTTTTTTTTTTTTTCTTTGGGATCCTGCTGGGGAAAGTGGAGCCAGTCTGTGGGGGCAGGAGGAGGACAAGGAAGGGCGCCAGGGATTACAGGCGCTGAGGCACTCAGCTCCCATGGCACAGGATGCAGCAGGCCAGAGAGCCTGTTCTCTTTGGCACAGAGGGGACCATGGATGCAGCCATGCGTGGGGTGCATAATGCATGGTATAAGCGTGCATCATGTATAGGCACATGGGACAGTGTGTGTGGTGCAGTGCTCACTGCCATGCCTGGCCCAGGGTGCATGGACCAGTGTGTGTGCCACAGCTGTGCATGGTGTAATATGTGTGGTAGAACTGTGCACAGTGCAGTGTGTGTGGCACAGCTCTGCATTGACCAGTGTGTGTGGCGGAGCTGTGCATGGACCAGTGTGTGTGACAGAGCTATGCACAGTGCAGTGTGTGTGATACAGCTGTGCATGATGCAGTGTGTGTAGTACAGCTGTGCATGATGCACTGTGTGTGTGATAGAGCTGGGCATGGTGCAATCTGCGTGGTGCAGTGTGTACTTCTGCTCCAGGGAGAGCTCACACCAGTAGAGCACTGTTTCAATTCACCCCACCTGCATCATTGTTGGGGTAGCATACCTCAGAGCCTGTCCCCAGCACAGGTGCAACCCTCTATGTGAGAGCAGGCTGAGAGACAGACAACCTGGCAAGTGCTGCAAGGGGG
The DNA here is from genome assembly GCA_013396975.1 of Bucco capensis. NCBI lineage: Eukaryota > Metazoa > Chordata > Aves > Piciformes > Bucconidae > Bucco > Bucco capensis. Next base: position 33,361 of record VWZO01013979.1, on the reverse strand, counting down.
AGCTGGCCTGAGCGAGGACAGGAGGGCAAAGTGGGGACAATGGGAGCTCCAGGAGGGACCGGAGGGCTGTGCTGTGCTTGGAGCTGGCCTCTGACTCTCCCTGGCTCCATGTGATCCTCCCCAAAGAGAAGGTTTAGCTGGTTCTTCTGGCTGAGTCATCCCCAGGTCTATCAGCCTGGCTGCAAAATTCAATTCAAAGCTCGTCTTTTGAACAGGAAGATCTCTTACCTCCAGCTGCACGAGCCGTGGCCCTGTTAAGATTTAATAATAAAATGAATGCCCATGACCTGGCTGTTTGCTCATGCCTGGATCTTCCTTGATGGATGAACAGAAATTGCTCCCTGGCTTGGGTCATCCGCAGTAAAAATCACCAGTCGATTGCTGGGCCCTCCCTTGGCTCCTGCGCATTCAGGGCTCGCTGCCTGCGTTTGGGACCTGGCTCCAAACGGATAATCAATAATCATCAGGCTCAGTGCTGTGACGGCACCTTTGATCCAAGGATCTCGTAGCTCTTTGCAGTGGATAATGAAGGGAGCCCCTCTGTGAGGCAGGCAGGAGACTCTGCATTTTATGGGGGGGAGCAGGCTCAAGGACAGTCTGACCCTGCTGCTCACTGCCTCTGTCCTGCTTGGCATCCTGCATGGGCACCACTCAACTGCTTTAGCACTACCCTGGAGAGCTGCATGAAGAGGGGATGGTGCTAAACGGCTGTGGGACTCATTCCCTGGTAGCTTGTGGGTCTAACCCTTGCCTGAGACAGCCTGATCTGCACTGTTGACAAAGCTATTTTGGGAAAAGTCATGTAGGTTTGGGGCTCAGCTTTGCAGGGATCAGAGCAGCCCCAGGATTCAGCACACTTCCCAATGGACAGGCAGTCTCAGGACTCCTGCTGCTCCAAACAATGGCTTGGGGCTGGCTCCCTGCTATAGGCTGTAGCACCTCTGCAGCAGCAGATATGGTTCAGAGCTGGGGCTGAGCATAGGGAGCATCACTCCCAAGGGCTTTCAAACTAGCACTGTGATGAGGCCTGGAGAAGGAGACCAGCAGCAAGCAGTAGAGCTGCTGGCTCCCATCTCCAGCCATCTCACGCACACGGCAAGTTGTGCAGGGCTGGTGGCATGGACCTCAGCCAGGGCAGTGAGGCAGACTTGCCTGAGGAAGGGCTGCATCCCCCATGATCAGGCAACAGGGGACAGAGGATGCAGCACTGGGGATACTATCCCTTGTCCCCAGCCTGTATCCCTCAGCCAGGGTGATGTCCTGCTGTTGGAAGGGCCGCATCCCCTGTGGCTGGGCAGTGGGGGGAGAAGGCATCCAGCTCCGGGGATGCCACCCTTGTGTCCCAATCCTGCATCCTACCAGGATAGTCTGCTCTGCTGGTGTCCCCTTGGACAAGATCATATCCTACCCCTAGAGAAGCCATGTGCCTCCGTGGCCAGCCAGTGGAGAGTATGTGGGGCTGAGGGGAGTGGGCAGCTGTGGGGGTGCCACTGCTGTGTCTCCAGCCTGCACCCCCGAGGGTGAGCTGCTCTGCTGGTGTCGCAGCGCCACCCCTTGCCTCCTGGGGAAAGTGGCCGGTGGCTTCACCCGCACTCCAGCAGTTAAGGGACTCACGTATTAATTATTCCTAATCTGTGCATCTCCAAGGTCACCTGTAAGACTGGGCGAGGGAAGCAAACCTCCTTCCCCAGTGATCCCTGTCACCTGCCCCAAGGGAAGAGGCTGCAGCATAGGCCCCTATGGACCTCCAGCCCCAAAATCCTCTCTGGGAGCATGGCCACAGGAACATCCCCCCCAGGGAGTGGAGGTGGGATGCTCGATGGGGCAATGTGAGCCTCGTGCTGTGGCCTCGAGTGGGAAGCACATCCTTTGGTGGCAAGGGACAGAAAAGCAGAGTAGCCAGGCTGCCTGCCCAGCCCTTCCCAGCCTCCTTGCTCTCCATGCCTTTGTCTCAGCCATGCTTCCAGTCTTCAAAGTGTTAAAACTTTTCAGTGTGTGCTGCAGATCCCTTGCCTGCAGCCTCCTGCCCTGAGTCAAATTAATCATGTACTGGGAAACACAGCAGGCATGTACTAGCCCTGGGCATGGTGTATCACGTACTTTCTGGAATCTGTCACATGGGGAGCTTTCTGTTTTAGGCTCAATTGATCCTTTCTCGGTTTGATACTGTGTTTAATTGTGAGATGGGGCTGTGTGTGTTTTTGCTTCAGCTGAACTTAAAGAGCCGCTCTTCCCAGCCTTGTTTTCAGATGTCCACAAGAACAGACTGCTGCTGTCTCTGCACCCAAACAAAAAGCCTTTCTCTCCCCACACACAATATCCCCTCTGTATTGTCCACAACAAAGAGCAGGGCTAAATTAATTTTAGGTCGGGCTCTTTTAATGTAGGACTGGGGAGGGGAGATGCCTTTATTGCAGCAGCTGACGCTTCAAACAAGATGGACAAGAGGTGGCCTGGGCCGCTGGGCACTCCCTGAGCAGTGGAGATGGGGAGAAGTGATGAGCCTGGCCCCCAGGACCCTCCCCAAGCCCCCTCAGCTGCAGTGCCCAGGGCAAGGTGAAGTGAACTGGAGCAATACTCCCTGTACTCAGCAGTGGGGAGGCCACACCTAGAATACTGTGTCCAGTTTTGGGCCCCTTGGTAGAAGAAGGACACAGAGTCATTACCATGTGTCCAGAGAAGGGAAAGGAGGCTAGGGAGGGCTCTGGAGCACAAGTCTTCTGAGGAGCAGCTGAGGGAACTGGGGGTGTTAGTCTGGAGAAGAGGAGGCTTAGGGGAGACCTTCTCTCTCTCTACAACTCCCTGAAAGGAGGTTGGAGCAAGATGGGGGTAGGTGTCTTCTCCAGGGTTAACAGTGAGAGGACAAGAGGAAATGGCCTCCAGTTGCAGCAGGGGAGGTTTAGATTAGATATAAGGTGAAATTTCTTTACTGAAAGGGTTGTTCCGTCTTGGCCCAGGCTGCCCAGGGAGGTACTGGAGTTACTGTCCCTGAAGGGGTTAAAGAAACTTTTAGCTGCTCTCCTTAGGGCCATGGGTTAGCAGTATGTTAGTGATAGGTACGGTTGGACCTGATGAGCTTAGAGGTCTCTTCCAACCTTAATGATTCCGTGATTCTGTGTGATTCCGTGACTCTGTGAATGCCCAGCCCTGTTCTTCATTCCAGATGGGTCAGAGCCTGCCTGGGCTTTCCCTCTACCCAGGAGTAGGGCTTTGCACCTGCCCTTCACTCTGAAAGAATGGTCCAAGGAGGCTGGGCGGGACAGAAAGGGCCTCCTCCCCAAAAGTGATGACCCCTGAGGGTTGGCATGGCCTCTGGATATCTAGATAGATATAGCAGGGTGATTTTTCTTTCTCTCTTCACACAAAGGGTTTCAAGAGCCAAGCATATAGCATAGAATCCCTTCCAAACTGGGTAAAAAGGGAAAAGAAACATTTTTCCATGTGCTTTTCATACTGAAAAAGGCTTATCTGGAGTAGTTAGTGCAGGCCATTGAGCACAGCAGCGTGAAATGAATCCTATGGGGCTCTGGGAAGGGAGAGGGACCCTGGGAGAAGGTCTCTGCAGTGTCTCCTCATCAACCTGGTGGGCACAGTCCTCTGGAGTGACATTCCATCTTGGTGTACCAGTGGTTTACATGGCTCTGCTGGTGCCATGGGGATGTGGTAGGACCACAGTCACTCTCTCAGTACCAAGAACATATCTCAAGGATATCTGCCTGCCTACAGTCTGTGCTTCCAAACGATGGCAAGTTTGAAGTGGCATTTTCAGGATGTGGGATGTGCAGCAGGAGGTGAATGATACCTGGGAAACGGTCAAAACCGTGACAAGGAGAGCAAAGGAGAGCAGGTTTTGAGGAAAGGAGATGTCTAGCCCAGTAGGTGGGAAGGAAAGGGGGTGCTGAGGAGAGCAGAGGATCTCAGCTGGGAGAGCTGAGCATTGGGAAGGCATGCAGCAGCACAGGGGTGTGGAGAGAAGAGAGGAGGGAGGCAAGTTGATGTGAGCTTCGGTTTTCCACAAATCTAGGTAGAGATCAAGGACTGAAAGGGGAGTGAGATATGTTGCAGACGTCTTAGGTCTGTGCCATTCTTGTCTGCACCTTCTTCCTCTTCCTGAGTGGATGGATGGGGCAGGTCTCACTGCCTGGCATGTGGGAAGGGTCCTGGCCAGCCCCCTACGGTGAGACAAAAACTTGCTGTCTCCCCTACAGCCCTTAGATTCTCAGTAGATGGGTAGGAACCTGCTCCTGGTTTATAAATATTCAGTGCCAGCAAAATCCATTAATGTTGCATTAGGGCTGTGAGTCGGAAAGCCCCAAAGCCAGGCAGCTCCGTGCTGCAGCTGCAGCACCATCCAAGTCCCACCTAACATGTGCAGCTGCTCCTCCCACTACAGCTGAAACTCCTCCAGCTGCCAGGACACCTCATGGCTGCAGCAACGGGCTGTTGAAGAGCATTGCTTCAACAACCTTGCTCCGGCATCCCTGGACCCAGTTAGCATGAACTGGTGTCCAAGTCTGAGTCAAATTAAGGCATTCCATGCCATATATGTCATATCCAGTCCTTGATCCTGTGATATTGAGCTTGGGCCTTGGGGTCTCCTACATGAGGCCTAAGACCCAAGAAAAACAGATGCTTAATTGAGCTAATTAGCACCCAATTAACAACTAGTTCATATATGGAGAGGTCTGGGTCTCTACCCTTTCAGAAGGTCAAGCACCTGAGCCCTGTGAAGATCAGCAGCCCAGCTCTGTTCCTGCAGGACTCTACCTGTTCTCCCTTCCATCTCAATTCAAGAGTTCCTGAGTTCCGGGATCCAGCCTCCTGAGTCTGAGTCCTGGCTGCTGCTGAAGTCCTCCTGCTACAGCATCAGTGGTGGCAGAGTTACCATCGAGGGAGGTTTAGTTCTGGTATTGGTTTTGTGTGTGTACATATATATTATATATACTTATTTTTCTTGTTATTATTTTCATTAAAATAGTTCAAGTTTAATTTCCAGTTCACAAGTCTCCCTCCCTCCCTGTCCCACTCCCTCCCTCTTCTTCTTCTTCCCTACCTCTCCCTCCACTTCCCCTTTTCCTCCCTGGAGTGGGGGAAAAGGGAATAATAGAGAATATCTGTCACTGGGTTGGTGGTTGGCCCAGTCCTCATCCTTGACAACTGGTAAAAGCAAAAGACAAGTGGAGCACGGGGTCTAGCTCTCAGTCCCAAAATCTCACAGTCCCACGAAATGGTGGGGTTTTTTTGAGTGGGATGTACTGGGAACCAGGCATGACCCCTTGGGGCAGAACATCTCCGAATTTGGCCAACTTCTTGGGAGAACAATGGGAAGCCCCTTGGCTCTAAAGATGACTTGGTCGCATGGGCTGCTGCCTCTATCTAGCAGCACACTCTGAATCTCATCTCCAGGAATAGGCAGCTATGTGCATATTAAAACAGAAGCTGGAGAAAGGAGCTACATCTGTGCAAAGCTCTGATCCAAGTGTTACTATCGGGACCAAATTTTCTCACTTCCAGGAGAGCAGCTCTGAATGTGACAGTCTGCAGACTTGGGCATCAGTTCCAGCCAGATTCCTCATCTCACTGTATCTTGCAGATCCACCTAGCAGCCATGTCCCTTTTATTCCAGTAGCATCTCATTGAGCTTGAGGTGATGGAAGAAGCAGGAGCTGGGTAAGAAAGGGGGCACACAGAGGGAATAGAGAGGTAATGCTTTGGGGAGCCGGCAGGGTGGACAGAGGGTCTGGTGAAGCTGAGAGGTGGTCAAGGAATCACTTGTGTGCACTGAAATGGAGGTGCTGGAGGTTTAGCTCTTGGGAATGAAAGGCCCTTTACTATTTCCCCTACAATGCCTAGACAAATGTCCTTCTCAATAAGCTTGTGCCACTGCTGGTGTGTGCGGGGATGGCTTCTGAAACCTCCTGGGTGAACTGAAGGGAGTGGACAGGTCTGATTGCTGAGTGCTTCTGCTGGGGCTGCTTTGGAGGCAGCTCAGTGGGCTCAGATGAACCAACTGCTCAAGTCACTCATCAGTCCTAGGTGGTGTGGTAAAAGCCCCCTCCCTTTCTTGCTGCTGCTGTGCCTCCTGCCCCACAAATTGTCCCTGCTCCTCCCTCCAGAACTTCAGGAGAGCCTCAGGGGAGCACACCCCTGCCTGGCATGCAGAGAGCTGGAGGTCGGGAGATATATATGCAAAGGATGTCGTGGTCTGGAAGAAAGGATGGGAGGGCTGAGTCCCTCTGGGCTGGAGCAAGGTTCAATGGCTTTTAAGGATGCCTGCAGCATCCCTTCCCAGAGGGCTGGACAGTCCATGAAGCTGTCTCTGAGCTCATAGAGGAGAAAAGTACTGAGACCAGAAAATGCTCAAGTTAATTTCTGCAGCTCACCTGAGATAGTAAAAAAGGGGATGAGAAAAGGGGAGGTGTATTTCATTAGAGATAAAAAATCTCTTCGATATCTACCAATGTTACAGACAATGAAAAGAAGTTGCCTGGCCTGCCTAGTTTAGGTAGGGGATCACAATGTGAGAGGGAAAGGTCATTTAGAAAGGTAACAAAGAGCTGAGGTTTTGCTTGTTGAAGAGTAAATACTGGGAGGAGTATGATTCCCTGGATTTAGGGGCAGGGAAGAAATGAGGATGCTGGGAAGGGAGCACCTGTGGCTAGGCAATGGGAACTACTGGCTCTTGGTACTGTGCCGTGTTCCATAGCCAAACAACAAACTTTCAGTGGGTGTAACTGAACTGTTAGGCTGTGAAAAATCATGTCTTGTGACTGGAACTAATGAGCTACATGACCAATGTTTTCTGTTCCATGGTGGGTTTTGGTGACACTGGTGCCAAATTCAACACAGCTCTGACCGAAGGCTGCCCCACCTTCTTCCGGGTCACAATGAGGGATGAGAGATGTGCATCAGTACAGTGAGTGTCAGAGGCATTTCCTTGAGCTGAGAACCTGGACTTTTGATCTATTCTAAATCTCTTTTAATTTAAAACCATCACCCCTGGTCTTGTCCCAACAGGCTCTACTAAAAAGTCTCTCCTCATGTTTCCTGTAGGCCTGTGTAAGTATTGAAAGGCTGCACTGGTGTCTCCCTGGAGCCTTCTCTTCTTCAGGCTGAACAACCCCAACTCTCTCAGCCTGTCCTCACAGCAGAGGGCTTCCAGACCTCAGATAATCCTCCGGACTCACTCCACCAGGTCCATGTCTCTGCTGTGCTGAGGACTCCACAGATGGACCTGGCACTGCAGGTGAGGTCTCCCCAGAGCAGAACAGAGAGGCAGAATCCCCTCCTTGACCTGCTGGCCATGCTACTGGGGATGAAGCCCAGGACATGGTTGGCGCTTTGTGCTGTGAGCATATATTGCCAGCTTATGTCCACCAGTATCTCCAAGCCTTCTCTGCAGGGCTGTTCTCCATCCCCTCATCCCCCAGCCTGTAATCGATACTGAGATTTCCCTCCCACCCCAGGCACTCTGCTCTGCCTGGTTCTGTAGTGTCTCCCAGGGTGTGAGCCTTTTCTGGGACAGAGAGCCTGTGAGCACATCACTTGCCAGCCTTCTCCCCAGTCATCTCTCCATGAAGATGTCACCTCAAGTTTGAATGTTCTTTCCTGGAGGGCTGTGCTTCATTTGGTGTCATCTGGGCAGAAATGATCTCAGCTGCAGAACAAAAGCTTTTAGGGAGAAAAGCCCTTGTTGTGACACTGAAGAGATTCAACACCGTCACAGACATCTGCTTGGGTTTCCAATGGTAAGTAATATCAGTGATTGCATATCCCCTTCTACAAAACCTTCACTGACATTAACAGGCCGTTTGATGCCACAGCAGTCTTGTGGGGATCTGGAGCAGTATTGAACATCTGAACATACTGGAGTTGTGACCTTCACCAATCAGTTGATGACTGGGCCAGCCTGAGAGCTGTCACTGCCAGGGATGCTCTCTGCTTTCCCATCTTTTTAAACTGGCATTTTATTTATCAGAAAATGGCTTTTTGATGAAAGGCAGAGGTGGAGGGGAAAGGAGAAGAATCACTTCTGGGAATTGAGCCCATAAAGTAAAAAAAACCCATGAAAATATTTGGGATTTTAAAAAACCCCAACCACTTTGAACTCCCAATTTAATCAGGTAACCCACACCTCAAGCCTTTTCAGAAGTTCCTTCCACCAAGAAGGTTTCTCGCCATCTTTTCACAGCCTCCCATTGCATTCAAGCTTGAGTTGCTGCCATGCAAGAACCTGTGGCATAACAGTTCCTCACTCAGAAGCTCTGTTGTCTCAGCCCATTAGCTCAGAGGAGCTCACACAGCAGCATGAGTGCCACTGGTGTCATGGCAAGACTTTCACTCTAGGACCCAGCAGCAGCAGCTGCCAAATCTGAATTTGGAGGCTTGTGTCTTATCTGTGCAGCAGGAAGCATCCAGGAGTGCGGGGTCTGAATCTGTGGGCAGGAAGGATCTACGTAAAGGTACAGCGATATCCTACCTGCTCCTCTAGGTGTCTGTGCATTCCATCCTGGAGCTGGTTTTGCATATGAGGTGCAGACTTGAACCCCTGTTACAGTCCCCATTGCTGAGCATGAGTGAAGCAGACAAGCTCCCATTTTTCTTATTTCTTGAGGATGCTGTAAGCAGTCCAGGAAACAGGTGGAAGATAGCATCTTCTGCTTCTGCACTGAGGCAGTCTGGAAAAAGGCATGAGCAGAGCAGCTTGTGGGCTCACCAGGGTTATGCAGAGCAGGAGGGGATGCTGCTGGACTCTTAGACATGAGATCAAAGTCACAGGGTTTGGATGAGGCTCCCACTCGGAAGGTCCCTGCACAGTGTACAGCCCAAGACAGGGTTGATCAGGTTGCATTCAAGGCAAATGCTCACCTTTTTAGCAGTAACCATGTGTGCATGAGAGTTGGGGTCCTTGGAAAACTCAGTTTAACCTACAGAAACAGCACATGTTTGATCTGGACTTGTAGAGACTGTATCTGTGTGGACATCATGCCTGTTGTGTGCAACCAGCCTGCACTGAGTGAAGCCAACCCTACCATGCTTGTCACTTGAGCAAATCTATTCCCCCCATTCTCTGTGGGCAGCCTGTCACCCCCTGAGCCTTTCTGAGATCTTTTCCATAGCTGTCTCATGTCCCCTTACAGCTGGGAGAAGCAGTGGTGCAAAAAGAAGGAGGAATGGGAGTTACTGCTAGTCCTGTGCTGGAGGCCTTGAAGCCTGAGCAGATCATCAGCTTGTGTGTGTAGTAGCAGGGCTGGGTGGCAGGAGCAGGGCAGGCAGAGCTCACAGAGCAGGAGGCCTGTGAGACAGACTCCCTGCAGGGTAGGTGGAGGCTGACCCTGGGAGTCGTTTGACCTTGACTGTGCAGGTAGAGCAATGAGTGGAGAAGCTGGAAGTCAGCCACACCACTTTGCCAACTGCCTTGTAAAACCAGGGGAGCTGCAGCCAATCCGTGGGGAAGGGGAGATGGGCTGAGAGCAGCAGGCAGAGGTCAGGATGGTGGGAATGTGTTCCCATGGAGGAGGATGCTTCCAGCTCTCTGCTGTGATCCCTCACGCTGAGGGGAAAGCAAAAAGCCCACTCTGGCTGTAGTAAATCTATGAACTAATTAACTCTGGGCTAGTGAGAGGTATGCTGGGCAGTGGAGAGGTGACTATTCCTGCCTGTTGGTACATCGTTGTGGCTAGGCTTGGCGAATGAAGATCCAGGGAGGGCTCCACCCATGCTCCTCATCAGCGCCTTTTCCAAGCATGCTGATAAAAAGAGGATAGCAGATAGCACCCTTGAGCATGCACAATGGATTTTTTTTAGGTGAGACACAGCATGCGCAGAGCTGGACCCACCCTTTAGTCCTAAGGTTCATCTGCCAGGGCCTAGCAAGCTTGGACGCTGGCAGCCAAGTCCTTAGGACGGAGGTTTAACCTCTTAGATGGAAGGCCTTACAGGGCTAAATGAGCTCCATCTGCCCGGGTTTGGAATCAGAGTTGTCCTTCTCCTAGGATGACTGCCAGAAGGCTAATGAGCTCATCCTACCCATCCAAGGATTCTAGGAACATGGGTTTCACTCCCCACACTTTCCCGTGGGCAATGAGTTTAATGCTCCCTCTGCTGTCGGCACAGTTATCGCACCAGGGGCCACAGGAGACCACAAGGGATTTTCAGACGGTGCCCAGCCTGTTGATACAGAGATAGACAAATGGACACCTTTGTGATGGGAATGATGGGAAGCTTCTTGGAGGCTACAGAAGCCTTTGAAATATTATTGAGTATTGTACTGTAAGGGAGTTTAGAAAAAAAGGAGGTGTAGACTTTTCTTGGAGGACCAGGAGAAGAGGGGCCAGGGGAAGGTGGCATCGGTGATCTATGACCAGAAGAGGATAGAGCAGGCTAGTGCCTGGCAGTGCTCTGCCCCTTTGTCTGAGGGAAGTGACTACAAAGAGACAGAGAAGAAAAGTACTGGTGCAGGAGACCTGTGTGCTGATTGCAGGGCTACTGGCACCAGGAACGTGCTGCCTGGTGTGAGGAAGACCTGACTGTTGGCTGGGCTTGTCTGGGACCAGGTCACCTATGACACACTGTCTGTCTGAACAGTAGGCTGGGTGCCAGAAAGAGCAAGAAGGCCTCAACAAAAGACTTTCTCCACATCCCTCTGCTGAGATCTGCCCTGGCAAATGACCCAAAGTCTCCTTTCAGTTAATTCTTTCAGCTTAGCCCTGAAAGGCAGCACCAACCCTCCTTCCTGGATCCCTTGCGAAGGATTTGAGATGGCTGCCAAGTGGCCTTCACACCATGTCCCATCCTGGGAAACAGGCTCTGCATGGTGTGGGGAGATATCTGTGGGAAAGCAGGTGGTTTATGAAAATGGAAGTACTGTGTGAACCAGCCAAGGACCTTGGGCAGAGGAGGTACCCAAAGATAAGAAGGGAGAGCAACCATTACTTCATCAGCAGAAAAGGAAAAACAACCCAGCTGGGATAGCAGAAGAAGATGGAAGAATTAGCAACTCTATTAGCCAATAAGAAGTTTACCTGCACTGCACGCTTAACCAATCTGTTTGTTCTGTTTGCTGTGTGAGAATAAGTTTGCACCAATCAGTAGATGTGTGATTGCATAGAAAAGGTATAAAAGCTTGATCTTATCACAATAAAGGGGCTTTCGCTTGATTCACATTGAATGGTGTGGAGGCTGTTATTTTTTCTATCTTCTACAGCATGGAGGACGAGATACATGCAGCAGTGCAAGCCAAGGGAAAGGAGGTTTCCAGGGGCTAAAGGAAACCAACCCTGAACCCCAAGAATCCCCTGTGTGCTTCAGGGCATAAGCTGATCATCTGCAGGGGCTGGGAAGGAATTTGTCACCATCTGCCTCTTGTCTCTCTGCTGTGGGGAGTAATAAGCAAGGGAGGGAGGGAGGATTCAGCGGTGTTATTAGGTGGAGAACAGCATTATTCCCCCCTGTCTGCACCGTATAAATGAGTGTGTATTTTTCATAATGGGGGAATACATGCAGGGAGAGAGAAAAAATATTTTAAAAAAGAAAGAAGGCAAGGTGGGAGGGGGGAAATGAATCGATAGAACAGAAGCATTAGGGCACTCAGGGGAGTGTTTTACTGGGGCCATTAATATACTTCTCAGGTGGTAAAAGCCACTTAGCCTTTAAAAATGATAATGAAATGTTAACTACCCAAAGCATTATTGCTGAGTCATGGAGAGCCAGGCAGCCCTTCAGCTCCCATCTGACGGAGGGGTGCTGGTGAGGCTCTCACCAGGCCCAGCTGGTGTGGGGAGTGCTGATCCAGTGTGTCTTTCCTTGGGAATCCAGCTCCTGGCAGCCCTGGCTCTGCTACTGTGCCTGCTGCCCCAGCCACCCACCACAGTGCCTGCCCACCCACCCCACAGGTGATCCTGATGGGAAACCCTCCAATTGAATATGTGGAGTAGGTATGCCCCTGTGCTGTGGCTCCTCTCCAGCCACTGTGCCCCTTTGGAGGGCAGAGAGGTGTGAGGCCAGACAGGGTCAGACCCATGACCATGCAAAGGCTGAAGCTACATTGCTTACAAGCCCTGTGGTGCACATGGGGACTGGAAGATGGTCACCATTTACAAAGGTCCATGTCCAAGGATGGTTTGAAGTGGAAAGCTGCAGAAAGTATGGCCTTTCCCGGCTGCACAGGATCCCATCGTGGGGTGGTTGCTTAGCTCTGCTATGGGAAGCAGGGAGGATCCTGATTATCCAACTGCTGAACCAACACAGAGATGTAATGTACAAGGGTGTAAGACCCCCTCTTGTCTTCCAGGAGTTGGTACAAAGCAACACTGGGGACCTTATGCATTTCTAGCCTGCATTGAGGGTGACAGAGCACTGGCCCAGACTGCTCGGAGAGATTGTGGAGTGTCCTTCTCTGAAAACATTCCAAACTTGCCTGGATGCGATGCTGAGCAACCTCCTCTGAGTGACCCTGCTTTAGGGGCAGTTTGGACTACATGATCTCCAGACATCCTTTCCAACCCTCATCATTCTGTGATTCTGCGATTTCACAACCATTAGTGATTGCAGGTGCCTGGCTCATAGGACCCTAAAACACTTGACCAGCATGAGGTCCTGGACACCCTCATGTTGGTGAATGTGCTGAGCTTTGGAGGCACTGAGCACTCCCAAATTACTGACCAGCCCTGATAACCATGGGGGTCAAATTCTGGCTGTGTTGTGTGTGGTCTTTTTCATCCTCTAAGGGAGGAGGCATTCTCATTTCTCATCTTTTATGTATCTCTGACTTTTATTTGATTGCGAAGGGCTCAAACAGTCCCCTGCAGTGCCACAGGAGGAAATTCAACAGGCTTGCATGGTCTGGTGAGCTGAAGTGTGAGATGAAGGTCTTCTCCTAGGATGATTCAGTGCCCAAGCAGAAAATTAATTTCCTTCCACCCATCTGTATATGACCCAAAACCTTCCCTGGTCAGGGAGGTTGTGAAGTTGTTTTTTTTTTCACAAATGTGGATTGAAAGTCAGTGGTAGCTGGGAAGGCTGCTGGAGGAGGACTGAGTATCTGGAGGTACAGCTTGGCTGCTGGAGGCACACCATCACTCTCACCCATAGCACTCCTTTAAGGCACTTCCGAGAGACCCTGTTTCTGGGGAATTTTTTCACTTGGGTGAGTTTTTACCTCTGTTAGTGAGAGTGTGACAGCACTTGGAGCAACCACGTGCCTTTCTTTACCCCTTCTAGCCCTATGTAGAAGTGGCGGTGTGTGCTGCATCTGGGCTGTGAGGTCCATCCTGGTAACTGCTGGGTATAGGACAGGGTTAAGAATATGGTAAGAGTATGTCTGGGACTCCTGCATGCCATTGAGCAGGTTATGAATTGTCTCCAGTCATTTCTGAAGGCTGTCCTGGCTGGTACCAGGCTGCACTTTCAGGATATCTTGTGGAGGAGAGTCAAACTAGCAAGCATCCGGCAATGCAGCCTTGAGGTTAACTTGCTGAGAGCAAGCCTAGCTGTGGGGTGTACATCATGCCATCACTCTCTGAGTCCTAGGCACAGTCTGAAAATCACTTGGGGTCTGCTGTGGCCCCTGGTGCGATAACTGTGCCGACAGCAGAGGGAGCATTAAACTCATTGCCCACGGGAAAGTGTGGGGAGTGATACCCATGTTCCTATAATCCTTGTATATCCTATAATCCTAGTCATCCTAGGAGAAGGACAACTCTGATTCCAAACCCGGGCAGATGGAGCTCGTTTAGCCTTGGAAGGCCTTCCATCTAAGAGGTTAAACCTCTGTCCTAAGGACCTTGCTGCCAGCGTCCAAGCTTGCTAGGCCCTGGCAGATGAACCTTAGGACTAAAGGGTGGGTCCAGCTCTGCGCATGCTGTGTCTCACCTAAAAAAAAATCCATAGTGCAGGCTCGAGGGTGCTATCTGCTATCCTCTTTTTATCAGCGCACTTGGAAAAGGCGCTGATGAGGAGTGTGGATGGAGCCCTCCCTGGATCTTCGTTCGTGAAGCCTAGACACGACGATGACGACTCTCTGAGTCCAGGGGCAGTGCAGTGGTAGCTGAAGCTGCATGCCTAGCTCTGCAGCTGGGATAAGGCAATGGAGGAACAGGAACTCTTCTCACTTCTCTTTTCCGTTCCCTGGCTCACCCCCATGCTTTATCCCCTTCCAGGGGGGAGACCAGCAGGAGGCAGCTCTGATTTCTGCTGGACCTGCTGGTCCTGCTGGCACCCAACTAGGCAAAGTTTAGGTTGTGCATGATGGAGGCAGGACCATCCCCACTGAGCCTACAGCCTCTGCCTGGTGTGAAGGAGGCAGATGGGCTCCTTCCACAAAGCTGGGGGCTGTGCCCCTACCCCTAAATCAGAGAGGATTTGATTTCCTTCATATTCTGCTGTAGAGAGTTTGCAGGAGAGCAAAGAGGGCATGGGAAGGGCATCTCCTTCCAGCATGGTGCTCCTGAAATGAAAGGACACCAACGACTGCTACGTCTGCTGAGAGAAGCGGTTCTCAGACTGTGGACAGTGACATGCCTGAAGTCCTCTGGGGAACAGCTAAATGGGTCACACCACTCAGTAAACTTCAGCAGCTCATGGCCAGAGGGTTAGGATGGACCAGCCCTCCTCCCTGCCCAGCTGCCTGCTCCTGAGGACAGAATGGCAAGCAGCCCCTCTACCCAGAGCAGGCATGCAGGAGCCTTGCACTGCAGCACTTTATCCCCAGCACCTGCTGTGAACAAAATTGCCTAGAATCAGGCGGTGCTGGCCAATTCTTCTCTCAGCAGGAGCTGCAGGTAAAGCACCTTGGTGGAGAGGAGCTGCATGGCTCTGAGCTTTGCTGCTGCCTGCCTGAACTCAGGCAAGAGGAGAAGGGATATTGTGTGCACTCAAGCAGAAGGGGAGAAGACGCCAAGAGGCAAGAAGCAGATGGAAAAGGCAGAGAAAGCTCAAGATGAGGAGAGAGCAGGAAGGAAGGAGCAAAGGAAGGATAAAGCAAGAGGGAGGTGAGAAAAGAGCTGGAGCTGGGATGCCACAAAGAAGTGGCCAAGGCAGCAAGAAGGCTGCATCTTCTCTTTCTTGTTATGTAAAGCAGGCGCAGATGTGGCAGCAGCTAATCTTCCTGGCTTGTGAACAAAAGGATTCTTTTCATGCCAGTAATCCAAGAGCTGCCATGCCATGGCTCTCCCAGCTCATCTGCTGTGAATGCACTTCTGTGGTGTCCAACTGAACAGGTTAGCAAAATAAAGACAGATGGCAATGGATTAGCTCTAACACTTCTTCTGTATCACAATTCACTCATTGCAGTCTTCTCCTCTGCCTCCTCTCAGGACAGTTTGCTTGCACTGTGCAGCCATCCCCAGCAACCCAGCTCCAGAGCCACAACTTAGCACCAGGCAAGTAGGAAAGATTTACTGTGGGGTTTTTTGTTTCTTGGAAAACAGAATCACAGAATGACAAAGGTTGGAAGAGACCTCTAAGATCATCAAGTCCAACCATTCCTATCACTACCATACCACTAAACCATGGCCCTAAGGAGAGCATCTAAATGTTTCTTAAACCCCTCCAGAGATGGTGACTCCACCACCTCTCTGGGCAGCCTGGGACAAGACTTAACAACCCTAACATGTCAGAGAGGTTGTGGTCACAGGGAAGAGTGAGTACATGGCCATCTTTTTGCTGAAATGGGACTTCTTTGTTACAAAGCACCTTTTGGTCACACACCTTTATCATCAGTGAGTTCAGGACAGATTCTAAGGCCCATGTTAAATGAAGCAGGTGCATTGTTAAGCAGCATTTTTAACATTTAGACCTATCACCAGAATGGGGCTGTGTCATGTGGTCCATTCAATATGAAGGCAGATATATCAAGAAAGAAAGATGGGAGGTTGATGCCTCCTCTTTACAAGCCCACAAGAAGAGCAATCTCTTCTTCATCATTAAGGGTACTTTGCCCAAGTCAAGCCAACTGCAGATGTAGAGCTTAGAGTCAGCCTAATGCTGGCCGATGCAACATGAACATGCTTTTTCTGCTGGACAGGCAATGTGCTGGTGACAGACTGGATTATTTTTAAAACTGGGACATTTTCCTGTTGCTTCCCAGCCAGAAATTCTGTGGGAATTCTAGCATCAAGTCCCATAAAGAGCTGATCTTTACTACTTTGTTAGTAAATATCTTTTCCAATTGTACAACTTTTTTGTGCTTAACGGTCTCTTCCTGCAAGGTAAACTTCACCCTGACATCCAGGTGGAATCTGTCTATCTCAGTTTTACTAGGTTCTCAGCTCTGGTGCTACTGGTTGCTTCAGAGATATTGAGGGTCCTTGGGGTGGCAACATTTCTGTCCTGCTGAAGCAGTCCCCTGATCTAATTCAGGCAGTTAATAGGACATCTTCACCTCTGACCCTATTATTTTGGAAATTTTCCCTTCTGACTCTTATCCAAGAACACCGCATGACCAATCAGTTCCCTTTTGGCAAGAGGATGTGTTTCCCCATGAAACTGGGTATCTCTTAGAAGACCTGCTGGGTACAGCTCAACCAATTTTTTCTGTCACTGATCTCTTAAAGCTGACATTGAAAAAAAAAACCCCAAACAAAACTTCAGTCTCCAGCTCCCTGACCAAGACTAGGTCAATGTTTTGGACAAGAAGATACCTTGCCTCTGCATTGGTTTTCCAGCTGACCAGTTTATTTATAGCCTGTAAGGAAGATAAGGCTCTAAGTAGCCTGATTTGTCCTTTAAATTAGCCCTGCTTTGAGCAGGAGGATGGAGCAGATGGCTGTTCAAGATCCTTTAAACTCAGTGTGGGTAAGTTGAGGATCCCACGGGGATACTCGAACCTTGCAGCTGAATCCAACAGCTCTTGGAGCTGTACATGCCTGCTGGATGTTCTGAGAGCCCAGTCTTACCTCCAAGTGCTGTTCAACAAGGATACATTCCTTTGCTTAGCCAATGATCTCTTTGGGGATGTCCTTTGCTCTTTTTTCTTTTTTGTGGAGAGTTGATCAGGACTATTCCTGATAACCGTGCTTATTCCTAAAAATGTCAAGTTTGTTCTGATGCAGGAAGCCCAGTCTGCCTTTGATCAGTTCAAGCAGGCATTTATATCAGTGCCCATCTGGGCACTACAAAACCTTTCACTGCTGGGATTGATGCATTCAGCCATGATGATGCAGCAGGGGCTGCATCCCTGTAACATCAGGTCTCCCAAAGTGTGCTTGGAACGTGTACTTGAAATCTGGTAAGCCTGCACAACGAGAGTAGTACTTTAAGATCAGCTTAAGAAACTTAAATATTGCCAAACATACCCTCCAAAAATGGCAGTATCATCTAGAAGACATGTATTAGCCAGCCAAGGTATTCCTGAACTAGAATAAACTTTTGTTTAGGAGTTGGAAGAATGTACCTTCTAAGGAGTCTTCGAATCAACCTCAGCTTTGGGTTGTTCTTGCGTTTTCTCTGGATTCACCTTTGCACCATCCTAACTTGTAGAGAAAGGAGCTTTGATGCCTCATTCTGCAATGGTGACTATCTTGACCTGAGTTGCTAATACCACCATAATAACAGACATCCTGACATCGCCAGCTGGGTATGATGCTGGCAGAAAACTTGTGACTTGTAACCTATCTACTATCAACTGTAAGGAAGGGATAGAGGTTTTTAGGAAGGCCAGGTCAGGAATATGAGGAGAGGGAGTTGCTCTTTAGGTGAGAGAGCACTTGGAGGGCATGGACCTGTGTCTGGGAATGGATATGGAGCCAAGTGAGAGCTTCTGGCTAAGGATTAAAGAGTGGACCAGTGTGGGTGACATTGTAGTGAGTGTCTGCTATAGGCTGCCTGACCAGGAAGTGGACAAGAGGATGAGGTTCTCTCCAGACAGCTAGAAGTATCCTTACAATTGCAGGCCCTGGTCCTCATGAAGGGCTTCAACCACACTAATAACTGCTGGAGGAAGAACACAGTAGGGCGTAAGCAATCCAAGATGTTCCTGGAGAACATTAATGACAGCTTCTTCCTCCAAGTGATAGAGGCATCAATGAGGAAATGTGTTCTGCTGGACCTTGTATTTGAAAACAAGGAGTTGTTTGTTGAAGATGGGAAGGTCAAAGGCAG
This sequence comes from Bucco capensis, assembly GCA_013396975.1. Taxonomy (NCBI): domain Eukaryota; kingdom Metazoa; phylum Chordata; class Aves; order Piciformes; family Bucconidae; genus Bucco; species Bucco capensis. The sequence goes on along the minus strand of VWZO01013979.1, from coordinate 15,262 downwards.
CCTCAGCTGCAGTGAGCATCATCTGGTGGAGTTCAGGATCCTGAAGGAAGAGAGGAGGGCAAAAATCAAGAGCTTTGGTCTCATCAAGAACATGCTTGGAAGAGTCCCATGAGAAAAGGCCATGGAAGGAAGAACGGCTCAGGAAAGCTGGTTGATATTCAAGGATCACCTCCAAGCTCAAGAGCAGGACAAGCAGGAAGTCAGGCAAAAATGCCAAGAGGCTTGCATGGATGAACAAGGAGCACCTGTCCAAACTCAAACACAGAAAGGAAACGTACACAGGGTGGAAGCAAGGACAGGTAACCTGGGAGGAATACAGAGACATTGTCCAAGAACAGGATGAGATTAGACAAGCTAAACCCCAGCTGGAATTGCATCAGGTAAGGGACATCAAAGGTGGCAAGAAGGGCTTCCATAAGTATGCAGGTGACAAAAGGAAGTCTCTTCCAACCTTAACCAGTCTTTAGCTCTGTGATTTGTGTGACTGCATCCTCAACAGTGGTGACTTTCAGACAGCAAAAGGAGAGCCACATGTTTGTACTCATCAGCTGTAAGCAGGATGACTGACCTTCTGCTTTGAGCAGGTCAAATATGATATGTGACTGATTAAGATGAGGCACCACAAGGCTAAGGTTTGGTGCAGGGAAAGTGCATGCAAAAAAGTCAATGCATTTCTGAATGTACAGTAAGGTCTTGAGCCATCAGGAGTTCCTGGAGGCCAATATGAGTGGTTGAGCTGAGCCACTGTGTGATCAGCAAAGCGTGATCAGCAAAGTGATCAACAAAGTGTGTTCAGTTTGTAACACCAAGTCATAATGCTGTGTGGTATTAGAGCCTAAAAAATGACAAGTCTAATTTTGATCTTGAATTTCAAATCAGCCCCTCAATGTTCAATCAGAAGAGCTGCCTGTGTTGGTGAGTAAATCCTGGGTTATGCTAGATTTGTGGTGAACTTGCCACACAAGGCATCCTTGACAAAAGGACAGATCGGCAAACTTTCACCAGCTCACATGGATGTCCACTTGCTCAAGTTGTCTAATGATCATGAGCACACCTCTATCAAATAGCTCATTTTATGCCAGTTACAGTTTTCACCTGCAATTCCGTTACATTTTGCAGCAGAGTTCTCTGGGTATTGTAACTGAGGATTAAGTTTGGTTATCAGTTGGAGAAACCAAATTCAGATCAAACATGAATTGGAGTCAAGATCCTGGGACTTCAGTTATCAACATCTGAGACCATTTTAGATTTTCAATTTATTAACCCAGTAACATCCAAGGTAGACCAGCAGATGACCATCCCTCTCTGTTCCTTTTGTTGCTGCTAATGTGATGTCCCTGCTTGATTCTGAAGTAGTGACTTGCACTTTTTCTCTCCCCAGGAGTCATTGATGCACATGGGTATTTCCTGATTAGACTGTGCTGGATCCAGAGTCATATTGAGGTGATTCATCCAGGAGCCATAGAGCTGATGGACTTGGGCACCTAGGTGAGGATTTTTGCCTACCCAAACTAACAAGAAAGCTTCATCTTGTCTATTGAGAAAATTTTTCTCCTTGGCAGCTGGAAATGTCCTTATGAAGAGGAAAAAAAGTGATGCAGAACTGTATTCTCATGTCCCATTCCATGTTGTCACAAGGACATAAGGGTGGTTTTGGTAGGTCAACAAAAGTCCCCCTAAGCCTGTATCCTATCTCTTAAAGGGGTCAACCCCAAACATCTAGGAAGGAATATAAGACCAGGGCACTTAAAGAGTCATACCTCTCTGAGGTATTGCCCCAGGCTCATAACATATATGTCCTGGGGGCATTCTATATATTTAGTCCCCCTCAGTAAGTTTTTTTCCCATGGACTTGTCTAGTCTTCCCTGGAGAAGCATGCAGACAGAAGTCTGCTCTGCAGTGTCAAAGCTGCTTTCTACCTTGTCTCTTGCCTATGCCTCAGAATGGCAAGGGAATAAAGTAGGTGGGACTACTGCTCCAGGAATGTGTCTGTCACCCACTATGGCACTGCCTAGAGAAAAGCCACAAGCGAACAGTGAGCAATGAGATCACAGCTGGTATGAGGCAGATGGGAACCACTTTGGGAAAGGTAGGTGACTCCTGAAATAAGCTCTGCAAAATCCTGATGCCCTCTAGTCTCAGGTGTGTCTCTCCAGGATGGGAGGAAAGTGAAGCTGATAGGAGCTGCGGCACATTCCTGACAGACTGAGTGCTTCTGCACAGGAATGGCTGCATGAAGGATGGCTGTTTGCAGACCTCCTCCATCTTTGCCCACTAGGAAAGGCAGAAGGAGAGCAGAGGCAAAGGTGTAGACCAAGCAGATCTGGCTGTGCCCATGCTAGCTAGGAGCTCCATCATAGCACCAGCCCATTTTGCCATTCAGGGCTGGCGTCATTACACTGGACATCTTACTTATACTGACATTGTTTTCTCAAGAAGTCAGAAGTCAGCATTAGATGTCCTATAGACCAGTCCAGAAGTGAACAAACACTTCTGTCACCAGGACAGCATTTGGGAGGCTTGCCCTGAGCAGGGCCAGAACATACGCTGGAAATGCTGAGGAAGCAAAACATTAAACAATCTTCCACAGCCTGAAGCTCTTGTACTAGAAGGACACAGAGGCATTAGAGTGTGTCCAGAGAAGGGAAAGGAGGCTAGGGAGGGCTCTGGAGCACAAGTCTTCTGAGGAGCAGCTGAGGGAACTGAGATTGTTTAGTCTGCAGAAGAGGAGGCTCAGGGGAGACCTTAGCTCTCTCTACAACTCCCTGAAAGGAGGTTGGAGTGAGATGGGGGTAGGTCTCTTCTCCAGGGTTACCAGTGAGAGGACTAGAGGAAATGACCTCAAATTCCAGCAGGGGAGGTTTAGATTAGGTATGAGAAATTTCTTCCCTGCAAGGGTTGTTCAGTCTTGTCCCAGGCTGCCCAGGGAGGTGCTGGAGTCACCATCCCTGGAGGGGTTTAAGAAACATTTAGCTGCTCTCCTTAGGGCCATGGGTTAGTGGCATGCTAGTGCTAGGTATGGTTGGACTTGATGATCTTAGAGGTCTCTTCCAACTTTTGCGATTCTGTGAGATGGAACAGGGCACATTTCACCTCGTAAAATGGAGGACTAGTTCCTGTTGGCATTCAGAGGTCTGCCAAAGGCAGGCTGAGCAGGTGGCCTGAATTTTGACGCTTCTTGTCGTCAGGGCACTTGAGTTTTCTTGCAACCTTGTCTATGTCGTTTTCTTTTTCGTGTGCAAGGTAGAATTGGAGAGGCAGCCAAAAAGCAGGCACCGTGGGCATGCTCAATGACAGCTCACCAGCATGCTCTGTGTTCCTCAGGATGCTAACAACAGACAATCCATTGCCACCCCTCCCATCTGTAGAAAGGTTCTTGCCAGGGAGAATTGCAATCACAGCCCCAGCACAGCTTTCTCAGGGAAGCGCATGTGGATTTTAGGGACGCAGCTTGACTGGGTGGGGACCAGCAGCTGCTGCTTTTGCAACCTGACCAGCTCAGAGGCTATTTTCAGCTGCTCTGACCCACCTCTCTGTTTCTCACCACCTTACCTTTCCCCAGAATGATGCCCTCCTCACTCTGCTGTGCTGCTGCCCCTATTGCCAAGGGCTCCTGGGGATCCAAGCCAACAAAGCCCTGGCACCGTGGCCAGTTGTGTCCTCTGTGGAAGCAGCACGTCAGTGTGCTGCTAGCTTGGCTCCACTCTGCAGAGACACTGCAGTTCAGTTTCCATGCATCCTGAAACAAAAGCCAGTGGCTGCGGCTGCAGCTGCGGCTGCAGATGGTGATTCATCCCCCGTGCTGCTAGGACCCCCCTTGAAGACCAACACCTGGTCCCTCCAAATCAAAGCCAAAGCCTCCAGCACACAGCTCTGCTCCCTGCAATGGCCCCGGTCACTTGGTTTGTAAACAGCTCTGGAGGAGGGGAAGAGTGGAGTACAGGGGGCATCTGAGACAGGCAGAAAAGTTCGGGCAGAGTGAAAACATGAGACATCAACCAGCACAGGATCGTCCACCTCATAAACCTCCCCAGCCAGTCCTGCAATTTGCATCTGGATGCGTTCAGTTCCCTACTGGTGTTCATTAGCAGCTGCCCAGCACTAAGCCTCCTGCTTGGGAATAATTAGGCCCTTTCGCTGAAGGTCATGACAGTTCTAACATCCTGAGTTGCCTTTCTTTGAACACACAGAGAGCTGGATGCTGTGAGCATCCATTAAAGTACTCATGAGAGAGGTGCTGGCAACATGTAGGCAGTGGGGCAGCAAGGACAGCCAGTTTGGTGCTGTTATGAATTATTTGCACAGCAAACATCAAAGGTGCATGACAACTTTGGTGCTTAAGCTGGAGACAATAAAGGCTGGAGAAAGCAAAAGTCTGGAGAAAGGGAAAGGAAACAGAATATGGGATAAACCTGAGAGACAATGTTATGCTTGAACTTTTACTCCTGTTGACAGCCCAGGGATCTTCATTCATTCACAGACAGAGCAGTGGCTCCAGGACAGTGGTTTAGGTGGGAGGGTCACCATCGCTCTTCCCAGCCCTCAAGCCAATCTCTGGGCTTGAGAATGAAAAGCAATTTTTGGTGACTCGTGCATCATTGTTAGGAAGCCAAGGAAGCCCCAAGGGCTGCATCAGCTTTGAAGAGACTCTTCAGAGCACAGGCTGTGCAAAAGGGGGCATGATCTATGGCATAGTGGCCTTCTGTTGGGTTTTGTGGCCAGGCTGGGGAGGTAGAGGTCCTCCCATGGAACAGAAACTTTTGACTTCCAGCTGTGGATCAACCACTTTCTTATCATGGACGTGTAACTCCTGTGCTGCGCCCAGGACTTGTCTTGTCTGGGAGCTGCCTGTTGGGCTGTGGTCAGCAAAGGCAAGGCTGGGGAAGCGAGGGAGGCTTGTGTCAGTTCCTTTGATGTACTTACTGCTTGACCTTTGCTGTCACACTGTGTAGCTTGGGAGGACTTTCATCGTGTGCTTGTGGAGGCTTTAGTCCCAGGACTAGGCGACAGCAGACACCTCTGTAGGAATCTAGCCACATCTGCATAATGGCCTTGGCTGTCACAGAGAAAAACTGTGCTGCAATGTCTTCTCACTGACTTCTGGCCATTGGTTTTGGCTCCTCCAGCCTTGTCTATGGTTGTTGTTGTCTGTCTCCTAGAGGGCATCAGATGAGGAGTTCATGTTGAGGGTTTGTGGCTGACATGGGACAGGGCTGTAGCAATGTGATTTTGGACAGATGCCTACCACTTCATTAGTGCACCCTACCTTGTCCTCTGTTACTTTCAAGCCATTTGTCTTCAGGACAAGATGCATTGGTCATCCTGTAGAGGCAGACTGGAGCATGGCTGAGGTCTCAGAAGGAGGATGGAGCTGTCCCTTAGGAGGGAGTTGTGTTGCATCAGTGAAGGGCAGCTTATCATCAAGCCAAAAAATGTATGGTCTTTGAGATGTCTACCAAAGCCTTTGATCTCATTGAGAACTAAGCAGTGCAAAAAGTCTGCCCCAAGGTTTGCATATGGTCTTTGCTGCTATTCTGAGTTGTAGTTGAATGCACTTGGTGAGAACTCATCAGGGGTTCCCAAAACTGATATTCTCTGCTGTTACTGTGGTAAACATCATTGTTTTAAAATAACCTTAGATTGCACTGATCCTGGTATGGCTGCTTTCATTGGCAATCCTGATACCACCTTTGGAAAGGCATCACTTTTAGGTCATGCAGCTGAAAACCAGAAGAGTGCCTGATCTTGCACTGTGCTGGTGGGAACCCTGTGCAGGTGCTGCTCAGTTGCAATGGCTGACTGTAGATTTTCAAGAAGAGCAAAACCAGCTGTTACCTTTGTTACAAGAGTCTCTAGGCATGTCTCTGAACACACAGAGGTGAGGTGAAAATGGCTATGAATTGCTTTCAAGTGACAGACCCCAGTCAAGTTCCACATCTGACCTGGCTTTCCATGCTCCAGGAGCCCTCCCTGTCCCCACCAAGTGCAGCAGGTCACATTCAGCACCTCTGCATGGCATCATCCAGCTCTTGGACTCTTTTGTCATCTTCTGCAAGCTGTCTCATTCCACACCAGCAGAGCTTGTAAATGGAGTAAATCAGAGGCTCCCACCACAGTCAGTGAGCTTGAGAGTCTGCCCTTCAGGTCAGGATGCCGTTTCCAAGGCCAAGCCCAGAAGAAGAATTCCCAGCATAGACAAAGGGCAGAATTTGGCCTGGAGCCATTTTCCAACTCTCAGGTGCAGAGATAGCTGGTTTACTCTATTGAATCCATGCATATTTAGACAGTTCCTTATTAAATAGACAAGAGTCACTCTGCCTGTTAAAAACTTGCATGAAAATGTAGCATGTTGTTGATGTCTGCAGAAGGCTGCATGCTCTGTTGAGACAGGGACTAGCTGTATTTGATGCTTTATGCAACACCTAGGAAGGCTGGAGGATAACAGCCAACAGCTGCACTCCCAGGTGTACTGTGCCAGTGCCTGCCCACCATGATCTATCAATGCAGCTGTGGGGCACTGTGGGATGTCTTGATGATGAGAGATTTGCATAGGAGATGAGACAAAATGATCAGTCATTGAGTGCTGGCTGCTCCTTTCAGCCCTGCTTTGACCACTGCTCAGTGTCAGAAGTTGAAGTATTGATGGCTGTTTGGGAGCTGTGATCCACCAGCAGCTCTTCAGTGTTTTCCAGACACTCTGGACTGGTTTGTGGCTTGCTTTTCCCGGGTGGTGTGATGGGTACCAAGCTTATCTGGACACCAATGATCCAACAGTACACTTTGTGCTGAGCAGCCTGGGTCCAACCGCAGCTCACTTTTCTGTGCATTGCATCAGGTCTTCATTCATTGCATTTTACATTCTCCTATGGACTATCATCACCTGTAATGTGTCTGTTAAGCACTTTTCAATTGATCAATGACTTTATTCATGTGCTGGCAGATCTCAAGCTTTGAATCTAGCTGTGTGATTCTATAGCTGGACATTTGTTGTTCTTCATGCCCAGACACACGTGTGGCAGATCTTCCTTATGTCTTCACAGGCTACATCCAATCTACTCCTTACTCCACAGCTCTCCAACGTATCTCGAAAGCTTTTCCTTCTTACAGTTCCCCAGCTGAAGTGCTGAGGTTCATAGCTCCAGGTATGCTGTGTGCTGCATGGAGCAGCTTGCATGGGTTGCACGATTGGCTGAGAAACACAGCAGCAGAAATTTCCCTAGCTGGTGAGGGGGCTTTGACACTCCACTCCTGCTTATCTAGCCCACAGGTAGATGGAGTAGCTTAAGCTACCATGGTGTTTGCTTACAAATGCACCCCAGTGTGCCTATGGTGGGGGGAGACTGAACCAGAACATCCACCATCTCACAGCCAGCTCTGAGCTCCTAAGTCACACTGGCAGCTGTGATAGGATCACTGACAAAGACCATTTATAATCTGTGTGTTTGCATTTGCAGCTGGCTGGCCATGTCTGTATTTGTAGGGAAGTGCTGAAGGTGCTGTATGTGCAGAATTTTTCATCAACTCATGAATGGCTTTTAAAGAGAAGCTATTTCATGTGGCTTCCCACCTAAGGACCCATGGAATAGTATTGAACAGTTCTTCCCAATCATCTCAAATCTATGTGCCACTGAACCCCACTGAAAAGTCCCCAGAGCCTCTCACGCAGCTTGCTCCCGGTAGCTTTCCATGTTCACTTATTGCTTCTATTTCCCCTTCTTCTGATATCTTGTTTGTCCGTGTAGGAAGAAGTTTGTGTGTCTGTGTCTTTGCTATCGTTTCACAGACTAGCTTGTAATTCTCAGAGGTGACTCAACAACAGAGGAAAGGTGAGGCTCTCAGACCTCTGCTCTCTTCTGTATATGCTTAGCTTGACTTAACTGTTAAATGAGCCCAAAACTTTACTGCAAAGCCATACAACTCCTCCTGCCTGTTCCCCAGCCCTACTGTCCTGATCTCAGCATCTCCTAGGTCCTTGCTTTCTCAGGTGCTTCCTTTGCTTGGAAACCACTGGAGCAACAGATTTCTTACTACATACTTAAACAGCACTTGTCTGTGACCAATTCTTGGTGGTGCTGACTCAGAAAGATGTTTTTTTCAGTTCACTGAAGAATGAAGACAGTGTCCACCAAAGTGAAAACGTGTCTTTGATTTTCATGGACATAGGACCAGTGTTTTAATAGGTTTTCAAGGCCCCATGGTACAATAGGTCTTATTCCAATGCAACAGGATTGGGGAACTGAGCTCTCTTCTGTGTCTCTGAATGTTTTCCCCCTCAGTTTCTGTGCTATTAAGGCAGAAACTGAATATTTCAACATTATCTGAAGACAGTTTAGTCCTCTTTATAATTTGCTAGAGTAGATTAGAGTTTCTTTTCTGTTCAATTGGAGGATTTCTCTAAAGCATCCTAAAAAGAGCTCATTTCATTAGCAGGCTGTTGATTTATTATTGATAATCCCTGTTTATAAAACAGCCTGAGAAGACCAGGAGGCCCCAGTCAGGCAACTGCATATTTCTATAGGCACCTCCAGCTCTCCTGAGCAACCTGCATGCCCTGGCTCAGAGAAAACTTAGCTTTGATTAGCAGTGATTTGCAAGGAGAGTTTAAACAATCTATTCCATCTCTGATTTGAGGAATGCTGTGGTAGCTGATGTAGCTCATGAAGGGACTGATCTTAGCTGAAGGTTTTTGTGATGTTTTCTGTGGGCTGCCCACACTTGCTCCTTTTTCAGGCTGACATTGATGGAATACCATATGGTCCTTTCTTGATCTCTTCCTTTGGAGCAGCTACCAGTCAGTCTGCTGCTCTGCTCACTGGTGCCAGAGGTTGTGTATTACCAAATCCTGACCCTACCCAGAGTCTCATGACTTTTTAGCATCTTCAGCCTAAACTGGAGGCGTTGACTCATTTGGGCATAAGAGGAGCCTTGAGCAGCATTACAAGAGAAACACAGAATCATTAAGGTTGAAAGAGACCTCTAAGATCATCAAGTCCAACCATACCTAGCACTCTCATACCACTAGACCATCTCCCTAGGTAGAGCATCCAAATGATTCTTAAACCCCTCCAGGGATGGTGACTCCAGCACCTCCCTGGGCAGCCTGGGACAAGAATTAACAACTCTTTCAGTAAAGAAATTTCTCCTTCTATCTAATCTAAACCTCCCCTGCTGCAACTTGAGGCCATTTCCTCTTGTCCTCTCACTGGTAACCCTGGAGAAGAGACCTACCCCCAGCTCACTCCAACCTCCTTGCAGGTAGCTGTAGAGAGAGCTAAGGTCTGCCCTGAGCCTCCTCTTCTCCACACTAACCAACCCCAGTGCCCTCAGCTGCTCCTCAGCACACTTGTGCTCCTGTGTGGTAGGGGTCTCTGCTAGGCCCACTTCTTCAGCAGTTTGCCTATGTTGACCCTGATTAGCAGAAGATTAATGTGTGGCTGGACTTGACCCTCTTCTTTTCCGGGATGCTTTACCATCTACAGCAGCAGAAGTGGTGAGGTGAGTGCTGCAAAGTGCTGAGCATCCCTCCCTTAAGCATCAGCCACTGAACCATGGGTTCTAGTGGTGCTTACTGAGCCTGCAGGTACTGGAGGAAGGGCTGAGAAACATTGAGTGGTGCCAAGGGCAGCAACAGGAAATTGATTGCTCTGCTGCTGGAGCTGCACCCAGGCTTCCGATGTCCAGCATGGAAGCAGAAGGTCCTAGCCCCTCCAGTAGGACTGTACAATCTCTACAGGGCTCAGAAAGCCACATCAGGTGTTCTGTGGAGGTAAAGCAAGAAAATGTGGCTGTTTCTAAATCCTGACTCTGCCAAGGAGTCAGAAAACAGAATCACCGAATCACAAAGGTTGGAAGAGACCTCTAAGATCATCAAGTCCAACCATACCTATCACTACCATACCATTAACCCATGGCCCTAAGGAGAGCATCTAAATAGTTCTTAAACACCTCCAGGTACAGTGACTCCACCACCTCTCTGGACAGCCTATTTCAAGACTTAACTTAACTTCAAGACAAACTTCCCAACATGACCGAGACTCAGTAGCCCTGGATGACAGATGGGTGAATGAGGAGCCTCCCGCTGTATTTGAAGAACAGGTTCGGGACTACCTATTGAAACTTGACCAGAATAAATCTATGGGCCCTGATGACATGCATCCTAGGGTCCTGAAGGAATTGGCTGAGGTTGTAGCGAGACCGCTCTCTATCATATTTGACAAGTCGTGGAGGTCAGGAGAAGTTCCGGGAGACTGGAGAAAGGCTAATATTACACCTATTTTTAAAAAGGGTAGGAAGGATGACCCGGGGAACTACAGGCCGGTGAGCCTCACCTCTGTGCCTGGGAAGATCATGGAGCGAATAGTCATGGATGTGATGCTCAGGCACATGCAAAATAAAGAGGTGATACTGAGTAGTCAGCATGGATTCACCAAGGGCAA
>VWZO01013975.1:370-12834 GCA_013396975.1 Bucco capensis | reverse complement strand
TTCCAGCCCGATCGATTCTGTGATTCCGTGATTCTGTGATTCTGTGACTGGGAGGGAAGGTGGGAGGTTTGGATCTTGGTGCTGACTCTGTATCTTTGCTTGTATATATTTGTCTGCTGCCGCTGCTTTCTATTAAAATAGTTAAAGTTACTCTGTCTTTTCCAATCCACAAGTCTCGTTATTTCATCCAAACCATAACATTCCCAATGTTCTTTCTTCTTACAAAAAGGACATTAATCCTGTTTCAGTAGAGGTGCTGCAAGGCTTTGGGTTACGCCCCCCCTCCTGGGACATCATGATGCTTTGCAGGTACTGGGGTATAGAAGTCAGCTGTGATACCAGTTGCTCACTCTTCAGCCCCTAAAGCACTACCTGCTTCTGCTCCTGTAACACTGTAACTGTATCCCTCTGATTGCTTTGGCACCTTTCACCCAGCCTAACCTGCTCTAGAGGTGTGGGGATGTATTCTACCCTGTCAGCAAATGAGAGACCCTGGAATAGAGACATTCTCCTGTTCCCTGGTATGAAGCCTTGTGAACGAGAGGGACAGGGTGACCCAGTCCCAGGGAGCAGATACGGTACAAAGTTTGGAGACATCAGCAAGAGGAGGAATGATTAGATAGAAGGGGATGTTTTGGTAAGATAGTAAATGCTATTCTTTCTGGAATGCTTGATGTAATTGTGGAATTTTACTAAGAACTCCCTATTAGCTTCAGTTAGGGTATATAAAAGCTTAAGACTTAATACTTGTAACTTCTACTTCTGCTATCGGACTTCAGCATAATAAAGAATCTTCTTCTGCACCTGCAGCGTACCCCTGCCTTTTGCCTGCGCCTTGCCTCTGCTTCGCTTTTAATTGGCTCTCAAGCCTCAATCAAGAAAGGTCGTGGCTCAGTTTCCCTTAATATTCCACATAGAAGGACTTTGTGATCACACTCTGGGAGGGTGCAATGTGGTGACAGGAGGGCAGGTCATCTCAAAGGAGCTGAGCTAAGCTTTTCTGGCAGATGGGACTGAGATCCCTACTTTCTCAACTTTCAGGCTGGAAACGCTGGGAGAACAACAAGAGGAAAAGGGAATCAGCAGTCATTTTTACCAGATACATTCTGATGCCTTCTCTTAGTCCCAAGTATCAAACTGTCCCTGGATTTCTACCAGGATAAAGGTAGAAATGGGAAATTTTATAGCAGGCAAATATGAACAGTTGTGTGTGGTGCATGCTGCTTCTATGGCTTAAAGATCAGTATACCTCAATGTACAGGGCTGTAAGGAGGACCACTTTGAAGAAAAAGAGATGCTCTTGACCACTCTCTCCCTCCTGAGATCTCTAGATGCAGTTGTGCAGCCCATGTGGGTAAGTTGTGTATGCCTCATTAGATATCCTCTCACCTTCAAGGTTCAGTCTAAAGGTACATAGTTTGATCAGGTATGGCTGGGGTAACACTTCTGTAAATAGGTTCTTGCACCTTTCTCTGAAACATCTGCTCCTGCACAGAGGAGAATACAGATATTCTAGTCTCAGCAGCATGGAAAATCAGAAAAGTTTCTTTTGGGACCAACAGATCTGAAACACAGTATTTGCCTTCTGCAGGAGTAGTGAGGTGGGAAGTATACAGAGGGGAAGGGGAAAAGGAAGCTTGTTTAACCATTTTTGTTGACACAATTTGCTTTCCACTTAGATTGGTCTTTATTTAAAATTATCACTTGAATGCAAAAAATGGTGAAAAAACCTATCTTTCTGAAAATGCAAAAAATAAATGCTTCTATTTCAAAATGTCAGAAAAAAAATCACCTTTCATGCTGAGGATCTGTTCCAAGGCAATCTTTTATTACTGTTTCAGAAACAGTAAGAATTTGCTGCTTAATTTTCCAATTCAAGTGTCCAGTCCAAGCCCTGATGCAGTGGAAACAGGGCAAATTTGAACTGCCATGCTGGCAAAGGAAAGACCCTGTTATGCACCTCATGCTATTGCCAAGTACAGAGTATCTTGGGAGTATACAGAACAGGAGAACACAAGAAAATTGCTCTGTGCCATGCATGAAGTCCAAGAAAATCTGGTGTCAGAAGCACAAGAGGCCTGTACCTGCAGAGATGTACCCCCCTAGCCACAGGAAGGCCAGCACAAAAACTGTTTCATGAATGAGCTCAGGAAGCCAGGACAAATAGGGCAGGGCTACCAATGTGGGTCGGGGTATCTCCCCTGCCTGGCTGGAGGGGCAGCCCCCAGACTCCAGGTCAGCTCCAGCTCTCTCAGATGATGATTTTTCTAATATAACCAAGTGCTACCTTCCAGCCCTGCCATGCAATCCCACCGACACAGTGCTCCCACTGGCTGTACTGGTTCTGATTTTCCTGTTACAGAATTATACGGTTTTGTCATATTAGAGACTGATGTGACAAAACTCCTCTGAGGAGGAGGATTTTGATTTGGTTTAGCTTTTCTTTCATAGACTTACTCTCACCACACATACTTGCAGACACCAAGACTTGTATCTCAAGCTGATCTGAATAGGATCACTCATCCTGAGTGACAACCTCACTGTGTCACTCCTTCTCCTTGGTGGGCAACAGTGAACTAAGTTTTGGGCTCTTCTTTCACACCCTTTAAGAGTAAACAGCTATTGTGCTGACTCCACTTTCCATATATCTTGGTCAAAATTGCTGCTCTTTCTTTGTGCTTTCTCATTTTTGTTATCTTAACAGCAGCCATCTGTCTTCCAGTCAGCATAACAGGAAAAGGAAAGCTATCTACAATGTGTGGTACCTTGCCATCCTCCTTTTGCTGGAGCGCTTGTGATCTGCTGCACTCATCTGCATCTTGGTTTGATACAAATAACACTTTTCCCAGTACTAAGCAATTTGATTGTGGGTTTATCACTGTGCTTAGCCCTTGCCCTGGTTTTCTTCTAGTGCTTTCAGACACCAACATTCCCATCAATTGAAATGGAGCTCATTATTTCTATTAAAACCCTCTAAATCAGGATCTGTTTCACATCTGTTCAGACCCAACTTTTTCATTGTCTTCCTAGTCTGTTTACACTTCACCCGTCACCAAAGGGCAAAGCCTCATAGCCAGGTTTGAAAGGTCTGTGATCCGCGACTGGTGCTGCCAGTAGGTCTTCAGAGGAGTTTTGGTATTTGATTCAATGTAGCATTTATCCTTTGTGTGTTCATCATGTGTCTGTAATAGATGAAGACAGGTAACCCTCAAGCACTTGGTCCTGGAGCAACTATTTGTTCATTCCAGCAAGTTTTGCCTTCCTGTAAGTGAAAAGCAAGACTATCTGTCTGGTGTATTCCCTTGTCACTTCTGTTTACAGCTGCGCCTTTTAAAGCTTCAGCATGTAGTCTGTGTTTTACAGCTCAAAAAATAAAGACGAGTCAAGTTAATCCCACTCTGATTCTCATTCCCTTCATTCACCATGTAGGAAACAGACAGCATGCTCAGATCTGAGTTAAAACAACTGTGAAGGTATGAGCACTACCCTGTGGTGCCTGGCTTGGCAGTTTCCCTCAGCAGGAACCTTTCTTGACATTAAGAGTTGCTCTGGAGACAACAAACTTAGTGTGATTTCCTCAGCAAAGAGAATATCAAAACCATCATTAGTGCTGGAAAAACAGTAAAGGAAAGACTTTTCAAGGCATGTTCCCTAGAGTTTTGCTATTTTAAATGGTTGTAATACATATTTCGTTGGCCCTAACTCAGCAGTTAGCTTGCAGTGGAGTGAAGTTGCGGAAAGGAAGAGAGATGGCATAGCCTTCAGTCAGCCTATAGTAGGTGTTTATGGTACCTGAGGCGAAGACACAGGTAAAGCACACATCGTCTCTTCCTTGAGTACTGTCAGTAACTGTTGTTGAGCTGTTGGCATTTACGTTGCTTAGGGCATCTGCAAATTGGAGCTCGATTGCACAGAGTGATGACTGGAGACACAACACAATTAATATGCTACACTGTCTGCCTTCAGAGGAGCCCAAAAGATTGCAAACTAATGAGCAAAGCCCAGGTGATTTCAGCACTTTTGCAGAGCTTCAGAACGGTTAGTTACTATCTGCTAGTTAATAAAACTGCAAGGGTAACTCTGTAAGACTGGAAATGTATTTTCTTGACATAGTAAGGTAAAGCAACTGAAGAAGGCAGAAGCAGAAGAGGATCATATGAAATGAAGAACTGGATGGAGGGAGTAACTGCAGTTCTGGAGACTGTGGAATCCTTGACTGCTTTTACCCAGAACAGCTCAGGGAGCTGTTATTAGCTAACTGATGGGTTTTCTTTGGGCCTGGCTGGAGACCGACCTACCACCCGAACCTTGGTGAAACTCCCTTGTGGTTATTCAGGGGGTGACATCCAAGCTGCCACCAAAGGCAGCTACCTTCCTTTGCAAAACAGTGTTAATCTGATACACAGGTTTCTGTGAAAACCAAGGTTATTTGCAAAGCTCACTGCCTCCATCAGCAAACAGCCATATTCCTTCCTGATAGCACACATACCCTCCTTACTGCTCTTTGGATGCAAATCTTCCTATTCACATCCTCGCCAGTAATCTCAGAAGCTTGATGGTGTCCTTGGTGGACCTCTTCTTTTCTTTCTTGGGACTTTGCAACCATATTCAGAGGAGTTCTCAAATGGCTTCAGTAGGTGACACTACAGATTTTCTAGGGAAAGATTTCTCATCTGGAGTGTTTTGATAACAGTTACACTTAACTATATACTTTTAAATACAAGCTGAAGAATGTAGAGTCAAAAATCACAAATTTGGCTTGAATATGTGAAAGGCTTCTTTTGTCACTGGAGTGAGTGGCTACATAGATGAACCAGCCTCTCAAGAGGTCTCAACTGGAAAAAGCACCAAGCAAACTGTTACAGCCAGTCTCTTCCACCTCCTTCCATCCTATATAATTCTGTCATTCCATGATCTATTAAAAAAATCTTTCACAGTTTGTGGAATAAGCTGATTGATAGACATTTTTGCTAGCATTTCAAATGCAATCCCAAATTTTCAGCAACCAAGCCAGCTCAATTACTGCTCTTGGTGGATATTTACATCAGCAAAACAAGAACATTGAAACCTTGCAAGAAGAAAATGGAAAAGGACACTGAATGCAAAGTGCAAGTGCTTAACTGACTTAACTTCATATTCTGAGTAGCACTCAGAACTGGTCTTACTCTGCATTTTCCACCCAAATGAACCAGTTGCACCCAGTCAGCATTTCTGGAGCTTTTATTTCTCCTCCTTAAAGCACTCTTAGAGGCAGTCCTGTGTCTTGGGCTAAGGTTGTTATGTGATGCTTCAGACAGGCATGACACCAACAAAGATGCTGCCTGTCTTTGCATTGACATAGATATTGGTCTGTTCCAGCCATGAGTCCAGCAGGAGCCCAACTGTCAGAAAATAGTTCAGCCTTTTGAATAGGCTTACATCTCTGCCAGTTCAGCTGCCAGCCCTGGCTCTCTAGAAATCAGAAGAGCAGAAGAGCAGCAGAAGTGAGGTGAAAGAGCACAGATCCTCTCAGCAGCACTCACTCTGTAGCCTTCAGGAGAGCCTGATGCAGCTGTTGGAACAGCTGGAACATTTCCTGACATCATAAGTTTAAGAGCATGTCCAAAGTCCCATGTCAAGGTTGGCTGCAGGGAGAGGAGGCAATAACATTTGAGAGGTGAATAACATCCTGAATCCCAAACCCTGGTGCTTCTAAGCCTCAGCCTCTCCTTCAGTCTAATGTTCCCACAAAGACCGCACTGCTAATTATTTCCTCCTGAAATTTGACATGACTAATAATAGGTGTTGTCAGGAAAAGGAGAAACCAGTTGAACCAAATATCAGCAGATGATTGGGAAAGAGTGAGCTGTGCTGCCCAGGATGTACTGCTGGTGTGAGAGAGGAGAGCATGCCACTGTGGGGACCAGTGTCTGACCAGTACCTGAGTAACACTAGGAGACTGTCTTAACTAGCACTGAAGCTGTTGTCACTTGTCAGGAGAAGAGGACAGAGTGTGGAAATGCTGTTCTTACCATTAATTAATATGACTCCTAGTATCATTGTCACTAATGAATTGTCAACAATTAGTGCATATGCTAATGCCATCATCCCTGATGACGTGAAGGGTTCAAATGCATTTTTTGCTGTGGCTTGCTTTGTTTCATCAAGCAGCTAAATTTGACCTAAGGGCAAGTGTGACAATCTTCCACAGCTTTCTGCTCAGTCCTGCCACATTTCAGCTTGCAGAGCATGCTGAGCTCAAGTGCATTTCAGCATTACAACACAGAGCAGTGCTCACATGCAGCACAGGACACCCAATGCAGTATGGCTCTGGGTGATATAATAAGCATCCTTCCAAATGTGATCTAGCTTCCTCAACACTGGGGTAAGCATTTGATGGTCAGGACACATGCAACTATGGTTGCACAGTGGCTGACCATTCAAGGTTCAATATGGGGAGCCTGCCAAAACAAAGGAAGGACACTTGGCACAAGATGCACTGCTTAATTTACATGCCTGCTTTCATGCAAAGGCATAATCAAATCCCTCACTCAGGCCCCTTGATAAATCCCTCACTTGGATTACATGTAGGAGCACAAGGCCTGCAAGACTCTTTCAGCTTCCGCTCAGTTGTCTTGCTCAGCCAGTTTTGTGGCCCGTAGCCCTGGCTTGCATCTTACATCATTCTTACTATATTATTCCTCACTTGAAAGGGTGAATTTAATAATTTTCCCAAGAATGTAAAAAATCCAGTAGTTGTTACTTGGACCTCTTCTCCAGCAGCATTTTGCCATAGGCCCCATAAAATTTATGCTGGGAGAAAGTAAGGGCTCACAAAGAAAGTGAGAAAAATTGCTGATGATGCAGACAAACTGATGCTAATCCTAGGCAGGCACACTAAGAAACATTGCCAGAGAACATCACAACATAGAGTGACAGGGGATGAAAATAGAAGTGAAATTTAACTGGCCATAGACACTGAAGTAAAAATTCTGAAGATCTGCAATGGAGAGAAATAGTCTGCTCGCATGAAGTTTGTGGGGGAAGTTTTCTGTAAAAAAGGAGCTTTGTGCTCAGCTATAGCTCAAAACCAAATTATGGAATTGCTAGTAGAAGAACAGAGAACAAATGGTGATGCATATGTCACTGCCTCCAATGTTGGATGGAGTACAAAGTCTTTGAAAGAAAGGTGAAAAGATCAGGTAGGGAATATCTTGGAGCAGATTCTCCTAGCAGTTCTGCTAAGGCACATGGAGGAGACGGGGGTGATCAGAGACAGTCAGAATGGCTTCACTAAGGGCAGATCCTGTCTGACAAACCTAGTGGCTTTCTACGATAGTGTCACTACCTCAGTGGACAAGGGACAACCTGTGGATGTATCTGGACTTGTGCAAGGCCTTTGACATGGTCCCCCACAACATTCTACTGGCCAAGTTAGAGAGCTATGGATTTGATGGGTGGACTGTTCAGTGGATAAGGAACTGGCTGGCTGACCGCATCCAGAGGGTAGTGGTTAATGGCTCAAAGTCCAGCTGGAGATCAGTGACAAGTGGTGTCCCTCAGGGCTCTGTACTGGGGCCTGTACTGTTTAATATTTTTATAAATGATATCGACAGCAGCATTGAGTGCACCATCAGCAAGTTTGCAGATGACACCAAGCTATGGGGTGCTGTTGATAAGTTGGAGGGGTGGGATGTCATCCAGAAGGACCTGGACAAGTTGGAGAGGTGGGCCCAAGTGAACCTCATGAGTTTCAACAAGACCAAGTGCAGGGTCTTACACCTGGGTTGGAACCATCCCCACTATCAATACAGGCTAGGGGATGAGATGATGGAGAGCAGCCCTGCAGAAAAGGACTTGGGAGTGCTGGTGGACAAGAAGCTCGACATGAGCAAACAGTGCACACTGGCAGCCCAGAAGGCTAATCGCATCCTGGGCTGCATCAAAAGAAGCGTGGCCAGCAGAT
Organism: Bucco capensis; assembly: GCA_013396975.1. Lineage (NCBI taxonomy): Eukaryota > Metazoa > Chordata > Aves > Piciformes > Bucconidae > Bucco > Bucco capensis. The sequence goes on along the minus strand of VWZO01013975.1, from coordinate 4,889 downwards.
CCAGAGAGGTGATTTTGCCACTTTACTCTGCTCTGGTGAGACCTCATCTGGAATACTGTGTCCAGTTCTGGAGCCCTCAATACAGAAAGGACATGGATCTGATGGAGCAGGTCCAGAGGAGGGCCACGAAAATCATCAGGGGGCTGGAACACCTCTCCTACAAGGACAGGCTGAGGGAGCTGGGATTGTTCAGCCTGGAGAAGAGAAGACTTCGGGGGGACCTACTAGTGACTTTCCAGTACTTAAAGGGAACTTACAAGAAGGCTGCAGAGGGCCTATTTGCAAAGGCCTGTAGGGAAAGGACAAGGGGCAATGGTTTTAAATTGGAGAAGAGTAGATTTAAACTGGACATTAGGAAGAAGTTCCTCACCACAAGGGTGGTGGAACACTGGAACAGGTTGCCCAGGGAGGTGGTTGAGGCCCCATCCCTGGAGGCATTCCAGGTGAGGCTTGCCAGGGCTCTGGGCAAGCTGATCTAGTTGGGGATGTCCCTGCCCAGTGCAGGGGGGTTGGACTAGATGACCTCCAGAGGTCCCTTCCAACCCAAACCATTCTAGGATTCTATGATTTTATCTTTGCAGAGGGAAGAGACTAAACAGACTAGGAACCATCAGATTTGAAGACCGTGGATGAAGAGAAAACAAAAGCGAAACACTTGTCACAATTCAGAGGCTAGAGGCTTTCCAATAAAGTTACTTGGTTAAGTTTCTGGCTTAAAACCAGAAATGGGATACTTGGTCAATTTAGTTGTAAATTTATTGCCCCAGAAAAAAAATTTAAATTTCAAGGGAAAAAGTTTCCATTAGGTGTAAATAAATTCTGTAGCTGAATTTGGTGTCTTGTTCAGAGTGCTCTCAAAGCACTGTGTTATGGTTTGGATGAAATAACTAGACTTGTGGATTGGAAAAGGCAGAGTAATTTTAACTATTTTAATAGAAAGCAGCGGCAGCAGACAAATACATACAAGCAAAGATACAGAGCCAGCACCAAGATCCAAACCTCCCACCTTCCCTCCTGGTCACTATATTACCGCAGCTGAACTCCCCCGGTGGGGAGCAGAAAGGGAGGAAGCTGGACCCTGGAGGCCTGGACTCAGAAGCGGGGAAGCAGCAAAGCTGGGGTGCCAAGCAGGGCTGCAAGGGAGGTGAAGAAGAGAAAGAGCAGAGGGGACGGCCCCCCTAAATTTATACTAAGCTTTAATTGTATGAAATGGAATACTCAGTTGGTCAGTTTGGGGTCACCTGCCTTGCCTGTCCCTTTCCTATAGGTGTGGACTCTCACCCTGCACCCCCCTGACTTCTCAGTAGAGCCACAGAAGGTTTACATTCCAATTCTCAGGCTATAACCCAAACATTCAGGCTTAAGCTATTAGAAGTTGATAATGTTTTTGAAAACATACTGCCAGCTTTCAGAGGAATACAGTCACCTTTAAAGGAGCCCTGGCTAGAAGCAATACCATCTTAGCAGAATTAATTCTGCTCCAGCCCAAACCAGGACACACTGACAGTCAGAAGCTTGGAAGGATATATGGGATGAGATTACTCTCTCTCTGCATCATGTTTCTTGTATTGTTCCTCCAAATAAACGATGTTTGCGTTTGCAGAAGGGCTTATTAGCTAGTGGTCCTAAATGCCACTTCAACTTCTTGCATGCATTGTCTTCCTAGTTTGGGCCTCTTTGGGCACTAAAATAACCCAACTCCTTCCTGGACTGGAAGAAAGGTTGTGTGGAAGCTAGACACTTGGCACCTCGTTTGGGTGCTTCTGTGCATCCCAAACAGAAAGGAGGCAGCAAATTTCATATGCCAAAGCAGAAGGAATCCTTACCCTTCCAAGGCTGCTTTCCTCTTTCAGGATAAGATGGAGACTCTAACTCTCCTCCTTGCAAGGAAATACTCCTGACATATTCAAGAAAGCAACTTAGGCAGCCAAAAGAAATAGTGATGGAGAAAGCTCCTTTGCTAATGAAGGAGTCAGAGGCAGATTTCAGTGAAGAGCTGTGTGTTTACACTCAGGGTGCCTCACAGACCTGCGAGCTGACAAACCCACAAAAATAACACCCTGCAGAGAGCCAAAGGACACTCCCAGTAGGAATAGCTGAAAATAAGTAGAATCTGGTTGGTACTTACCCTGTGGACCTCATGCCCATCTGCCTACCTGGGGCTACAAATCATGGTCCAGGTCTGGTAAGGAAGAGAAAATTAATTCAAGGCTCAATGTGATTGCAGTCCACAGGGCTCTGGGAAAACCTCTGTATAACAAGTCTGGATAGCAGGGTTAGAAACCGCTCCGAGGATTGTCTTGCACTGAAAGCTAGTGAAGAACTCCACACTAAGTATGGATCCTCAGCTTTAACCATATGTGTTCAGGAGAAACACAATCAAGCTGAGACAACTGAACATTTGCTGACATTGTTGCCAAGTGAAAGCAAATAATCACCTTTTTTTTCTAGTCTTGAAGTTTGAATTACAGAGACCTTGATCAGAGTTAGCTATTAGGGCTCAGCCTCCCAAAGGTGGGTTTTTTGAGAACTGCCTAATTGATTTTCCATGTCCTGTTGTGCTGTATAAGGGGAAGAGCAAGGTATTGACTGAAGGCTGGGAAATGCTAAAAAGGTAATTATAACAAAGCAGTCTTGGAAGTCACTTCAGCTGTTCTAAAGACAAACTATTAGCTAGTCATAGTGCATTATCTTCATCTGGTCTGACAGAAGAACAAGTACTTGTATTGTACAAAATGAACAGGCAGCATCACAGAGAGCGCATCAGGAGTGGATACCGAAAGTTTTTAATGCATCTGACAATATTGCCATCACAAGTTCTTACCTTTTGTTATGCAGCTGAAGATTTTGGCTGAAAAATTGGGCACATCTCTCTCCTTAAAATCCATCTTGCTAGCATTCTGTAATCAAAAAGGTTTCAATAAACTTACATCTGATTGTTCCGCATACAGGAATGAACTAGTCTCTCCCTCCCACAGGAAGTGAAAGACAACATTTCGAGACAAGACGATGAAAGTGAGACCATGAGCAAGACTGAAGATGAGATGAAAACATGAATATGGAAGCATTCAGAAAACATGTACACGTGGTGCTTAGGGACATGGCTTAGCGGTGATTTGGCAGTGTTACATTAGCAGTTGGACTCAATCATCTTAGAGGTCTTTTCCAAACTTATTGATTCTAGTCTAGTCTAGTCTAGTCTAGCCTAGTCTAGTCTAGTCTAGTCTAATCTAGTCTATGTCCTGTGCAGCCATGCCAGAAGGAGGAGCAATGTTGTGGAGTGATTAGGAAACAGCAGCCACTGCTTAGCCACTCCTGTGCTTTGAAAGAACTGTAACAGCCCTGATAATAATGGTGCCCCAAAAAGGGAGAGAGCAGCACATCAGCTGAGTAAGCAGAGAGAGGCTGAGCTACCTTATCTAAAGGACAAAGATGACTCAAAACTCATGGTTTTGAGCTTATGGGTTTGTGGTGATATGCTTCTCCCCCACTCATTGGTGCAACTACCCTGTGCTGTGGGCCAAACAGCTACCCACTGGAAAAGTCAAATGAAGATTGTGAAAGGTAGTATACCAGAGCATTAAGGCACCCTCTTAATGTACCTAGCTCCTGCCTCCTCTGTTTTCTGGGGACAATAACAACAATTACCTCCTGCAGTGGACCAGCATGTTGAGGTGGTCACTCGGTGCACTGAACTCCTACTCATCATCTACTCATCCTTATGATCTTAGATGATCAGTCTACCTTCTTATGACCTAGTACACTTATACTTGGGTTGTGACTCAAAGGAGGGATACCAGGACCCCAAAATCCAGCAAGTTCTAGACATGTGCAACTAATGGAAAAAATATGAGAACCTTAAAATCTAGCAAGTTCTGGATATGCTTAAACCAAAATATTACATCACTCAAGTTAGGCCCAAGTGGAAAAGTACCTGACAAAGGTCAATTATCTCAGACCCTGTAAAGAGCAATCCAAAATGAAACCCTGTAAACTCTCCTGGATCACAGTGGGCTGCATGCAGCATCTCCCCTGAGTTAGGATGCCTCTCAGGACAGTCTGCCAGCAAAGTCAACAAAAGGTGTAGGTGAAAACAGCTCCTCGAGACTCAATCCCTGCCTGTTGAGAAATGCCAGTGCATTGTGCGAGTATTTAAACTCAAAGAGGGAAATTTTGGCTATAGGCCAGTGTCTTTTACTCACCTACCTCCTATTAAGCTGTTTGATTTTATGCATTTTCTTTTATGAATGTGGTCATCTACATATTTCACTGATGAAGTATTTCGGTGTCTGCAAGTTTTGTGTTTATGCATATGTATATACTTTGATTTAACCCTGTATTAAGTTAGCATGATCCTTGTCATCCTTGAACCTGTAATTCATAGAATCATAGAATCACAGAACAGTTACAGCTGGAAGAGACCTTGAAGATCATCCAGTCCAGCCTTTTTCCTAGCCCTATCACCCCACTAAATGATGCTCACCAACACAACATCCAGCCGTCTCTTAAACACCTCCAG
>VWZO01013969.1:711-12585 GCA_013396975.1 Bucco capensis | reverse complement strand
ATGCCAACTGCCCTGAAGTTAATCCTTCCTTCCTTCCTTCCCTGCACTGCTGGCAGATCTGCCAGCTCTGTTCCGCTTTCTAATCCTTTAGGACCTTTTCTCCAGGTATCCTGCTGAGTAACATTTTAAGGAGCTGGAATTTTGCTTTTCTGAAATCCAGGGTCCTGACTTTGTTTCTTGGCTGATTAGTTACCCTCAGGACTGTGAATTCCACCAGTGCATGATCACTGCAGCCCAGGGAGCCTCCAGTCTTGAGATCCCTGATGAGCTCATCTGTATTGGTGACCCATAGATCAAGTGTTGAACACACACACACACACACCCCACGGGTAGGGGTGTCTGTTTCTTGTGTTAGGAAGGTCTCATCCAGACACTCCAGGAGCCTTCTGGATTTCCTACTGCTTGCTGTATTGTTTTTCCAGCAAATGTCAAGGTGGTTGAAGTCTCCCAGCAGGACAAGAGCCTGTGAGCCTGATGCTTCCTCTAGCTGGAGTAGGAATGCTTCATCAACAGACTCTTCTTGATCTGGAGGCCTGTAGTAGACTCCAACCCCAAGGTTTCCTTTGTTACCTTGATCTCTAATTCCTACACATAAGTTTTCATCTTGCTTTTGGCTATTCCTGGCTAGGTTTTCATGTATGCCCTTTAAATGTAAGATTTCCTGCCTCAATTTTCAAAGAAAATCCTATCTAGAACCAAGACAAATTTTCCAAGAAATGTAATTGAAGACCAATACTAATACTAAAGCACAGTGGAAAAATGACACATTAGCAAGAAAAAACACAAGATGGGACATAACATCAGGTAACTACTACTTTAAATTGGCACACTAGTGGTAAGTGTTTCTTGCGCACTAATTCTTACTGTATTAGTGCTTCCAGAGGCACTTAATTTTACAAAATAATTATGGAACTGTAGTGGAAATAAATATTTCATATATGTATGCAAATACAGATTATTCCTGCTTGTTGGGAAGACCAACTCATAGATACGCATATCAAATCTTAAATCAAGTGAGAAAATACTAAGGTATGGCATGATAAGTAGTACAAATCAAGACATCCAAATATTTTCCTCAGATATCTGTAGAAAACTGAATGATCTTCATACATTAGGCTAAACTAGAAAAGGCCAATAAATGTTCCAGTACTTGTAGCTTTGGTCTGGTTGAGTGCAGTTTTCTCTAGAAGACATAAGCTGTTCCTCTTTGTTGGATTATATAAATGTTTAATATAAACCTCCCTTTTTTTCCCCCAAATGACTAAAAGAGCAGGAATTTTTAAAAATAATAAGACTGCTGATGTTCTTAAAACTTTCTCCATTTTCTCATGTTTTTTAGCTTCCTTTGACATCTCTTGCTCAAGATAGCAAGCTAGTATACATCCATCTTCTATGGGACAATATCAACCTGCACCAAGAGCCAGGGGAGCCCCTGTATATGTCTTGGAGGAATCTCAGTAAGTTAGCAAAAGTTACAGAAAGCGTAGGAAGCAAAAGCTGTAGAGGGAACAGTTGTTTTGTGGTGTACACAGCCATTCAGTTGGGAAAGCTTTTTTAGCGTGTGAAGCATTTATAATCCCTCAGGTACTTGGGAGATTGACAGGAGATTGAATTTGATGGGTTTCAAATTATTGATGGGTTGTCAAATTATTTGTGTAAGTAAATTACTGATCAATGTGAAAAGGTATTACAAAAAAGTATTTTGTGTTTCTATAAATGAATAAAAAGTCACAAGTCCCACTGATTTGTGCATTTGGCAGCCTACTTGACTGTCAAAGTAAAATCCAAGAAAGCCTTTGTCTACAGTAACTTGATGTGGTAGGAGGAAAAACCAGGCAGATTGGTTATGAGAAATTAAGTATTTCAGTGCTTCTCATCAGCAAACCCATCTTTTTTTACCTGAACTCCTCAGTCTGTGTTTTAACTTTTATAAACTGTACTGAAAACTAGGTAGCATGCTAATTCTGGTTCTAAGGAGGAAAAAAGTGTTTGTTGAAAAGTGTCCTAAAAATAAACAGATTGATCAGAAAATTATGGTCAAGAGAACAGAATAAGATGTGGTATTTCCCTCAGCTTCAAAAATACATTTTGATTTGAGCATAATATGTGAAAAGTATCTGCAAAGCATTCAGACATAAATGAAGATGTATAAATTATGTGTTTATGTAAATAAAGGAGCAAGAGGCCTGTTTTAAATGTGGAAGAAAAGTAGTAATGTTGTCAGGAAGTGATTGGAAAACAGGAAATTACATTTGTGAACCATCCTATATATCAAATTTATTAAAAACTTGTGTTGGTGTGGTTATGATTACTAGCCTTGGTCTACATTTCACTTACATGCCATGTGCTTGCTGCCTTATCTGTAGCCTTATTTTTGGCTAGTAAATAGACTACTATTTCCTAAGTCACTGTTTTCCCAAAACCAGTATTATTCTGGAAGTGGAAGTGGCAATATGGTAAATGTCTTTTCTTTCCTGTTTTGTGCAACTGTGCATTATCTATTTTAATATGTAATACAAAGTTATTGTTTAACTGTAAGTAGCTTTTAAGAAGGGCTTTGATAAGAAAAGTTTCTTTAATAAGAAATGTGACAGTGATTTGTTTTATTTAGAATTATTTCCTTTTCTTCATTCAAACCTAACCTTCTTGAAGTGAACTTATTTTTTGAAACTTAAATATGGCAATAAATCTGAGATAACAAACCATCACAGGCAATATCTGATGGTGGATACTCTTCAGTCTTTTGTCTTTCTTTGTCATGTAGAAGCTCTTGCGTATGGATACTTGATGCATCCTGAAACTTCTGTGGTTGGTAAAGACTAGTGTCTTTACTTAAGCAAACAAAGCGTTTCCATTGTAACAAACGTCTGTAAATTGAGTAGAGGTTTTGTATCACTTTCTGAAATGCCTTCTGCTTATTAAGATGAACAAAAAGCATCTTTACTGTTTTAATAATCTATACTGTTGCATTTCCCAGATTCTTCTGAAAAGAGACCCTCCACAATGGCAGAAGATGAGCAGGCAACAAACGCTTTGTTGGAGAACATCAAACTAAGTATTCAACACAACAATGTTGTTAAACCAATTAACCTCCTTCTACAGAAAGTTAAGCCAGATGTGAAACGACAGAGGTAAAGGCGTAGTATCTTCTTACTTTCTCCCCATTGAAGTTAAACAAGATGATCATATCATTTCATAACAATTCCATAAAGACATCTCAGCAATATCTAGTTGTGTTTGTATCCATCAAACACTGTGTTTATGCCCATGATTACAAACAGATGTATTCTGTATCCAGATGCGTAATTCATACAAACCAAATACATAAAGGTAAAACCAACATTTTACAAATGAGTAAGAAAGATGCAGATACTGACTGGAGATTTTGCTTTGCTCCACATCTAGCAAACTCATACATGCAAGTGTGCAACATTGTGTTGCAGTGTGTAGAATATTCTCCAAACTACCTAGGTACCCAAAATACATATCGAAATCCTACCCATATAGAGTAGAGGCTGAGTACAGCATTGTCCACAGAGAAAGGGACACAGGCAAATAACACCCATACAGTATATTTTATCATCTGCACTACTGTTCGAAGAGAGCTTTGTACAAAAGCACAGTCTCTGAAGTAAATTAGAGCAAATATAAGATATGTTTGAAGTTGATGTTGCTAAGTCATCTTCTCTTCTGTGCTTTTAATTACAAAAAGGAAACACAAACTACACAAGGAAAATAAAATACCAAATTATGTAGTGATGTCCAGCTCTGAGACAGATAGATTATGACATGCTGAAACAAAAAACAAAGTATGAGTGATCCGAAATAAGCCTCCTCCTTGTACTTCACCCCCAAGCAGGAATGAGTTAATAAATTAGTACTTAATTTTATATGTTTTTATATTTTAAAATATATATTTTGTATGTTTCCCTGGACTTACTATGGCGTGTTTGGCGGGGGAATTTTTCACAGAAAATGTAACTGCTGGGAATTTCGTAATAATATAACTTCGTACATTAAGGAAAAATATTCAGGCATGAGAAAATCGTTAAGCTACTAATCATGCAGATCGGTCACTTCACAAGCAAGATTGACAGAACAGTTGCAGAAATGACATAATAAAATCTTAGCATCTTCAGCATTGACTTTCTAAACTTAGGATAGTTGGTGCTTTCATTGACTTGCCCTTCAAACTATTTCCTAGGAGTTTTTACAGAGAAATTCTTTTCCTGTCTCTGGTGTCTCTTGGAAGAGAAAACATTGATATTGGTAAGTAAAAATACACGCATAGTGATTGTGTATGAAATACATTAATACTTTTTTATGAAAAGTAGAATATAAAATCAACTTTTCATGCATGAGTTTCTAAGTAGCTTTTCAGTTGCTGTGTTTTAGTGAAAAGTACTCTGTTGTCACTCTTAGAGTAGTATATAAATGTAATTCAGATGGGGCCATAAATCTTGACTTTGCGTAAATAACTGATTAACAGTTTCAAACAGCTTATTAGCTTGAAGCTTTAATTCCTCATGTCTGAAAACTTGTTCCCAGCCATGTCCATCTTTCTTCAGCCCACATATTAGACTTTTCTTTGGTACTATGTCAGCAAAGGGACTTCTTTATGGAATGTGTCAGAGGAAATTCCCTGGGAACAGGCAAACTGAACTGTGATGGAAGTAATGGGCACTGTGGTGTATTATGAATCTCCAATGTGAAGATGCTTTTCATGTTCTTCAAGAGGATGCATTTTGAAACAAAAAAAAACAGCAACTAGTTAAGATAATTACTATGCTGTATAAAAATCACCAAAATAATTTTATAGGAACAAGTGTGCACTGTACAGAGTTTCTTAAATAACATCAACTATGCTTTTTCTATTTCAGAGGTCTTTGATAGTGAATACAGACTTGCACATAAAAATCTACCAAAGGATGTTCTTGAAAAGATGCTAAAAATAGATGCTCCACCAAGCAGAAGGGTTGAGTGTTGTAGGAAGTGCTTTGGAGCACCTTTAATATAAAAATGAGGAAGACACATGCTATACTTCAGCAAGACAAAAGCAGAGGTGAACAAACTAGGAGCATGGCGATATATACGCTTTGAATCCCAAAAGGTGATAATTAAGCAATTTGTCAAAGCAATTTCATTGGGCTACAACATATATTCTTGACTTTCATCTCATGAGACACAATATAAAGTATGTTAAAATGTCTTAGAACTACATTAAGAGGGTAAACTGGTTTCAGTGATTGATCTGTTTTCTCCCAGTATATACTTTTTCTTTCTCAAATCTTTCCCCCACAATATCAAGTTGTTCAAAAAGGTGATGATTAAACAGCAGTGACTTTCTTAAGGGCCACCAATATCTGTGTATTTTAATGAAATGCCTTTCCTGCCACAGATTACTTAGATTCTTTTTAAAATGACCTTTACCTAGAGGTGTCATTTTATTGGTGTGCACTATGTACGTATGAATGTAAATATTTGAGTCTTTGGATTGGAAGTTGAAACGCAGTTTATCAAATCACAGTACCTAAAATTGCTACCCTTCTGCCAGTCAGTGTTCTAAATTATCATAATTATCATTATTTTCATAATGTATGTTTATAGTTGTAAAAACCAGAAACTCAGTTTTCTTGTATTTTCTATCTGACAGGTTAAGATCTATGAATGTACTGCCACTTTCTCCAAAAGTATGATAGGCTTCTACACGAAGCAGTTCAGAAATGGGTGACCTAAAAATTATATATGACACTTAAATGGCATTAGGATACCTACAAGGTTTGTCCAACAGATACTGTCTTAAAAAATTTACTAGATGCATGTATGCCTAAAAAGTCTTTTGCTTGAATTATCATCCTCTCCCAGGATTTTAGCTAGCCTGTGGGTTAATTATTTTGCACTGATAGCCCAAATTCAGTATTTCAATTAAAATGTATTTATAAATGAAATGCTTGAGTATATAATCTGAAAAGATGAATCTTTTGCATTGCTTCTAGTAGGTAAGACACTTCCTCACCTCACATGTCTAAATGACTACAGTAGTCATAGTCTTGGCAAGAAGAGCCTGCATACTGGTCAACAGTTTAAATGTTTCTGTTACTTGAGGAATATAATGAGAGTTGTTCCAGGGTTTTTTTTTTCCTGAAATTCAATGGTGTGGCTGTTCTGATGGAATTATTCCTTGACACAAAAAAAAGAAAAACAAAACAAAAAAAAAGAGTTAAGATTTGTAGCATGTTTATGTACTTCATACTACTCTTTCTTGAATTCCTCATTCTTGAAAATCATGAGGGATGAAGATCTGTCTGGAATAGTGTCTACATGAAACAACAAAACCAACTTTTGTTTTTTCATGGGGCTAAAAGGATTTGCATTATTTGGGACAAAATACATTTGCATCATGGATTGATTTCTTGTATTTTGTCTAAAAGTGCTGATCCTAAGTTAATATGGGGATATTGCCTGGACAGATTCTCTCCTGATGAAAATATTATGCTTGCTCAAAAATTCAAAGCAAGAAGTTTTTAACAATTCTTCATTCTTTGGGTTTATGCATGGTTGCTTGCAGGTATCTGACCTACATCACAATGGAAGAGTAGCGCTTCAGTCTTCCATATTTTCCTCTCTTCTCCTATGATATAATTGACATTTGCATTTCCATCCTTTTAAAGTGAAAGTCTCTCTGAAGCATTTGTCCAAGCAACTTAATACTTCTACAAATAAAACCAGTAAATTTTCTGTAAAATTCTAACCTGATCTTAAACGTAGAGCTATTTTTGAGTGTTAAATGGACAAACCATATGATTATGTGATGCAACTTGCAAGGAATCAAGTTTTAGTCATTCTTAAATTTTCCCAGCTTTACGAAGAAAATCTGTGCGATGAGTGCAGCTTTAGATAATTTGTGACATCCAAATTGTTTTAAACCATTGTAAATAATAATATATACTAAATTCTGTAAGCAGATCACCTTTCTTTCAAAACAACCTTCCCATCTGGTGCTGGAAAAGAGATTAATCAGACAGTAATCTTGTAGAAACAGCAAAGCAGATCGTTTCACAGCATCTAGTGCTAAATATTAGGCTTTCCCCAGGTATATACACTAAACAAACAAAACCCCTAAAGCCTGAGGGGAAAAGGATAGCTGCAGGATTGAACGTGCTTTGATTTGCTCCTGCATATTGACTTTTCTGTACACTACAAATTTACTTATATTCCTGTTGTATGTACCTGAATTTCAGAGTGGTAGAAGTCCTGAATGTAATTAATTAAAATCTTGAATCTGCTTATTGAATTATTTAATATAGAATAACAGAGACAATTACTCTTAATAATTTGAATTTTTTAGTGCCTAGTTTTTCATAGCTAACTAATTAGCTGGTTCTTTAATGACATCTGTGGTTCAAATGAAAAGGGAGATCTCTGGAAATGATTTAGTAAGTTTTCATCTAAGGAGATGCTTCTGTAGGGGAAAAAAACAAGTTCACAAAGAACTTGAAACGAATTAAGAACTTTTTTTCCTACTTGCTTTCTCCTTTTAAATGCATAATGATTCTTCCTTTGGCCTTTGGGTCTCCTCTTAGAAGCAGGTAGAGACTGCATGTTTTCCTACACAAACCTTCTGAAATGTAGGCTTTCCTAATTTGAATGCTGAAAGAACTGGGAGCTTGAATAAGAAAAGGACATGGCGTAAAGCAGCTTATCAAGATTTCAACTTGTATGGTTGAAAATCTGGTAAAAAATAATCAGGGAAAAGTCTTCAAAACTTACGAGTGTATTGCAAACACTGTGTCTTTCTGAAAATCGTGCACTAAAGGCATAGCAAGTTCTTATCTGCAAGTAACAGCATGAATTTCTTGGGCTACACTGGAATGACTTAATTACGTACAAATGCTTCAAGTTGGCTTGACACTCCTAATAATCCAAATTTGTGAATCTGTAATGCATGAATGAGGTGGACAAGGTGTTGTGATGGAGGAGTGTCAATAAGCTTGATCTTGATTCTGTTCAGCGTAAGCAGAAAAAATTAGCTTTTCGCTCACTTGAAAAAACCTCCAAATAGTCTTTATAGTAGCTCAGCGGTGGTCAGGAGAGATGAGTGTTGTGCGTGTATTCTGGAATTCACACATAGAAGCGCAAAAAAGATGGCTGCAGATCAGAATTAACTTCTAAAACCTGCAATGTGTGCATGAAATGAGAGTGTAAACCAAACTGTTTACATATGTGGATGCAAACCATTAATTAATTTCAGGTAAGCCCAAGTATTTAGAAAGTTTGTGTTGGAACAACGATTATCCCCAAGAAGCTTCCTTGAATTGTTGCCCAAAGGACAGTGAACTGCAGACATTTATGCTGAGAAGATCCTATCTTGCACCTTTCACCTAGCTATAAAACAGTTGCATGCAGCTTGCATGCTCATATCAAAAAAGCCATTTCTTTTTTTACAATTAAAACAACAAAAGGGGTCTTAAGGGTTTAAAATTAGGATTCTTAAGTGACAAAGTTTTTATTTATGAATTATGAATATATTCTGGCACATTACCAAGACATAAAAATTTCAAAACCCTGTAGGCATAGAAGACTGATGTGGCTGCAGTATTGGCACAGTAATAGGTACCAGCTTTTAAATGTAACTTGTGTTACTTACAGTCATGTCCTGTGTTCACATATAACTTTAGACAATACAGTTTTAATGGAAAATATTTTATTTAGAATATGTATTTCAAACTGAATTGATTTGTTTTGCAAGTAACGGTTTTGTTCCTAGTGGAATTTTACATTGGTTAAGGTCAAGCTACACTTGTGAATGAGTAATTTTATTACATTTTAACTGTGAATTAATGGCTTTTTGTATTGCTGCAGCTAGAAGAACATAACTTTCATTGAGTTTACCGCTTTACTTGAATAACTCCAACATAGGGGGTATTTTCAAAATTTATATTAGATTAGAATGTGGAAACTGTATTTTTAAAATTCTTTGTTAAAATATAAGTAACTGAAGAATTCTCTCAGTAGTTTTCTCATTATAAACTCTTAATTCACCTATCATTTCAGTGCAGGTAACTATTTCATTAAATGGTAAGCAGGTTGTCTTACGTGAATAACACGTAGTTACGTGAATAACAAAGGTATATTTCTTTCAACTAATGAAGACCTTAAGGTGCCTTCTGTATATCAGCTTTTCAATACGGACCTTTCAAAAAAAAAAAACAAACCAAAAACCGTGGACCCTTGTAACTTTTAACTCTTTAAACAGAATGTTTGAATTGGACTTTAATTCTGTATTCTACTGTGTTAAATACTGTGAGGCAAAGGAGAGAAACGTATGGAGGTTTTACTTGTTCTTTCAGTCTGCATTGATCAAAATGCTGCAAATAAAAGGGATTGTTTGCTGGTTTTAGAAGCACATTCAGCTCCCTTTGGGAGCTTAAAATAAACTATTGTAATGAGGATTAAAGGATATATGAATAAATTATGAATTTATCAAATGAGCTGGGAAGTTTAATGCAATAAAATTTGCACTGGTTTGGAGACTGCTTTGAACTGTTGAAAAATGGCATCCATTTACTGTGCTTTGATTAACAAGTGTTTCTCTGTAATGTTTTTGTACATTTGCAAATGTTTCTCGAGTTTAAAAGGGCACTCTGCATATTCTGAATTCTATATAGACATCCTAGACTAAAAACAATTTTTAATGTATTTCCCAAAATAAAATATATATGCATCCTGTGTAGAAAATTTCAACTGTTTGCCTTTGTTGCCTTTGGAACAAACTTACCTTCTTGACAGAATTTATTCTTAAATGCATATTCAGTCCACAGTTAAGCAAAAGCAGTCTCTCAACTGCCCTTTTGGGGAATTGTTTTGTAGTACCTCTATGACTCCCAAATGGTGGTAAAGAGCCAGAGCAGGGGGAGAGGATTCAGTTGTGGAAATTTGGTTCCTCAGACAGGATGGCTCTGTGGCACCTTAAGCAAGCCCCTGAGACTAGTAGAGGTAAGGATTGAAAAACAGCCTCAGGGAGGCAGCACGCATGAAGATCTTGTTTGCAGGGAAGTCATGGGCCTTGGCTTCCCAATGAGAATAGTGCTTTCTGCTGACCAGGAAAAGCATCACTGATCAGTGAGTGTGAACATGTTGGTACCTGCCAAAACACCTTCCAGGAACTCTGGTTTGTCAGTGGCTTTGTACTGGGATCACAAGTAAAGTTTTCAGTTATGGATCCAAGCTTTCAGGAGACACTGGTGGACCTCGTGCCTCATTAACATACTTGCAAGTTTAAAAAAAAAACTCTGGAAACTGCATGTAAAGCGGGGGTGGGGGAGTGAAGCTGAAATGGAATTTACGCAGTAGGAACTGCCAATTACTCTAAACTGCTTCAGGCCTTCACAGCTGAGCATCTGTTGAACTCCTTTATGTATGGCAGTCTATTATAGAATCATAGAACAGTTACCTGGTGGAAGAGACCTTGAATATCATCGAGTCCAGCTTTTGTCCTAGCCCTATCAACCTGCTAGATGATGCCCCCCAATGCAACATCTACCTGTAAGAGTTATAGTAAGAGTTATCAGACCTAAAGACCTTTCTCTCTGAAGAAGCTGATATGCATAGCACAAACTGTAAGCTTGTGGAGAAGATTAATAATAAACTCATCTTTTCAGGCCTGTTTTTAGGTAGACAGCTCTTATTCCGATGCAAGTACTGGTCTAAAAGAGAAGACATGGCAAATTCTGCCCTTGTCAGAAATCAGTATCCCTTCACCCTATGCCAAGTGATGTAGTCTGAAACTCATTTTCCAAGAGATCCCATGGTAAGTGTATTAAAAAATAAAATTCTAGACAGTCAGGTGGGGCCCAGACAGAAGGAGCCTTGCCTTGCACAGAGGAAAGGAAAAAAGCTTACCTTTAAAGCTTAAGGTATACTAGAATTAATTACACTGGAAATAGAAGCACCTCTATCAACAAAACCTGAGGTGGATCCTGATTATTACTTTAGGAACTAAGAACCTATTTAACTGCACACCACTCCATAATGAAACACTTTACATGTATCAAGTCAGAGCAAAATTCCCATCACCCATACCTGGTACTAGATCTGCACAAAATACAGTCTGAATACATACAGGCTACTATAAATAAATTTCACCCGAGGATTAGAACTATGTCAAACCTTATAATGACAAGCTTACTCACATTCAGTATTCAGCACCAATTTCAAGAGCACAATACTGAAATACAGAGTACCCTTCAAACTAGACAGAAGCCACAAGCATCAAATCCAAATCTTTTCTCCTTGCAGGACTATCTAAAACCAGTATGACTAAGTGTGTCATCCAGGCACCCCTTAAATTGACAGGCTTGGTGCCAGGACCACTTCCCCATGGAGCTTTTTCCAGTAACTGACTGAATTCTGCCATCACACAGGATTTTGCCATGACCATGGAGCGAATAGTATTGGAAGGGATGTTAAGGCACATACAAGATAAAGAGTTGATCCTAAGTAGTCAACGCGGATTCACTAAAGGCAAATCGTGCCTGACCAATCTGGTGGCCTTCTATGATGGAGTGATTGCAGAAGTTGATGAGGGGAGACTGACTGATGTAATCTACTTGGACTTTTGTAAGGCCTTTGATACGGTTCCTCATGACATCCTCATCTCCAAACTAGAGAGATGTGGATTTGATAAGTGGACCGTTCGATGGATAAAAAAATGGCTGGAAAGATGCTATCAGAGAGTGGTGGTCAATGGCTATTTGTCCAGGTGGAGAGCGGAAACGAGTGGGGTCCCTCAGGGCTCTGTTTTGGGACCAGTGCTCTTCAACATCTTCATTAATGACCGGGACATAGGTATCGAATGCACCCTCAGCAAGTTTG